>VWZY01012023.1:74528-148161 GCA_013399075.1 Chloroceryle aenea
TGCCTGGAGCTCCAGCTGCTGGAATTGGAAATGCTTCTTACAATGTATCCCAAAAAAGGTGAAATAAATCTGGATGAGGATGCCGTGCCCAGCGTGCAGCGCTACCTCAGAAACACGAGTGGAGCTCTACCCCCACAGCTCGAATTTTCAATCACAGTCGATGTAGGGGAGGCAGAGGTGAGGAATTACACGTAATGGGTTTATGTGTGTTCTTTCCTTTGCTCCTAGAGCAGACACTTAAAAACTGCCCTGTAAAAAAGGGTGAATCTTCCCCATAATTTCTATTTGCTGTTTCAAAATTCAACAGTAACAAAACCTTTTTTTTTTTTTTTGAGCATAACATAACTCGATTTGAGCAAGAAAGGCTAATAGAATCACTGGTAGGAATGGACATCTGACAGCAGCAGCATGCACAGTGTCCCCTAGAGCTTATCTAGGGTCGTATTTAGATGAGGTGGTTAGTTTACTGGTTTACAAAGAGTTGTGCTTTACAAAGACAACATTTGCCTCATAGGAATACATTTGTTGGACTGTATGTTATTCTACAAAACCATCCTATTATTTCTCCTACCCTTTCCCACATTCATTGATCTGTATTTGAAATACACAAATGTAAAAATAGCCCCGAATGGCAGAATACCACCAAGAAAGTCATACAAACACTTAACCAAAACCAGGCTGTGAACTGCAATACAAACCCCAAAACTTAGAATATAAGGAGTACCAACAGTAAGAAAAGGTTAAGTATGACAACTAAGTGATGTAAATACTCATGTAAAGAACATGGTCATTAGTATAGGTCTGAGTATATAATAATGCAATGATTGCAAATTGAAAACCAACCAACTCAACCTGGAAGTATATGCATTTTCCTAGGAATAAGGATAATTAAACATTAGAACAATTTACCAGGTAATGAGGTGGCTTCATGATTATTTGGAAACTTTGGTACAAGCTTAGGTATCTTTCTAAAATGCACCCTTTCACTAGCCTTCAGAAAGAAGTTTTATGAACTGTGTAGGGAGGGCTTGTACAGGAATATTTTTTTTTTTCTGTGGCAAATTGTCGAGTAACTTGGAAAGATTAATTAGTTGTTTCATGATGTGCTTCTCTCTACGGAACTAATCATATGATTATATACTGTAGTGAAAGTCTCCTAATGGTATACAGGAGCATCAGGCACTGAAGACACATGAATCCTCTCTTGCTCTTGGTCCAGAGGCAGGGTTTAATTTCCAAAGAACTTGAGATGCTCCATTTTAAGACACTGTAGGAATGATCAAGAGAAATTCAACAGCCCATGGTTTGTAGATCAGGCGATATAATCTGGAGGTTTCCCCAGTCTAAAATGCACATAAATCTTTTTATCCCCTATAATCCCGAGAATGCTTCCTCTATTAGGGTGAATACTTGCTTAAAATAATAATGATGCATGGAATCATAGAATGGCTTGGGTTGGAAGGGACCTTAAAGATCATCTAGTTACAACCCCTTTGCCACATACCTCTATATACAATACATGGCAGTTAATCACTGTAGCAACACTAAGCACATACCGAGACCATGCACTAGAAATATCCCCAGAGGGCAGCTGTACCTTCTTTAAAGCCACAGCTTATTTCTGAAAACAGCAGAAGACAACATTAGATACGTTGGGAAAGTCCCATCATGGTGCAACAAAAGGAAAAAAGAATAGACGAAAGCAAAAGTAATTCCAGTCTTTAGGATGTTGTACTCTTAAATTACATCTCATGATCAGCCTTTGATGGGGAAAAAAGTCTAGCATGTCTTTCAGAAGCTGCAGAACTCATTTTCTCTGTGCATTTTCTGTCTTTAAGGTCAAAGTGGAATTGCAGGTACTGCTCCCTCATATGTATCCTCATGTAGCTCCTCAGCTTTTCGCAAGATCAGATGCACTGCGCAGACAGCAACAGTCACGGCTCAACACTGGCCTCGCTTCTCACATCAGCTCTTTGGATTCAGATCAAATGTGTATCTATGAAGCCGTGCAATGGGTGAAAGACAACAGCCTGCCTTACCTGGAAGACAGTAAGATCTCTTTGGAAAGTGCTTCAAAAGAAGTCATAGTTAAAGAAACATTGCATCGCATGTGGATTTACAGCCATCATATATATAGGCAGGAATTGAGGAAAAAGATTTTTGACTCTGCAAAGAAATTAAACCTTACTGGCTTCTGCCTAACAGGGAAACCTGGTGTCATTTGTGTGGAGGGACACCAAGAACACTGTGAAGAGTTTTGGCGTGTTATTAGGTATCCCAACTGGAAGCATATTTCATGCAAGCACGTGGAGAATATAGAAACAGAGGGAAGTGTTGATAATCTTCGTCTCTTTCATGCGTTCAAAGACCTGCAGTTTCAGGCACATGGTGATTATGGCCTGAGGAATGACTATCACATGGATCTTGGTCAGTTCCTAGAATTCCTGAAACAACATCAAAGTGGACATATTTTTCAGATTTTATTTGGTGTCAAAGGCAAGCTTCCGGAAAAATAAGAGAAACAGCAAGAGATGTCACTAACATTGAAATACCGTGATTTATAGCTACTGTGAAAAGGGAAGTTCTATCCCAGTTTGTTTAGCTTGGAGAAGAGGATGTTGAGGGGGGAAATCCTATCAATGCTTATAAATATCTAAAGGGTGGGTGTCAGGAAGATGGGGCCAGGGCTCTCCTCAGTGGTGCCCAGTGACAGGACAGGGGGCAGTGGCCATAAACTGGGAAACAGGAGGTTCCACCTCAACATGAGGAAATATTTCCTCACTGTGAGGGTAACAGCACTGGAACGGGCTGCTCAGAGAGGTGGTGGAATCTCCATCTCTGGAGACTTCCAGAAGCTGCCTGGACTTGTTCCTGTGTGATCTACTCTAGGGGATCCTGCTCTGGCAGCGAGGTTGGACTCAATCATCTTTAAGTCCCTTCCAACTGCTACCATTGTGTGATTAGCACATGAGAAGTGTAGCTCAAGCAATTAATCTTAGCTTCTGTTCTGTATTGCCACATATTTTGGAGAGGTGCTTATTTTCCGAGACCCTAAAATTGGCATTTGTCACTATGAGCCATGCCTCAAAAGTCCTTGCAAGATACACATCCCACACTGTAGTATCCTGAATTACACCCCCCTGTAATGCTGTGCTGTGTGTTAGTAAGTTGTGGTGCAGCCCTGCAGTTGACTTCTATAATCAGTTGTGGGATATCAGAGTGGCTGCAGTCACAGATTATCTCCCAATACAAAACCACACCCAACTCAAGGAAATTTCACTGCTACATTCATGAGTAAATACGTGCAACGTCTTTTTAATGTTCTCTGAAGCAGCTGCTCTCACTTCATTTGACTGATTCATGAAATGCAAAGGCTTGTGCTGGGCCACAGGGCCAAGTTTTGCTTTTAAATAAAGGGTGGGGGAAGGAGAAAGGAGCTCACATCACCCCGTCCCTTGTATGATTTGTGCAGTACTTGTGGAAGCAGTGGTTAATGCACTAAAATCACTTGTATTGCTTGCTGTGGAATGACTGGCATGCATCTCAGAATAGGAAAGCAGCAGTATATTTATTGCTGATAATTTGATAAAATGGGTTTGATAGAATTTAGCAAAGTGTAACAGATACTTAGCAAGGTTTAATTTGATGGCAAAGTTAATGGGAGAAGTATACAAAGGTAAACTGATCTGGGGTTGGGCTAGAATGATTGTGAGTGTGAGAGAAATGTACAGAGGAAAATCGACTTGGTGTTTGAGCTGGAATGATTTTATACAGAGATTGGGAGTGCAAGGGGTAAGAAGAGCTCTCCCGTTGAATTGATCAGTGGCTTGTATCTAAGAATACAGAGATAAGGAAGACCCTCCCATTGACTCACAAGGTTCAGAATGGACCACTTTGCTCTCTGAACGCCTTAGAGAGGAATCTAGGTGCAGCTTTATCCACCCTTAGTCCCAGACCGTGAATAGTTTATGAATAAGAATACAGAGGAATTAAAGGGGTAAGGGAAGCCCTCCCATTTTATCACGCGGTTCAGAAAGGACCCCTTTAGTCTCCAGACTCCTTCAGAGAGTGTGTGTAGATCAAATCCTAGTCTCAGCCTTAGTCAGTGGTTTATGAACAAGAGTAATTTGGTATGCAGATTTCAGTCACAGTGATTTAACATGACATTGTGTACAGGGATTTTAAGGATGGTGATTTAACATGACATAGTGGGTCCTGCACAACTTTAAGGTAGTAGCAGTTAAAAGTCATTAACATTATAATGATAAATCATAAGATCAGGCTGTATGATTATAGCTATCTCTATATATAGCACTGCTTAATCAGTTAATCAGTAAGTAGTTATAATCTATATAATGATTTAAATAAGGATTCATCAAAGCTATCTAAGCAAATCACACATACACATGCACAAAAATAAATATATATATGGGTACAGAGGTTAATTTATGATTAAGGCATTTCCCTTTCTGCAGAATATAGTAAATTTTGGTACCAGATGATCCTCAGAATTTTACAAAATCCAAATATAGTGAGTTACTCACATTTCCCTTTGTTGGCGTATTACAAGTGGGTGCTCTCTCTTCCCTTTCGCCAACCTTTACCAGTAGACAGTCAGAGTCTGGCCCAAGAGGTGTCCTGGCTTAGGTGGAGATGCCAAAACACAGCCCACTGTGTTTTAGGAGATGCCTGTTAGTTCCATCTCGCTGTACTTGTACCCAGGATGAGAAGCAACTAGACTGCTTCAGCTCACTGCCTCATGATTCCAGATCAGCAAGTACGAAGTTGTTCCAGCCCACTGCATTTTGTAATTAAAACAAGAATACAGTGGCTGGTGCCAACACCACCGTGCGGTTCAGAAAGGGTGGGGAGGGTGTCTGCACCACCACACCTACACAAATTATATTGCAAATACCACCATTTTTAAAATCCTCTTCCCAACTCTGTTTGGCTACTTAAAACTACAAACCAGGCCATTTTGACAACAGCTGTTTGTAGACTGTTTTACTGTACATTCAGCTGATGACTACAAAAGTAACGGATACTATTTTGTTTCAAATAAACCACAAGGAAGTGTTAATACAGTGAACCCAGGACAAGCAGTCTGCAGCTGTGGCAGAGCTGAGGAGTTGTACACATAAAGTTGGGTTCTGTAGAGATCATCTCTGTAGCAAGGTAGTAGAAAGACATATTAAAGTACATTTTGTTTCCAGAACTGCCCAGAAAATATATTACATTTTTCTTGGGAGTGGTCATTCTGAACAAATAATAATTCTCTGGGGGCTTCTTAGAACATTGATGTATGACTGAAGATTCCACATGATCATGACTCAAAACCAATATAACAATTTGTGTTCAGGCCTGTTGGAAAGTGGTCAAATTACAAACTTCCAATGTCGTTTAGAAATAGGCCTTAGCTACGAAATTGCAACAGAAGGAAATGGGAAAGACAACACTGACATAAGTCAGAAAGTCTCTACAGGAGGATGGTCTAACAATTTGGAGTTAGAGATGTCTAAAGCTTTTTTCTGAGCACAAGCTTTGTTCATTTTTTTCCTAAAAGAGGAAACTGATGATAGTACAATACAATCATGTATCCTCCTAAGGAAAACCATAGACTCATGAATTTATTTCTGGAAATGCTGATCATGAATGCAGAATGATGCAGGTCATGAGTAGTGTTCTTGGATGCTTCCAGGGAGGTCTGCAGAGGGAATCGCCTTTTTGTAGAAGAATAAGAAGACTAGCAGGTACCACTTTTGATAACTGATTAATAGATGAGAAAGCATAAAAGGAAAGTAAGAATATATCTTTAGCTGAAATTAGTGTATAGATGAACATATTCAGTATGCTGAATTATCAGTGAAGTTGTAGAAACATTTTTAAAGACTGCATTGAAGAAATTGAGCTGACCAGGTTATTCAAATAGTAGTGAGAGAAATAATCAGTAAATATCAAATAATAAATAAAATATGCTTGCTCCCACTACAGTGATGGACTCTCTTCCCCATAATTATTCATTTAGTAGACCTGAGCCAGGTGATTTAGGAATTTATTACAAAGAATAACATTTTATCACATATGAAGTGTGTTTAAAAGTACATTGGCATTAAATACTAATGGAATTAATTAGGTTTAATAAAAAAAACCACATAACTACCACTAGCCAGATAACTGACCTTTGTAAGAAAATACTTAGTCAAAAAGAAGCCTATTCATAAGATTTTGATACGCCCTTTTTGTGAGTCCCAAGCACTTCCATGAAATTTAGGCCAAACCATTCCAGTGTGTCAGCACAGTAGTGGGGGGATGAAATCATTGATCATTTACTACAGGGCTTGAATTTACCTAAGTATTGTTAAAATATTCTAGTTAGGTGTGAACAAAAGGTTCTACAGGTTCAGTTCTTGTCAGAACATTTTCATTACTCCACGCAGGAGTGACCAATAAGGCTCTTCCTTGGAGAAATATATTCTAACCCTACTGTTGTTGAAAGTTTGTTTTGTTTTGTTTTTAATATTACCTTGACAAATGCAAATTACATTACATTGTGGCTTGAAACAGACTAAACAGTCATCATATGCATTTCTCAGTTTTCCACAGTACTTTTGTCTGCTTAAGTTCTCATTGACACTTGTGACAAAACTCTCATGATAAACCAGCATATTTTGATAACAAAAAGATTCGTCAAAATGTAGTGTATGATATCTCAATTAAAACAATCAAAATAAACAAACAACACAAATATATTTCTCAGATTAATGTTTATTTTCTGATGTGTAATTACCATGATTTCTGAATCTGAGTTTCTAACCAAATATTAACAATTTAGAAAAAGTTTTCTGCATCTTAAAAAATTAGCTATTCTTAGGCTTTCCTGGCAGAAATGTTCTGAATATTTTAATGCTTTTAAACTGCCACTGGTTTGTTCATTCTTCATTAAATATTTACAGTTTCACTTTCATGGCTTCTTCAGGCCAGGTATAGGAGTCAGCCACAAAGCTGTTATAATCGGTACTGTAAACCTGAGAGCGAATGAAGGCTTCTAGGTCCTTGGGCTGAGGATAGGTGGAGGCAGTGTTATTCCTGTAGGCTTCTTCTGCGATCTAGAAAGATGCATCAAAATACTAATTGGTTCTGATAAACTATTCAAATACATTTAACAGGAATTTAAAGTAGGAATTAGTTCAAAATCAATATAAGATTTGATCTTGCCCAATGCTGACCATCACTTATATTCATTCACACTGGATCTGGGCTAGGATGCAGCAAACAGAACTAGGAACAGGATGATTTAAGTGAACCTAACTGCTGCTACTTTTGAGCAGGATTACGTGTCTTTGCTGTTACAAATACAGTGCTCCTCCTCGCCCAGTAGTATCTTAGCTTTTGTTGTGCAGCGGTGGATAAAATATTGCACAAACCCCAAGTACTGAGTTAAAATTTCTGCTTTTCCATCATCAGGTTGCCCTGGTTTACCATCGCCTTCAAAGCACTGCAGGAAGAAAGTGTGATTTGTTCAAAGCCTCCGTGCTTCCTTCATATTAGAGAAATTTATTATCTGCCATAGTTTGATAATGTATTTCTTAAAGGTAAATTCAAAAAGAAAATATTAGTCTTACACAGCACACAGGTTTAATTCTAGTGATGCTTAGGGGAAATAGGAATATTTGCTTGCTTTTTCCTCACTCAGACCATACCTAAGTGAATCAATTATGCATCACAAGTATAGCTACAACAGCAGTGAAGTTTAAAAGGGGTTGGAGTACACTCAACATATCAAAGTAGCATCTCGGGCCTGAAGAACACCTACTTGAGAAATGTGTACCATTTGACCAGACCTTTATTTATGAAACAAAACAAGTTTGACAGTCTGGTTTTACACAGCAGCCGTCTTTGGAAAGAGCTGCTTCAACTCTATGTGGCAAACAGACAAACACTCCTACTTGGAATAAAAGCAAGACGGTCTCCTCCCTGATCTCCTTAGCTCTCCCTTTAAAACATACGTGTTTTAGCTTGGTGAGAAGCTGGGACCCCAAGTTACCACATTTAGCCCTCCTTTTTAGGATTAATTTGAATCCCAATCTGATTTGACTGAGAAGCACTGGGGCTTTATGCAAGAGTTCATCTTTGGGTCTGTGTGCATAATTGTCATGGTTGAATGAGGTCTGAATTTATACCCAACGTCTGGTATTCCACAAAAAATTGATAGTATTCCTCCCCTGGAAAAGGCAGAGTCTACTGCTAAAACTTTTGGTCTCTATGAACCAGAACGGGTATTTGCAGGAATAAAATTTCAATGGAGATCAAGCAGGAAAAAAAATTAAAAAAAGGTAACATTTTCCTTTTTTGTATTTTATGTAACACAGACGAGGAGAGGAATTTCTCTGGCTTTCTGCCAAAAACACAGGCAGTTTGATTTCACCCAAGGAATCTAGGCAACATTGTCAGCTACAGAAGAGCGTTATTACTTGCCTAAGAAGATGTGAACTGTGACAGGAAGGATTTTAATGTTTTTTTAATATACAGAATGAGTGAACAGGGGAACTGTTTCATGCAGGAGGGCTCCTCGTTATTCTTAACAAAAGAATATGCAATAAGTGAAATGATTCACAGTAAAGTGACCAGGGGAGAAAACAATAATTGGAGCAAAAAAGCTCACAGAAGACCAGCCAGATAACCTGCTAAAATACTGAAAAAATCCCATCAACCTGAAAAAGAGAACAAGGGAGAAGCAGGAAGAATAAGTATTTTAAACTGAAAATTGTATTGGAGATATTTACTTGGAAGCTTCCTTCTGTCCAGAGCAACTAGAAACTGTAGGTTTAGGTCAGTCACTGAAAATCCATCTGCATCAGCTGTTTATTTGCCAGTAAAAAACAACCAATGGGACAACCCCCAACCCAACCTGAGCCATAAAGAAAAAGTTTCCCCTGTAGTTAGTTATTTTGCTAGTCAGAGTAAAGATGGGAACAAAACAGAAGAGTGTCTGGACATAGGGTGACATTTGCTCTCTTGATGAGCAACTGATTATCATGAAATGCCAAAAGCCTTCAGCTGTGCAGCTCACATGACTCTAAGCCTGGGGAGCTGCTCCTCAGTGGTGGAGAGCACAGTTTGGATTCCACAGACCCAAATACTGGCTATACTTCCATATCTCTCATTGTATTGGGATTATATTTACATTTATGAATATAAATTTCATTTTGAAACTGCTACTTGTCCAAGATTGATTGACGTAAACCAATTTCAACACGTATGAAGATGTGTTAGTTGATTAAATCAAATGCTCAATTATGTAGAGAGCATGGGAAGAAAAGAAGCCAGAAAAGACTGGAATGACTTACCCTCACAGCAATTTTCACCGACACATCCTGAATAGTAACTAACGGAGGGTACAGACGACCTTCCTGTAAATTCTCCTCTGAGACTTGCTGAGCTATAACCTAGAAATAAAGCAGATATATTTTACTTGAAATGCAAATGCAGTGGTAGCTTTGTTAGACAGTGATCTAGTCTTAAGCAAAGAAATGGTTCTGCTTTGGGAAGTGACCTAGGCAGTATTTTTTACAACCAGTCTTACCATTAGGCATAGCTACACAAGAGCTAGAAATTTAGGGAGTTATTATGCCCTTTTCTCACATAGACAATAAGACCTAATCAGGTTTTGGGTAAGCCCATGACAGACATAAACTAGCAAATAGTTCACTGAGAGACATAAATTCCATCCATCAATTGTAGTTGGGTCAAAGACCTCTAAAATTAAATCAGCACCTGTTATTCTGACATTCGTCAAGTCATCCTGTGCAGAGAACAGAGCTGAACCCCTGAAGTGTAAAGTTACGGTGGCTGAGCAGGTTTGTTGTGTGCCCAGCTCACACAGCTAGCTTGTATGAGACCATGAAGGTAAGTATGGTCAAGTACAGAACAAAGTATAAAAAAAAGGTTATCCAGGGTCTTTTAAGGCCCTATAGTCAGATTTAGAAATAGAAGGTCTAATGTTATATTAATGGTCTATGTTATATTGGTCTAATGGTGTATTGCCAGGACAGAAAAAACAGTGCTGCTAGAAAAAGTCTGTCGACTCTACCTGAAGGGTGCAGTCAGTCAGTCATCTCAACTAGATGAAGTATGTAAATAAATTATTTTGCTTTTCGCTTGATTTTCCACCAGAGTGACCAAGGGAAACAAGGAGTGATACAGAAGTTCTGATGGCACGCCTGAGAGGAGTGTCTCCCTGATGTCCTGAATATTTTCCTTGGTGTTCCTAGCAAGACTTGAAATGTGGTGTTGTCATCTCCAGCAATGAACAGATCAGGAAAGCATAGAAAGATGGAGAAATTGTTTTTTACTGTTTACTCATCAGCCCCATGAAAAACCTTCTATTACCATGAGGTATAAGGACATTCTCCACAGGGGGAGGAGAGACACTGCTCACTCTGTCTGCTTATGGGATGACTTCTTCCTCTATTCTTAAACAGATACCTTTTAAGAAGCACAGGATCCTGGGGCTGCCTTTGGGTCTAATGATATTTCTGCTATCATTAGTTAAAATTTGTTTGTCATTTGGGGATCTGAAATAGAAAATAGCTTTCCTGTCTGATCCAGATTGGGATTTGCTGAGACTGAAATTCAGCTGATGCCAGTTTGCTAACCTGTCTTTTAATCTGAAATCTCTTTGGTATACTTGAAGGTTTCATTATGCTTCAGAAGACCATTCTGATGCAAAACAGAAGGACAATGTAGGGGCACTCTTAGGATTCCCATCAGGAGAAATAATACATTTTTGTGCAATTACCACTTAGATAACAAAGGGTTAGAACCAAATCACCGTCTGATCTTGGGGTGTAGAGATACTACTGTGATGTGACCTGTAGGGGGTCTCTGTGGATGGAAGGAAAACTCTGGTTTGAACAGTGTCTGCTGGAGCCATGTATGATCCATCAAGAGGTTCTGAAAACACCAGGGAAGTCCAGGAAACACTGTCAAGTGAAACTGGTAATGTGGCCCAAAGAAATGCAAGAAGTGTATTTCTGAGGGAATATACTAGGAAGAAACTTGAAACAGTGCACAAACTACTTCCTGCAGTTCCTGATGCACATGGGAAATAGGACCTTGTGTATGTTGCTTGCAGACAATGAGAACTCTGTCAGAAGAGATGCCTGGCTATCATCAATACATCCTTTCTCATAGAAGTAGGTAAATAGTTTGAATTAAAGAGCAAACACCATAGTGCCTCCAGGTTCAAAAAGAACATTTCTCTTCTGCAATCTACCCAGCATGCTGGTAGATGTAGTAAATTTTTCCATGCAAAGTGGAAATGCTAAGAAGAACAACAAGATATACTCTCATTAAGTATAATGAGTAAAGGAAAATTTCTTGTTTACATTTTGTTATTGAGAAATCCAGCAGAGATAAAAACCCTCTAGGGGGAGCTAAGTCAATGTAAAATCTAGTTCTTGCTCGTTCTAACAGTAACAAGGTTATTTAAAAATGATACACAGCCCTTTGATAAAATAAGATATGCAGCTGAAGGTGTAAAGAGAAGCTTACAATATAAGATTCCTACTGTTAACAGTTTAATGGGGATCTGCAGGAAAGATGAAATCTGAAGAAACCATGATTGAGTCGCTGTTAGTGTAACGCACCGCTGAAAAAAAACCAAACAGGTTTAGGAGTAGAGCACTTTGTTTTGTGACAGGATTCATAGAAAGCAAGCCACAAAATATTTGGGCAGTGCTGAAAGTGGGAGAGCTAGCAAGCTAGCTATAGAGATGTCATGCTACTCCTTCTGACATACTCCCGTAACAGCATTAAAAGCTATGCAAAGACATGGAAACAAGCATTTTCAAAGAGAATGACACCTTCTCCATGTAGTCTCTGATGAAAACATCAGTTCAATAGCAGAGGAAAAAACAGTGAATCAACATTTGGAATTATTAGGAAAATAAGAAGTGACACAACATGTAATCATATCAATATATAAATCCACAATTTAACACTGCTTTGAACAGTGTGCATTTTTGCTCCACTTACTTCAAAGAAGAACGGATATTCTCATGAGGGGTATAAAGAATAACAAGGATGATCAAAAGGCTATTTTTTGTACAAGAAGACTAAAATATAATAAAATGGAGTTGGGAGAAAAAAAAGGAGAAGACCGAAAGAAAACACAAAAGACTACTCAAGGTAAAAATTTCCCATAACACTATAAGAAAGAACAGTAGGAAATCATAAGAGGAGAGTTTGGTTTTCTACAGAATTCATAATTAAATTGTGACACTAATTGCCAGAAGATGTTCAAATGTATAAACATGTTTTAAAAGCCACTAGGCTCATTTATGAAAAAGAAATCCATACAGGGATAAAACTTCCAGCTCAGGAAGGCCATACAGTACAGGCTGCCAGAAGTTGAAAAGCCATTTCAACAGAAGAATCACTCTGTTTTTTTTCCTTATTTATCCTCTTTCCCTCACCTTCTGCTACCTATTAATTTTACAGGAAGATAACTGAGCTGTTTGGATCTTAGGTCAAACCCAGTATGGTTATTTTCATGCTTTAAATTTTAATTAATTAAAGTTTTTAACAGAGAAATTAGTCTTACTGCACAACCTAAACGAAAGGCAGCCAAGACCAGGACAAATGTCATAAAGCAAGTAGGGGCATCTTGGCTTTTGGAGGACATATTCTCTGTAATGAAAGGATTTAATGGGATTATTTCTGGAGTAACTTAACTGTAGGTCACACATGCCAAGGATATTTAATTAATTCATAATTTTCTGTCCCTTTTGTTGTGTTTGGTAGGACTTAGAAGAATAGATAATGTCCCTTGTCATCACAGAGCAATTCCCTGCAATTAAGAGGTATTACAGCTTACTGTACCTTAGATTTATCATCCAAAATCAAAGTTACATTCTATTTCACTTGGCAGGAAGAAAAGAACACTGAAAATAGAACTTGTTGTAGTTACAATAAGCTATTTGTGACTTTTATCAGATTTAATTGGAGAGGTGGCAAAGCAAGAAGACAGGATTTTCAGGCATGCATCCTGGGCTGCTTATTTTTTATAGTTTCTTTTTTTTTCAGGTAAGATACTGCTACAGTCTAAGAAGGTCTCTGTCTACAATGCATGGGTTTGGTCCTTCAAATTTTGCAGCATCTTGAGTCCTTCCATTTTAAATGGAGAATACTAACCACTCTTCTAAAACCCACATGAACCTACTTTCAATTTGTTCTTCCATTAAAAAAGCCAAGAAAACAAAACAAAAAGCACTTTTGCCTTTGCTTTGTACTGTAATTCCAGCTAAGTGCCTATTCAACCCTCCTGGCCTTCACACCCCTGAAATCCATTGTTTGTCACCTTGGTCAGTAACTGGCTGTAGCTCACCCCAGCCCCAGTCTCACACACTGCCTCTCACACAAGCAGGGAGACCAGATGTGACTGCTCTTAGCTCCATCTCTAAGGCGAGTTGCTATCCATTGATCTTGCTGCCAGTAGAGACTTTATACGCAGGAAAATACATTTCACATGTCAAACTTCCCTTGGGATTTTACTAGGTGATGGCAATTATGTAGCAAAACCTTTACCAAAAAAAGAAGAATCAAGAAAGAACTGCTACCTCAAGAGAGAATTTAAAAGATTCCTTGCAATTTCTGATACCATTTTACTTCCCTGACTGTTACATGTCTTTGATTAAGTTTCTGTGTCAGAGGAGAGTTTTTTTCTGTCTTTATAGTAGACTGCCAACTTGAAACATCATTCAATCTGCATATGTGTCACCTTTCATCCATCAGCATTCTATATATAGGGACCATTTTCACTCAAAACAAAATGAAGCAACTTCCAGAATTAAAAGAGGACAACTGTTTTAACACAGCCGTTTATATCAGCAAGTGAGGATCACTGTATCCAACTGAAATTACAGGGAAGGATTTAAAGGGAGCATATAATTATCCAAAGACTTAAGAGATGGATCATTGCCCTCCTAAGATGGTTAAAGCCAGTGGAGACAGTCTGGGCTTTTTACTCATTTTAAAGATGGAAACAGTGAATATCGTTCTTACAGAGGCAAGCTGCTGGCGAACGTTTTTAAAGATCCCATAGTAAACACCTGAACAAAAACCTCAGAAATCCATAAAGGGCAGCATGCAGGTGCGCACTCTATAGGAAATACCATACAGTGCCAGTCATAGAATGATGTTGCTTATTAGTTGCCTCCAAGTGACAGCAAAGGGCCATTTTCTTCCCTTTAATCCCTGAAGAGGACACAAGGAGCAAGAATCCTGGAATGCAATGCTCCTCAGAGAAGGTGCAAGAGTTGAGTCAGGAATTCTCACTTCTGCTAACTGGGGCAACTTTTCTTTCTTCTTTTTTTTTTTTCTCAATTGTTCCATAATAGTTGTTAATTGCATTGCTTTAAGGCTTCATTTGTGCACTATCTACACTACCCATGTATTTCCAGTTGTGCTTACGCAGCTTCTTTGAAGGCTAGGATGTAGCACTTTCATGAAGTTCTGTGGACTGTAATCTACATGAATTGGACTGGATAGAAATTACCACTGGTAGCTTGGTAAACTGAGGCTAGCCTTCCTCCTTATTTCTGTACCCTTTAAAAAAATCCCCAAAGGCATCAGGCTTTTAATGACTTTGGACTGCTTAGGGCTCTCTAATCATTGTTGGTACCAAACTTGGGCTCTCTCTGATCACAGAAAGCTTAAAAGCGCATGCCTGGGAGCAGAGCAGCCAGGAGCTTGAGCATCACTGGATATCACAACACTCAGCTGAAGGAAGCTGAGTCCTGTGAGGCTCATTAGTTTGCTCTTGGTGCCAGCCAGAAGGTTACAATTCTTGAGTGTGAAACAGCTATAGAAAGGTTGACACTGTTTTTTGGAAAAAAAAAAAAAAGTGTTAAACATTTGATTTCAAACACTGATGGTTATGTATCTTGTTTGAATATGGGATTCTAAAATAATAAAGGCCAGGTTCTTCTCCCACACATGTTGAAGATACAATCCTGTACATTTATGATGTCCTACTCTAAGACAGTGGATGTCAGATTTTGAAAAAACACTGGAAGGTGCTGAAAGACTCCTAGAACCAAAAGCGTTTGTTCCCTGTTTAACTCTTGCCCAGTGAGTGGAGATAAGGAGAGATGACGTGTTGGATCAGAACAAAGATCATAAAAAATTGCCTGAAGACAGAACAGAACCAATACAGAAAAGAAAGAAACTGGGAAGAATAACATGACAATTGTGTCAAG
Organism: Chloroceryle aenea; assembly: GCA_013399075.1. Classification (NCBI taxonomy): domain Eukaryota; kingdom Metazoa; phylum Chordata; class Aves; order Coraciiformes; family Cerylidae; genus Chloroceryle; species Chloroceryle aenea. The sequence continues at coordinate 89,789 of VWZY01012023.1, forward strand.
CTGTAGGACAAGGAACCACAAGGCAATGGAGCACTTTTACCAGCTGTGTTGACAAGGGCGGTCCACAAGAAATGATGGCAACACCTCTACTCAGGAATAGCAAAAAGCTAAAAAGCTAAAGGAAATTCAAATAATTTTTGCAAACAAAACACCCACAAAACCCACCCCAAAGCTACCAACATCAAAATATAGCTCCTTTCAATCTAAAATCAAACCTATGTGCACATGTATGCAAAATGTACATATGTGCATTCACCTGTGATAATACAATACTGAAGTATTTATCTTTTTTCTTCCCAAAAGAAGGTGATGTTTATGTCAGATGACCTTTGGACCAAGTATGAACTTTTAAAATATAACCTGATCAAACAGACTTTATAAAAAAGACAATCTACCTTGAAAAGAATGACCTTACACAGAAAGCAGTGGTTTTCTAATGTATGACAATGTTTAGCTCTTTCTGTTTAACTGCTTATTATTACCAAGTTACTGAGTGAAGGAATTCAAATAAGGTTTAATACAATACCTCAGCAGTCGTGAGGAACACATCCTCACCAATGTGTTTCAGTCCACATGAAATAACGCCAAGGGCAACTCCTGGAAACACATAGGAATTGTTACCCTGTCCAGGGTAGAGAGTTTGTCCACTTGGAAGAGTGACAGGATCAAAAGGACTTCCACTGGCAAAAATGGCACGTCCCTAAATTGTAACAAGAAAGCCAAAGAAAACACATTAGTTATGGGGATACTGCTGAAGTATTTCACACGTCCTTCCACCCTGTGGAAGCTGGGTTACATCTATTTACTATCTCTTGGTATCTGAGAGGGTGCTAGAGCTACTTAACTGAATATGTCTCAAGAACATTGGGATCCTAGAGACACTGTCAATTCTCTGTGACATCTGATGTCAGTGAGTAACAGCTGCCTTTTGCAGTTAAGAGCTATCAGCACAATTTAGAGGAGGAGAAGAAAGTGAAAGCCAGCACGTGTTATTCACTTTGTGCATCCACACCAGAAGAAGGGTACAAGGGAAGAAGGTATACACCTGGAGTGGACAATACTGTCTTGGTAACAATGGGTGATGCTGATGGATTTTTTCCCAACAGCAGATCATCCACAATATTGACAGTAGGCCACTGATTGTTGTGCTTTTGGATGTGGCAGTTTCTGAGAAGCTGGGGGGACAGGCAGAGCTCTCTGTTCCTCTACATGTCCCCTCTTCAGGCCCCTGCACCCACTCCACAACAGAATGACACAACACAATTCCTCTGTCCAAGGAATGTCATCCCATGATGCATCCTATAGCACAAGTTGGTGATGGGACCTGCTCTTCTGGGACCTTGTGGCTTCCCTCGTTATAATACACTGAGCAGGGTCAGGGCACTAACTTGGGTATCAGCATCTGATCATCCAATACCAACACTAGGATGTTCACCAGCAGATTTTTGGGTAGTGTCAAGTAGCACAGGTGCCACCAGGGCTCAGGCACTATGTGCAGACTGGTCCCAGCAGGCAGTATGGAAAAGCCATCCTGTTTTGGAGAATTTAGCTGTACAGATACAAGTTACGCTTGTTCTGAGGACAAGAGAACTGGCTCTAACTCATGTTATGTTGTAGGACACATGGGACCCCTAAATCTCTTCCCAGGTTCCAAACACAGGTGTACCTCCATGCTGGAACACAGCACATATCAGGTGTCTGTGGGGAGGAACAGAAACCTCTGGCGTGGCCCAGATGTGGTGAGAGGGCTTGTGTTGCTAATGGCTTAACATTACCTAAGAGGAGTCATTCGGTACCATGCACGTTCAGAGCTGTGATACCACTGGAGTATCAACAGATGGGCTGTAAAGGAGCTGTGTGTCTGACGGTATCTCACTGCTCCCCTGGGATGAGGAGGAGCATCCCACCCCAATGGGAGAAGATGCTGGCACCATCAAGTGCCATTCAAGGGTGGCAGAAGAGGCACCTCTGAGGTGACTCACCTGGAGCACTTCTATTCAGGCTCTCCCCAGATCATTCCTAATACACAGAGACAGAGCAGCAATTTCTACAGCAGGCAATGCAGTTCTGGACAAATTGCACAGGCTCTATGTCTGCAGATCAAAGATCCCAGGCTCTTGCCTTGATGTGAATGGAACATGCTTGAGTTTATGCAGTAAGTTTAAGTGGGGAAGAAAAGTCAGCCTTTATTTATGCTAGCACTGCTGAAGTGATAAATGCCACCGTTAAACTCTTCAGAGGCGCTTTGTGTCAGAAATATCTATGCCCATTTTAGAGAACTGGAAACATGCAGTTTAAAATATGCCACTGATGCTGTTCAGTTCTCCAGAAGACTGTTCTGTTTGGTTTGGTGTCATGGATGGCTTATTATATGTTTTGGTGACAGATCAAATACTTCAGTGCATCTTTTGCTCTGCCTACCAGATGTCATTACCCACTATGACCAACCCTTCACGTAGGCTGCTTCCCAAGCTCCTGCACCACACTGTAATCGTGTACTGTGCAGCAAGCAACAGGCATGCTAAATTTGTCTTTTAAACACTGCAAAGCTGTCACTCAAACAACCCTGTATTTGGCAAGAAATACAAACATAACCCACTATGAAACACATATAGTCAAGGACCCATACATTTCAAATTCTAGACTGAATTACAGGGTAATGCATTCATTAGCACTTCTGTAATACAATTATAAATAAGCAAGCACAGTTTTCTTAATTTTCACCTATGTTTCCATAATATAAAACCTTTTAAAAGAGTTAATAATTGAATTTCTTAATAAAGATTTATTTTAAAGATTCTGTTTCCTGTACTGAAGTATTTTCTTACCCTAAAGACTATATCTAAAACCTCAAATGAAAAGCATGCCACTGTGTGTATACAGTACACAAAGTAGTACAATCCAAAACAGGCATAAGGCTTTAATGATTGATGGTTACTGATGCTCCAGTTATAACAAAGACTATGAGTCATGCCTGACACCAATAAAAGCTATTAAATGTTTTTTATGAGAGTGCAAGCATGTATTGACTTCAGTGAAATTTTCTTTCTAAAATTAGAAGAACCTGTTACTTAATTTAACTAATTTTACCTACATAGAGAGACACAATTAGTACTTGCTACTCCACCCTCTGTCTTCCTCCCATTTAAAATTTAATTTCAGATTTTCTTTTCATTATGTATACTGGAGAGATGTTAATCTTTGATTACCTCTGTATATTTATAGCACTGCTCAGCAGTGCATTCTGCTTTGCTGGTAGGATTGCTGAGAGCAAAAATAATAGGACGCTTGTTTAAAGCAGCCATATCCTGCAGAATTTCTTTAGTAAAAGCACCACCAATTGCAGCAACTCCTAAAGAAGAAAAACACAGAAGCAGACAAATGCAATAAGTTCAAAGTGAGACATGAATGTCAACTTTTAAAGGAACAGAGCTCCTCTGCTACATACCTCCCCCTTTAAAATGATGTTCAACCTTTCTCCTAACAAGGTTAAAAGAAAGTTTTGTATAACAGATTCTGCAACAGTGCAACTTCTCTATTATCCCTAACATAAGGCAGAACCTGATCATCCCTGTACAGTTTGGTGAATTTCTCACTTTACTTTTCTCAGGCCCTTTATATAAAATAGAAATGTATCACCCAACCTGCAGGTAAGTCCAGTAAGGAGTAGAAAGGTACAACTCTGTCTCTTCAAAGTTTCATGCAATGGACCGGAGAGTGTCTCCCAAATCCAGTGTATCAGATTTTAATTTTTTTCTGACATGATGAGTAAAGTCTCTGCCTTCTACAGCTCATCATTTTGCCATCTCCAGCCTCAGCTGATGAATAACCCCAATTCTGAGACCAAGGCTTCCCTTACAGCAACAATTTTTTTGAATTCCCTTTCCATCCCACTAGAGATGCTTTCTATTCTGCATACTATACTCACATCCAAAAAGGAGGATTTGTGATGTTTCTGAGATGCCAATACACCTGTATTTCCGCCTAAACTACAAGAGTTTGGAAAACAAGGATCAGGTCTGTGCTCTCCATACCTTCAGTGAAAAACAGATACACAGTCCTTGGAGGATCCTTATGTTCAAGGAGGCCCCTGTTACACAGCTTGTAGAGAAGGTAGCCTCCTTCTTGCTCAGAGGCCCCAGTGCCTGGCTCCCTGCTCTGCTTTCTACACAACACATGAGTCTCAACAAGAGGAAAAAAAGTTTTTTCCCTTCTCTTGAGGGAGTAAGAATGGATTCAAACCCAGGCCAGGGTCTCTCTCAAGTCAGTACTCTAACCTCTCAAGACTCATGCACAAATGAGCATCCCAACATTGTCCACTCAACAGTTTGGTGTCTGCCTGAGGAAAGCACAAGGTACTTGGGGGACATAAAAGAGGTCTTCACCTGGCAGAGCTGGCTAAAAGGTCATACATGCTCCAGGAATAACATTTCTTAAAGGTGCCTCAGAGTATTTTCTGACTGCTTCTATATGAAGCACGCTATCATCTTAGAGAAACATCTTCAAGCACAGCGGACCTCCCACTGAAATTCCCTGAACTGCTCTAAATTGAGCTTTCCCGAGAGTCTACTGAAAGGTCAAGCACCCTATTGTGCTTGCTTTAGGTGTTGTTTTTAGGTGCTTAATGTGGGCCACATAATGTCTAAGACCCATTTGGTTTTGCGCCTGGCCAAATCTCCTTTATTCCGATCCCTTGGTAAGAAAACAGGCAGCTCCTCGGTGCAAATCAGTGACTTCTCTCAAAGTTCAAACATCTCTTGCTCAAACATTTCTTTCACATACTTTTCTGAACTCTCTGTACTTTAATTTCTGTCAACAGACAAGGATGCTTAAATGCAAAAGCTCTGCTAGACCAAGCTGGGCCACTGTATGTTTGATGGCTTATGGCAGTCATGATTTTGACTAACTTGTGTAAGAGCCTGTTATATATATCTCAGTTTCTGGTTAAATCTGAAGTTGACAAATGTTTAATGTCTTCTAAAACCACTTCTGGACAGTCAGTAGTAAGAATGACAACTATCTTCAGATATAAAGTTACAACAAAATGCTCCAAACAATCTCGCTGACTATTTCTTTTTGCTTTGTTTTAAAATTGTGATTTCTTATAATTGTTCAAGCTAAACTAAGGCTTTTCCTTGAGCCATTGCAGGTGATGAAATGTACATGAGGATTCACTGAGACAGAGTTAAGTAAAACACCATGAGGAGTATCAGAATTTTTCCTCATGACTCCTGTTGCCCAGCGGAAGATATTGAATGACTAGTCCTCCAAACAGAAAAGAACCCTCCAGTATTGATTTTCGTTGTTGTTTCCGTTGAAAGAGCCTTCATTATACAGTATGGATAGAAGAAGGTGACCTTGAGGGAAAGTGCTGCATAGATTTATATGTAAAAATGATACAGTAAACATCCATATTTCATGATAGCAAATATTCCCAAGCATCAAGCACACCTTTACCTAGATAAATATCACAGATCATTCAATCTATTCTGCTATCTAGTAGCGTTTTCTGCCTTGTATAGTACTAAATAAATTCTCTAGATTACTTGGTCTCTGTCTTGCAGTCATGTCTTTATGGAGCATAGAAAAAGATAAGCTTTATTTACCTCACTCATGATGCTTGTCAAAAGCAGATTTTACTGAACAAGGACCATGTGGTCTAGGCCTAGTTGAAAAGGTAGCTCTTATAACTAATTATTTTTCACTATGCCATTTCAGATTTTCTAGAATCTGATGAATGACTTTTCTAGCCAGATGAATTTTCAAGTCTTACATATTAAATAAAAAAATTTAAGAGTGCTTGAAGTTTGTTCCTGGAACTGTCACTGAAATACAATAACCAAACTGCAGAGCGCTGCCCAATCCTTTACTTAGATCTCAAATGCTGCAGCCTTTGTATAAGAAGAAGTCCTTTTAAAATCTGTGTTTTGGTCAGCAAAAAGGACTGGTGACTAAGGACCTAAATATGAGTGAAAGAATATTCAGCTACATCATGCTTACATTTGCACAGCTTTACATCTGCTTAGCTCAGTTTTCTCAGTCTAAGTTTGAGGTTATTTTTATTACACCATTCACATTAAATCAGAAGTAATTTAGGCAGGTGATAAGGGGTTCTCCATTAGATGTTTAAACCAACGCAGATTATTCCTCCTGTAAAATGGATGACTTGGAGTGAAGGCAGTATTACATGCTTGGAGAGTTACTATTTGTTCAGCTGCTTAATGGAGTCCATTATGCACCTAGTGTTTTCTAAAAACACACAAAGGTAAACTGTGTTCGGAGGAACTTGATCTTGTCTTCAGACAAGGCCACATCTCCATTTTTTTCAACAAAGAATAAGGTCATTGCTTAAAGTAAAAAAAAAAAAATAATAAAAAATTACCTATTAGCACGGTTGGTTTTATATCTTTAACAATATCTTCTAGATTTTTCATTTCAGCATGGGCATGGGCAAAACGCTGTTTCTCAGATGTTAATGAGGCACGGCCCTGAATAAGGCAAAAAAGAAAAAGACATTTATTATAAGTTTAATGGAACCCAATATCCTGGGATAACCAGTTTACCAAGTATCTGGTTTAACATGTCCTGTTTTCATTTCTATTTTTGCAACTATCACCAAATATCATATTAGACAGAGTTACACTGTGTACAGATGACAAGCTTAGAACAATTAGAACTAACCTATTTCTCTAAACACTAGGTAAATTAAATACAATATTTTTCCTTGCAATTCCTAACAGTTGTAGAACAGCACTGTATTATGAATTACATTAAATCATCATTAATTTCTTCTCTAAAGCATTCTTAAAGCTGTTTTACCCTTAACATTCAGACAAAGTTAGTAATGATAAAGCACAAAAATATTTATACAGCAAACTGTATGGATTCACCAGGCTAGACGGGGATTCGTAACTTGGCAAAACAAAAATATTTTCTCCTGGCTTTTTCAGTTTTGCTCATGTCTAAAAGTACAGAGACTATATTGGTGGAGTGTATAGACTATAGGGGAGCCTATATTGTGCTCCACATTTTTTCATATTTAAGTCTTTCATTCTTAAGGATGGAGTAAAAATAATTCTAACCAGATGTTTGATGCACTGCTTTTGCATTAACCAACTTGACTCAGCTGTGAAACAAATTTCACCCCAATATATAACAGCAATTTCCACCCATTTATGCCCAAGAAGGTTTCCAAATGGAATATGATAGATGCAAGAGAAAGGCCTATGGAGCATCACTGACATTGACTGGGCTTTAAACAGGATGTGAACTCAGTGTAAGGAACATGGCGTGCAGGGCAGAAAGGGGTCAGAATTTTTGTAAATTGTACAGTTGTCCAAATACATAGACCTCTGTACAGAAAATTTCAACAGAAATTCAGAGTTTAAAATGCATACACCATCACCCCGGGTTTTATTCTCATGCCTGCAGAAAAAATCACTGCAAAGGCACTTTTCAAACACAAACCTAGAAAGCAGTGCCAGCCCCTCAAACATCATACACCTTCAGACAGCAAGAAGCAGGTTATAAAGATATATAGGGAAGTACACGAGGAGAATGGAACACTAAATGTAATTTTGACCAAACAGCCTGAACAGAGGAATATCATCTCCCCAGCTACACCTTTTCCACCTGATAAAATGAAAGTTTCCGTAATCTTAGCAAGTTAATTAAGACTATGCTGAAGTACTGGAACAGAATTAATTCCACAATTCCATTTAAGTCTAGGAATTTAACGATTTTGGCTCAGTTTAGGGCTGTGTATACTATCAGATCCAAGATGGGATTAGGTTTTTAATGGCATTTTTACTTAATTTTTAAAAAAGCTGAGAAATTCAATGTCACATTTTAGCCTAGAATTTGCAGTGTCGCATGGCTGTGCCAGTCCCATCACATCAAACTCCTCTGCTGGTCCTTGGACAGCCACCACGGGGGCTTGCAGGCAGGAGGGAAGGCCAGTTTTCATTTCCAGCAGCAAGAAAAGCGTTTCCATCCTCAGGGTACCACAGGAAGCTGTGGAAGCCTGTTATGTGGTCAGGCATGACTGAGCTGGTCTGCCTCACAGGATGCCAGCTTCTCTTGGCTCATCCACAGTTACAAAGAATTTCCAGAGATTTCTCCTCTTCTACATTTTTTTTTTTTTACATGACCAAAACACAGTTCTTAAATGAAGAGTGTTATGTCTGGATGTGCTTACAGGAGTCTCAAGTGTTCTACTAGAGTGATTAGCACTGAAATACTGTGATACAGGCACCTGATTTCTTTTGTGGGCAAAATGTGAAATTCTCAGCCTCGAGAGAATGCCACAGTATTAAAAATTTTTGGAATATTCACACTTGAATCATTCCACCGTCAATACACATTTTGAAGTCTGCCATTTCCCAGCACCCCAGCAGATGTCCCCACAGTCTACATGCATGATTTAGATACATCTCATTTTAAAGCAGGAGGTTTTAACATTTTCAGGGGAAAAATATGAAGTTTTCAGTCACCAGAGAAAAAAAAATGCATTTGTGATTTCCAGTCTAAAAGCTCGTTGCTAGGCATAACTCAAAATACTGTAAGAAAATCAACTTTTCCTTCTAATCAGCTGACTGGTTGAAATCAAAATGCTCAACAGAGTCTGACAAGGAGGTAGGTTTCCTGGGGAGCTGGGAATGGGTGTGACCATCCAGTTGGTTCCTTAACACCTTATCAGGCTGCTATTGAGGAAGATGGGTTTTGATCTGGTCTTAAAAAAAAAAAAAGCCTCCGGGAGACTACCCTGGGCTACCAAGAGAAAAGAAATCACCTCCAAGAGCTATGACCAGATCATTCTTCAGGCTGTGGCAGGCTGGTAGCTCTGAGCATGTCCAGGACCTGCAGATTTCTGAAGATGTCTTAGGAAAGGTGAAGTTCAATTTTTTCCACAGTGCATAATGTCTAAGGGGTGAGGCTGACATCTTAGTGGAGAAAACTGTTGATATTCTTTCATTTTCATTTTAAATCAAAACAAATAAAAATCCTGCATGAAACAGGGTAACTTTATACAGTTTTACACCCGATTGGCTTTTGAGGAGGTTCTTCAACATTTTAAAATTAAGACAATGGCAGAGCTGTTAAAACACTTACTGATGCAACACCAAGTATTCAAAGTCCCATTTTCTACTGATGTTAGCAATCATCTCTCGGTTAATTAGGATGCAGGTAATAGAATGCACAGGACATTCTACTTTTCTAAAGCAAACCAAAACCCAACCAAAACCAAAAATGAACTCCAAACCAAAACCAAAGCCCAAACAATTTTAAATTTCTTTATTCAGCTTTGGTCTGAATTAGCTTGACCCATTAGTCAGAATGAATCACATCTCCAAGTAAATATTTTTGTAGTAGATTAAGAATGAAACATTAAATTCTGTGGCTTAGCAAAAATAACAACAGTACATAGAGATTTTTGCTTGGAAAATGCTTACAAAAGACATTCTATGGTTATTTCAATATATATTTTAAAATAGATTTTCAGACACGCAATCATTAATTCAATGATCCTAAAAGAGCTACATAAGACCTCCCTCAAAAACTGTGTTGGAGATTTCAAGATCAGCCAGTTGATTTGGTTACCAAACTCCAATAATTTAGAGAACAGTGCTTTAGATAGTGGATTTTTCTCCCCAGACTGTCAAACTCTTAAGTTCTGCTCTCCACAAAGTAAAGAGGCGTCAGCAAGAGCACAGCCAGCTTTCCTACATGCCCTGCCAACGGGGCAAACAATGACTTGCAGGAAGGAAGAAACAATTCCGTTTTGTGCATGCTTAACCTCAAACTAAGGGGTTGCCAGTCCATTTAGTACAAGCTTCCAGACATCCGCCCCTGAATGCCTATAGCCAGAATAAGAAATCACAGTTTTTGTCAGTCAGCGGATACAAGAGGATGGAGACAAAATGCACAAGTCTCAGTTCTGGATTTGTGTGGGTTTCTGTTTTGTCATCCTCCTGGCACTGGGAAGATGGAAAGCAGATGGACCGGTCAGTGCAGAGATGCTCTGACAACAAGATCTTCCAGAAGTGCAGAGCCCATCTTCTAACATTTCCATTTCCAGCCCTGGCATAGCTAGCTTTTGTATTCCAGCTATCTGCTGCTAGGAAATGAGCTGCAGAGGATCAAAACAAGGTAGCATAAATCAGAAACTTCTCTGGTCTTCTTGCATCTCCATAATCCTAAAATACAAACATGGCACACAGCTCACTGATACTTCCCTTCTTCTTCTTCTTCTAATAAGAAAATGAAAAAAATCTAAAATACTCCATACTAAGAAAGAATTTGAATGAGCTCTGGGGTTCTGCGTATGAAGCTCGGGTTCTTCTAAATAGAAAGATCTTCTTCAGTCACATACATAGCTGTCTTCTAAGCCCACTGTTTTGCTTGTTTAGCATTATTGAAAATACATTCATTCAATGGAAAGGGCTCAGAAAAATCATCAGTCTAAAGATGTGTCCCTTTCAGTCCACCGAGCTTCACTTACAGTCTCACTGTTTCACTGAACGGCTTCAACACTTTCCGCAGAGGGGAGGAACTTTTCAAGCATTCCTACCAAAGGCCATTATTGCACTGTTGTTCAAATGGCAGTATGAAGACCCATCTAGGCCATACAGAACATGCCTTAACCTGTAATATGTTTTCTATGATGTATAACAAGCACCCTTCCTGCATCAACTGATACTCCTGAAATCCAGAGTGTCTTTCACACTGAAATCCACAGACAACCTAAGAGACTTGATGTGATACCTGTGAAGCTATTCAGAGGGGAAGATACAAACTCACAATCTCTTTCAATAGAAGGAGGAAGGTAAAATTAGGAAAAGAGGCTTTACATCCTTCTTGCTTTAACTTTCCAAATGTATTCATCACCCCAAGGAAGAAATAAAAAAAGCACTAACATTATACAATGATATATAACTTTTTCTAATTATATGGATTCTTATATTACTTCCTTATATAGAATAAATAATTTGCTAGAGGCATTATAATAAGTGTGCTTGAATAAAAAAAAAAAAAATAAAAAAAAAAAAAAACCCAAACAAAAAAAAAACCAACAAACCAAACCAAAAAACTACACACTAAAGTACCAGGAAAACAACCATAGCATCTTTAATGTATACCGAGGCTACCTGAATAAACTATACAATACACCTTCACTAGAATGCTGATGGTGAAGAACATTAAAAACGTAATTGAAAAGATTAAAAAAAACCTAAGTCCAAAGATTCAGTGAAAATGTCAGAAATTACTTCAGAGGGGAAAAATATTGCCTCTGTCATAGTATCATTTTGTAACAAGATGGGATATATTGGATCTGAACAAAAGAGAACTAAGCAACCTGAAAACAGATATGTAGCTGTATTAGAAGTCACCGTGGTATCTCACATGGAAAGTAATATGAGCTAAATTCTTTATTAGCAAATGAGTTACAATGTGGACTGTGTTAAGACAGCAGATGAAGTACAGAGATAAAGAAACAATAGTAACATTCTCTGATGGTGACAGTATGTATGAAAGATCTTGGCAATCCTAAAATGTCTATACTCCCTAATGGATGAGAGTCATTGGTATTACATATTATCATTACAAATAGTAAAACATAGTCACTTGGACACCAGGATCTTTTAATTCAAGGAGCAAAAGGAAGTAACGAGACTCAATAGTTAATATTATGAAAAGCTGCATGTATTTTGGATTTGAACTGAAAGCTGTTCTTAGTTTCAGGGAGGGTTGAGTTTTTAGTTCCAGCAGCTGGTCAACAGCACAAGAAGCAAAGGAGATACCGGGATCAGGCATCAAGCAAACGTGTATCACAGTTTCCACAGAAAGTTACTCATATCATCATATTATAGAACCAAACTGAGGCTCAGATAACAAACAAAAATGACCCATCAATAAAATCCTGAGAAAATTCATAGAAAACAGCTGTAAAAACAGGAGACCAGACTGCACAGCAGACATTTGTGTGGGATACTACAAAACAGGAGGCAAATCTTAGAAATATCACTAGTGTGAAGTCAAATGCCATGGCCTGTTTGAGCTGGTCCTGCTGGGGCTCCCCCATGAACCAGGGCTGAAGAGCAGAAGAGCTTTTTATGTCAGTGAGGCGAGAGAGGCAGTGCTGGAAGCTCTCCAAGATTTACTCTTTCCATCAGCTGGAAGGCAGCTGAGAACAGCCAGAGCTCCCTGATGATTGCACTGTCCCACATAAGAGGCAGCGCTGGCACTTGTCCCTGTCTCACAACCAGGGAGGCACAAATCTATTTATATAAACACTTGCCTCCATTTGACTGTGTCAACTGTGGCTTATTTAAACAAGACAACAGAGAGCAGTACACTGATAAATTAATAAATTCTTCCGAGGTTCTTAAATACTGAAGACATGAGAACCACAAAAGACATGAGAACTGTAGACCAAAAAGCAAAGCAGTCCATTAGTAAGTAGGGTATTTCCAACTGCAAATGTTTTGGTTATACTTGCATTTTTCCTATAAATTCCCTATTGCAGAGTTAAAAGCAAAACAAACACAAAACCAGTTGTTAAAGCATCACAGAAACCTGGGGGGGTGAGGGGGAAAGGATGTGGTTAAGAGTCATGGGAGAAGGTGGTGATCTCTACATGGTTGCTTATCTCTTTCACCACAAGTAAATCTAAGGTCTAAAGGTTCCTGATGAAATCGTCTGGAGGGCTCTAAGGCAGGGACTGTAGATGGTGCAGGGAGCTGAGGGACCTCTCTGAAGTGTCACCCAGAAGCATGAAAGGGAAGGGACAGGAGAGACACAGAAACCATGCTAGGAGGGAACAGGACAGGACACCCCCCTTGGCCAGAACTCCAGGAGAGTATCAGTTACAAGGCGTTGCAAAATGCCAGGGAAGATGGAGGTATGGATATGGACTCACTGGTCAAGAGTTACTGAAGCCCAAGAGCTTGCAGGTGACAGGCACGCCTGTGCTACCTCATTTAGGAACCAAAAAGAGGACACATACAAACCCTCCAAAATCTGCATACAGACAGTGACTGTGATAAATAAAGTGACTGTGCCTCCTGATGAGGCCTATCACTTAACACCTAGAGATGAAGAGAGCAGCTTAAAACCAGATGAGGCAACTTGGACACAGAATTAATAAACAGCTTATTGACAACTGTGTGAAAAAACCATAACATTTTGAGGAGATAATGTCATACTGGTTGGCAGTAAAACATGATATAGGTAAAAAAATGTAATTCTGATGTTGACTATAAAACGCATTGTTAGAAGATTAGGGCTGTTTATGTAAGTCCAGTAAAATGTATAAAATACCCTTTTAAATAAGCATTCATGGTTAACAGGCAGGACACAATTTATAAAGACAATTATTTCAAGAAGATAAGACCTGAGAAGCAGAGCAAGTCAGGAATCCACAGAACAACAGAAACAAAATGGAGCAAAACAATAATTCATTTCAATAACAGAGCACGAGCAAAAGAAATCACAAACCATCCACATTAGGTCACCAAATCTTCAGTACATCTAATATACATGGTGTCAAAGAGGAAACAGTTATATGCCAACAATTTTAGCACCCGAATATTTGGTGGTGTCTCTTCTAGATAAAATACTGTGTCCATTCCTTAAGCACACCAATCATCCTCTTGCCTTGTCCTCACTTGTTTTCACATATTACTGACCGAGTATGAGTAATGCCACGAGCATTCAAAGACAAATTAATGTGTTCCCTTGCTGCAGAATTTATACAACATATAGAACAAGATAAATTCAAGATGAAACTGCACAGATTAACTCCCCAGACATCAAAATAGCTGACAAAGTAAACAAGGATTGCTTTGTTGGGATAGTACATGAGTAAAATAAGGCAGACACTTCTTTAAGTTATTGTGGTACCTTGGATGTACCCAAGACATTGCATATTTGCTAAGACACAAATCATTCTTTTGGCTCTAAAAGTGCTAGCCATTTACAATCAGCCATGAATGTACTGATCAAGGACAAAAGTGAAAGTCAGAATAATTGACTACTGATAAAAAGAAATCTAGAAATAATGAAAAGTTAGCAGAAGAGGCAGACATAATATGAAGTGGCATATGAAAGTTAACATTAAAATCATTATCAAATTAGTATATAAAATGAAACCCAAATTTAAAAAAAATCGATTATTGGTAAAATATAAGAAAATTCATCCTGGATGGGCTTCAGTTCATATTAAGATATTTGATTGTGAGCTCTAAAGGCTCTTTCACAAGTCATGTGAGCTCTCCTGACTGTAATGGGAGCAACCACACCTATAAGGCACTGAAATTCTATCGGTCCCAGATGTCCCCTTTCTCTTTAATAATTCTCTAAGCAAAGGCTTAACTATGTATATATCAAGGTTTGGCCAAACCATGAACTTTAAACAGGATTGTATCCATTGCCAATTAATTGGTTGTCAGGATCTTTTCCACCTAAGTTTTCCAGGAATATTCAAATGGAAAAAGGAAGAGGAAAAATGAAAACATTTTAGAGGATTACTGACAGGATTACCTTAGTATCTCCATTCTAATTAATTAGCAGAACAGAAATTAGCAAACTTTTGGGGTCTATTTCAGTCCTTCTCTTATAAAGAACAATATTCTGAGGCCTTGTGATGTTCTTGTGATTGCTGTTCAGTCTGGGCTTTGCTTAGGTGACCTGAGGTCTTCCAGAGGATAAGATCACACATTTAATGGACATTTAAAACACAAATCACTTGATTAAATGCAAGTATTTCTGTGTCGAACTAGAAAGCATATAGTACAAAACTGTCAAAAGCAACATTGTTCCACAGAATCATAGAATCTTTAAGGTTGGGAATGACCTTCAAGATCATCAAGTCCAACCATCTCAGGACCACTAAACCATTACCAGAAGTGCCTAATTTACACATTTTTTGAACACCTCCAGGGATGGTGATTCCACCACCATCCTGTGCAGCCTGTTCCAGTGCCTTACCACCTCTTAGTAAAAGAATTTCTCCTATTGTCCAACCTAAACCTCCCCTGCCACAATGTAAGCCCTTTTCCTCTTCTCCTATCACTAGTTACCTGGGAGAAGAGACCAACACCCACCTCCCTACAACATTTTTTCAGATAGTTGTAGAGAGCAGTAAGATGCCCTCACAGCCTCCTCCTCTCCAGACTAAAGCACCCTAGATCCCCCAGATGCCCCTCATAAGACATTTTCTCCAGACCCCTTACCAGCTTTGTTGCCCTTCTCTGAACTCACCCCAGCACCTCAATGTCTTTTTTTATCCTGTGGCTCCCAAAGCTGAGCACAGGAGTCATCTGTGGCCTCACCAGTGCTGAGTACAGGGGCATGATCACTACTCCTTCTGGACACACTGCTTTTGCTACAGGCCACGATGCCATTGGCCTTCTTGGCCACCTGGGCACACTGCTGGCTCATGTTCAGCTGGGTGTCCACCAGGACCCCCAGATTCTTTTCTGCCAGGCAGCTTTCCAGCCACTCCTCACCTGTAGTGTTGCTATGGGGTTGTTGTGACCCAAGTTCAGGACCCAGCACTTGGCCTTTTTAAACCTTATCCCATTGACCTCAGCCTGGCCAGATCCCTCATGTTGACATGCTTTTTAAAGGTAAGGATGACATTCATCCCTATGTGAGGGAACTTCATTTGTGCACTAGAGATAATGTGGCATACAAAAATCTAGCGCTGTCTTGCATATTACAGATGAACTTCACCACAAGACAAGCATTTGGCAGCTCAGGAATATTCACATCAGCCTGTCCATCCTTGGCAGAGGAGCATCCATCTTTGGTGGAAGGCTTTCTACTGTATCCCTTTAAATATTAAAAATGCCTTATTATTTGCATCATATTCCTAGGCAGTTCCAAGAATCATCTTGCCTATCACCCTACCGTGTTCTTAGTATTGCCTTGAAAAAAAAGAGAAGAAAAGAGAAGCATTTGCAACACATTGCAAAAATCCTCAGACTATTTATTCATTATGAGGGTGGTAAGACACTGGAACCGGTTGCCCAGAGAAGTTACGGTTCCCCCCTCTCTGGAAGTGTTCAAGCCCAGGCTGGATGGGGCTTTGAGCAATGTGATCTAGTAGAAGGTGTCACTGCCCATGGCAGGGGGTTTGAAACTAAATGATCTTTAAGATCCCTTCCAACCCAAAGAATTCTATGATTTTGTGGTGAAACCCATGAATATCCAAATATTGTTTATCACTTGCTGCATCTTCTCAGATACTTGGCACAAAATATTTTACTGTCTTTGAAGTCCACGGTGAAGATTTGGACACTAATATGCAAAAGAAGAAGAATGTGGGAGACATTACCCATCAGTGTGTTCAAATAGGTAAAAATCTATTCATCAGACAGAATGTGACAATGTGATAGAATTCAGAAATTCAGAATTAAAGATGAGCCCAAACTGCTCCTGTATAATCTTTAAGTACATAAGAGTGCAAAAGCAACTTTAAAAGTGTCTTTTAATTAACCATTAAAGCTTTCATCTGAATGCATGGGGATACTTAAGACAGACATTTCAAGAGGAATGACATCTGTTTCAAAAAGTCATACAGTTCAGTTGGCAAAATTCCAATGGTATTATGATCTGCAATCCTTCCTTATACGTGTTTGGAGAAAAAAAAATACTTTCAAAAGGTGAAAGCATACTGAACAAATGGGAACACACTCCCAAAAACCCTGAACCAATATGAACAACATTATAAGGTCTCTAGAATGAAGTAGAGAACACAACTATAGACAGTATAACAAACACAGCCTTTATCACCAGCTCTTTCACCACAACATAGCAGAAAAGTTGGTCATCAAACTTGGTTTAATGAAAAAGGATGGTTCCCAGGGCAGAGGGGGGATAAATATTAACGGGAAAAAGAAAACACAGCTGCACTTCAACTAAAATTCAAAAGCCACAAAGGAAAAATCAGATACAAAAGCTTGATAAGTGATTTTGTAGCAGCTTCTGGGGGCAGGGAAGTAGGAAAAGGTGGAAACTATTTGCAGTCAGGTCAAAAATTCCGAAGTTATTTTTCTTTGGTTTGCACTTGTTGAAATATTACAGAAAGTAGATGAAACAAGAAACCATGTTTAAATCTATATTTATGTATTGCAAAATCAATGATAAATGGACAACACAAAATAAAAATGTTGTAAAAATCAGTTTAGTTGGACAAAGTAATTGCTGAGTCTTCAGAGATTCTGTTATTTCTTCCACTGCAAAAGCAGCAGATCAGAATATTTCTAGGACTGAAAAGGTCTCCCTGCATCAAGTAGAGGTGAGACAAATTTTAAGGGTCGTTTATTGAACAAGTTTCCACTGATACTGCTCCTTAATAGTAAGAAATAAAAGTTAGCTTAGTTTATGTGAGAGTTGGTTAACTAGTTATCTATGCTGTGCCTTGGCAAATGTTATCTTTGCAATAATGAAAAGGTTTCTAACAATACGGTCCTTCCCATAGTACAGTTTTATCACAAATCTTCCTCATTTTACTGCTGTTACCTCTTTTCTAAGAGTTGGTGAAGTTGTTCAAGTTGCATAGCACTTTTCTGCAATCGGCTGAAGCCAAAATAATTTCCTAAGCAGGAAAATTCCTAACCTCCTAGCTTCCTACAGTACAGCATTCTCTCTCAGGCCAGAAAAAGGAATGAGGGATGGCTTAATTATTTACTTCTTGCCTATATGTCTTCCTAGCAGTTGAATCATAAGCTTCAAGAGACCTACATTGCATTTCCTTTCTTTTAGGGGAGGGAGCTTTCTTAAAATTTTGTTTCCTTTTTAGGAGGAATATTTAGCTGCAGAAGAAAGGCAGAGCCCTAGACCAAGGATGGTTTTCCTTATGCCCAGCTCAGGCCTTGCACTGAAGTAGAATCATGCAATCATTTTGATTGGAAGAGACCTTGAAGTTCATCAGGTCCAACCAGCACTGCCATGTGACTACTAAACTGTGTATCTCCTAGCTTGTAGGTCCAGCAGGCTCTTCACTCAAATACACTTCAGCAGCAATACCCAACCATTTTCAAGCCCCACAGGATGGCCAGACAGGAAGACTGGTGCTCCCAGGTCTTCCAGGAACACCAGCAACAATCTAAAATGTGCACCGTTGGCTCCCGCTGCTTGCGTCAATGTCTGGCCATAAATTCAGCCCTAATCTATCTCAGACAGCTGTTATGTCTGGCTATCACAAACAGTTCACAAATATACTCTGGGCAGAACATGAAAATCAGTGGACTGCTTTTTGAACAAAACCCAAATTAAAGCCCAACCAAGAAGAATAAGCAGAGGAAAAGAACTTTGAGGCTATGTGAGATGCTGATTGGTTTTGGCACTGCTTGAGAGCACTGAAGCTAGAAGGTGGTGAGGAAAGTCTACAGTCACCGAGTCTCTAAAAACTTAGAAACTGTGAAAGGATTCAGCTCTGTGAACCAAAAGCAACAACCCAGCTTCTCAACTGACTAGCAAATTAGCAGTGAGAAGTGTAAAAGAAGCAGGAAGAAGCAATGAGCAGGAGAGAAGAAAGGCTGGTTAACCACCTTGGCTGGACAGACACACAGCTGAGACCTGTTTTAGTGCTTTAGGGCTGTGAATTTCCTATACTTCTGCCCCTTTTAAGTTTCCAGGAGGCGATTTTAGTTCAATTGTATTATTTGATAGTCCCAGTCTCTATAGTGGAAGACATTGTGCAACATACTGTTTTTCTTAGGCAACCTCTAGGTTTTAACAGCCACGGGAGGTACACAGGCCTTCAGTCATCTGTGTTTTGATGCAAAAACACTTTAAGATTATTAGATGAAAACCAAAATGATTAAAAGCACTCATTAAAACAGACAAACAAACACACACCCCCTGCATCTTAGTAGCAAATACCCGTATCCTTCTGTACTTGATCAGAATAATGTATTTTCTGGCAAAGGATGTCCAACATGATCTTAGTAATGCTCTTCCTTCTCAATGTCTGTGACCATACTATCTTCTCTTTAACAGTATGACTGAAAGGTGCTGTGATGCTGTTCATAAACCAACACAGATACTGACTGCAGAATGCATGGTCCTGATACAAAGGTAGATGAACTACAAAAGATCTTAAATATTAAACAGCTAAAGAATGCAGTTCAAAAGTGCAGTACCAACAAAGATGACCATAAACACTGCTAACCAACAGGCAAGGTGAAAAAGAAAAGCTGGCTGGCCTCTCATCCCTTTCTTTTTAGTAGCTCACAAACTATTAAATATATAACCACCTTTTAAAACATGCTCGTTTCTTTATTCTGGCACATGGAATTCATATGTTTCTTTATTTTGGCACATGGAAGGAATGAAGTAAGGGTGACTGATGAAGTCTCTCAGCAGCTTCAAATTGTGACCAGTGTTGATAGCACTGCAGACCACAACATCTGCAACATGAGCTGTATCACTGTGCATAGAAGCTATTTGATGCAATGCATCTCAGTTCTTACAGACAGATGACATGCTTGCAATACCAAGAAATATTCTCTTCAAAAATATTTTTGTTCCTTTTAAAAAATCCTTGAATACTATCCAATAATATATCTATATATCTCTGTGCAAGAGTATGCTAACAAATAATAGTCACATTGCCATGGGAAATCTTAAACCCTCAAGTTGAACATTCCTTCCCTTTCATGTTTTAAAGAACTTCTGAAAAATTCTCTTCATTATGTGCTTATCCCTAATAGAAATAGAGCAGGAACTCCAAGAATAATCGTGCTTCCCCCTGAAGTAACATGGGAGCCTGACATTCATTTAAAACACTTCAGAAGAGAAAAATAGCTTGCTGTGTCAAGAGAGATAAATCGTGGAGCTGCTTTCACAAAGTTTACATTCTTGCCTTTATCTACAGAGTGCAAGTAACTATCATGATATTTAAAGGAATCATAAAATGGTCTTACCTTTACTATTAATCCCTTTGAGTCAACCATCCATATCCTTTTGATGGCTGCATCCTTAGATACCCCTTCTTTTTCCATAGCCATAACAATGAGGTTTGCTATCCCCAGGGCAGCCTGAAGGAAGAGAAAAAAAAAAAAGTATACAAAAATAGAAATGAAAGAAATCTCCTGCTCACTTGTTTCTGTTACCCTATATTTTAGATAAGTTTCTTGATTTTATTTAACAATAAAACTGAATCATTATTTTATCATAAAATAAACACTAATGAACTGTTGCTACCATTTGGTAACTAGAAACCATAATGTAGGTAAATAGTATAGATAAATCTGAAATCTTATAGATAAATTATAGTATAGATAAATCTTAAGATGGCATTTACAGTGTGGAAAACTTAACAAATATTTAATGAAAAACGCTAAAAGTAACATTTACTCCACATAATCTTCTCAGAATACATTAAATATTTTTTCTTCTTTTAAATTTTATTTTGTCCATTAATTTATTTTTTTTATATATAATTTAAACCAGAGGGAACCATGCTCTGCATGCCAGAAAGTAAAAAGCAGTCCTAAAAATTTTATCTTTTTTTAAAATGTCCAGCAAGAATGTAAATCTCCTTTTACCTACTATTCGTGTGCTTTGTAACTCTAGACTTGGCTGTGCTCCCAGGGATAGCAGGGGCAAGAAAAATTCACTTATCAATATTTTGCTGAAGCACGAATTATTCTTACTGAATTTTATATCTCATCCAACAGATCAAATGTCATAGAGGTACAGATTGAAAACCAGATAACAAAATGATCCAACAGACTACTCAGTATTTCTGACTACCAACTCATATAAATATTTATGGGCTTGATTCTGTTTCTTGATCTTTATTACTCAGTTTAACTGAGAATTAAGTGAGATTCCCATTTTTTAAGTTAAGAAATAAGTAGTGTTACTAGGAGTGAACTACCACAGCAGAGATGACATCTATCATTACCTCTTGTAGCAACAGGCACACTGACAATACTAACAACAACAAAAAAAAAAAATATTAGACCGTGAATTCATCTGTCTGTTGAATGTGGAGCAAAACCAGGGGAAGGAACTTCAAAGAGACAGACAGTCTTGATGTACAAAGGCGCTGACATGCCAGGCATGGAAGCAAGTCATTCTGAAAACTACAGACCTGAACTTAGTCACATCAAATACTGAATCAAATTAAAGATATCTGGACTGTGTAAAGCTGGATTAGCATGTTGTACCCATAGAGGCATTTGGTGACCATAAATATTTTTCAGAAGTCTGCATGGTGTTGTAGACTTCATACAAGACTGGTAGCCCCACTGTAGATAAGTACAACCTTCAACTGTGTATCAGTGACTTAGAAATTTATACTGAAAAATTAGTATCAAAAATATAATGCATAAAAATCTTCAGAAATGGATGATCTCAACATGTAGAATACTGAAAAACTGTATTTAATGACAGGAAAAATCAAAAGGATACTCTGGTAAATACTTTTATTTTCATTTCTCTTTGGTGACCTGATGTATTTCCCCATCTTTCAAAATATGTTTGTTTGTTTATACTGAGAGCAGTTCAGTAATTTACAGTTGAAGAGCTAAAACCTGATGTTTTAAATCAAAAATAAGAGGGTTGACCAGATGATCAGAGATTTTTCTTCAAGTTTACATCTGAGTTGAGCTAACGTTCAGCAGGTATTAGTGATCATTTTACCCCTTTAATCTTCTTCTTAACTGGATACATATAACTTGATTAAATCTTAAGAATAATCTTCAGAGTAAAATTTTTCTTGATGTGTAAAAATACATACCTCTCCAGCTCCCTGGAACAACACGGTGTGATCTGATAACCTGTTCTTGGTGATACGCAGAGCTGCAAGAAGACCTGCAACAGCCACAGATGCAGTTCCTGAAATAAAAATAAAATAAAATATATATTTGCTAATTCTGGAAATAATTACAAAGCATTACATTATAAATATCTTCACAGCATCTTTTGGCTAAAAGATACGAATACTTAGAGTAGTAACAAAAACTCCAGTGGAATTGGAATTTGCTATACCTTTATTCTTGTGAAAGTTGAATCTAAGTGGGAATGTCTTCAGGGTAACATTAAATAAAATATGATTGATTGATTCAACTGGATAGAATAATGGAAAAATGGTTGGGGCATTTAAACTGTGACAAAATATTCTGGTTATGACCTTTTTTAGAAGGAAAGGATGTGAGAACTCCAACAGAAGTATTTTGAAGAATACTGAAAATTTAGATACTGGTCTCATTCTTCAAACAGGTATACTTCAAATACAATAAAAGAGAAGACTAAAAAAAATTGTATTTCTCACAGGGAGGCTGCCAGAGCTGAAGAGCAAACTGTGAACATTTACTTAAAAGCTAAGCTGGCTGAAAGAGTAAGGTCAGCTCATTTAAGACATTGACCATCTTACTGTGTCTGAAAGACCTCAGGGCTCCAGTCCACTGTGAATGGGGTTCCAGCTTACTGGCATCTAAAACATTGGAAGTACCTTTTATATCTATCTTAGGGTTATTGCACACAGGGAAAAAGGCTCACATTTAGGTTTAGGATTTAGCCTGTGGAGGTCTTTCTTCTCAAAATCAGAATCACAAAAAATAAAACACCTGTCTGTCTTTGAATAGAAAGATTTTAGTCTTCATCATATTAATAAAAAGCAGGGCAATAAAAGGCTCTCAAGCAGGCATCTAACCCAGACCTGTTCACAAGGGAAGGATCAACCCTACTCCTGTGATTTCTAACAGATCTTTGTCTAACTTGTTCCTAACATCTTTCAAATATTCCTATGATGTCCTCAGCAAGCTATTCCAGTGCTTCAATACACTTTTTGTAAAAAAATTCATATCTAAATCTTTTTTTCTTCTATTTTGGCCTCTTGTCTTATCTACAACTGCAAAACCTGTTCTTTTCTCTTTGCAACAAGACATGTATTATATTTGTGAAAACTGTTTAACAATGTCTCAACCTGCTTTTCTTACTTGGAACAATCCCAGTTCTTCCACTCTTTCAGAAAGTTGTGTTTTCTAAAACACTTATCACTCATTTCTCTCCTCTCAACTTTATCCATTTGTTTCTTATCTTTCTGGAATTGCAGCCCCCAAATCTATACAAAACACTGCAGCTGAATCATTACCACTGCCAAGTCTACCTGTAGGCTTCCAACATGCTGATGGAAGTTGTATTTAGTCAGCTGAACCATGTTATCTGGCTCTTTTGATCCAAAGACCAGTTAATTTTCCTCCCCAACAAAGCCTACTGGAGGAGGAAGGCCTTCTTCCACAGATTACTGACGTCAGGTAGCAAGCTTGTAGTTTTCACAAATGATCATCATCACTAAAGCCCAGGCACAAGGTGGACCCAAAAAAGACAGTCTGACTCATTCCTGAAAGGAACTTGCCATTAAATACCAGACACACTCACACACACAAAAAAGTGCTTCGATTTTCAGCAAGTTCACAGAAGTCATAAAGACATCCTGTGGACAGGGATATGTTTGTGAGGTAGATAATGCCAACAGAAAAGTTGTGCTCAGTGTGACTTTATAGAGGAGATTCTGAAGAACCTATAGTGGACAGCACTGATTTTATCAGGACTGAAAAAGCTATTGGCCACTAATGATTAGGTATGGAATGTGGAAAAAATGGGTTTTAACAGTCTTTGAAGATTTATGAAGCCTACCTGATTTAGAGAAAGTTAAACCACTGGGAGACAAACACAGGCCCTGAATGTCCCCTGTATTCAGTTCTGGGAATAAGAAATGAATTCTTCCTTCTCCAGGCTGTGGTTGCCAGTGACTGACACAACGAAACCAAACATGAGACCATAAATGATTCTGAGAAGCCTGCAAGAACTTGCAAGGAGGAGATCTGCTGGCTCCTACAGTTCTGTTCATTATCAACCACAGCACTAACTGCAAATATCTATAAGCCACCTGGTTACTTTTGAGGAGAGAATTCACATTAGTACTGAGTTTTCCTTCAGGAAAAAGTGTGAAACAGGCATGACCTGATCTCCAAAAGTGCTTGACCCAGAATCTGCACACTGGACATTTGACCTCAACATCCAGCTACCCTGAAACTTTTGCTATCCACAAGTCTACTTTCTCATAGTTTAAAGCTGAGATAGCAGTAACCTCTGCATTGAGCTGAAGGTGATGCTTGAATCAGATATTCATTCGGCAGGCACAGAGACCATTAGGTTTCAAATACATGGAGCTAAGGAACTAAAAGGACAGAAGTTGCAAGAAACCTCTTCTTAAAAGACATCTTTTGGGTGTTGAAGGCTGGGTTTGAACCTGTGGTTTATAGGTAGAATCATCTGAGTTTCATGAATGGTTATTTTTTCAAAAATAGAAGTCAACCTGTAATAAAATTTAAGAACAAAATTTGAAGTCAGAAAGTCCCTTAGAAAGTCACTTTCTGAAGTAAATCCACCAGAACAGTTCAAAATCATGTCTTTAGAACTAAAAAATTTATTATGTGCTTTTGATTATGACTTTTTTCTTCAATCGTCAGAAATACGGGACACCTTGTTCTCAACCCACTTAATGCTTATACCATACAAATTTGTCATTTTTAGTTATTTAGTCATTTTTAGATATTTAGTCATTTTTATGACTTGTTCTGAAAGCTGAGATAATTTACTCTCTTCCCCTCATTTATAATTCAATATGTAAATAAATAACCCCCCTAAAAATATGGTCCCTCTGAGGCATGGCTTTGGGAACAACCGTCAAGCTGAGACACTTCCACCCCACAGAATCCAAGAGCTAGCTTGTTTCTCTCCCAGATGAAATTAGGTCTTCCTTTGGTGAATGCCAAATTGGAAAAGACCAAAAATGGCTTAAGAAAGAAGTCAGACCATGCTCTCAGTTTCCCTTGGTACTCTACCAAACAATCCTCATAACCGGCCATAAAAAAATTCCATCCTCTCATTGGATGCCAAATTCTTTCTTCTATTTTATATTACACAGCTGTACTTGCAAGGGAGGAGGAGGAGGAGGAGGAAGTCTACATGACATGGCTAATTCTTAAAACTATTGATCTGGTCTCCTGAAAAGAAAAGCTTAACTGGAGCACAGTAAGGTCCTGTTTCCACCCCTTGAAGACAGAAGTTGTGTCTACTGCAGGCCCCTGACCTCATCAGAGGACTTCTCAGAGAGCCAGGAAAGCTGCTCTTCAAGCTGATTTCTGGTGACAGATACAAAATGAAACACCCTACATTTTTAATGACTGTGAATGATGGGATCCTGCTTATCTTCATGGCTGATGTACTGCTGCATGGACTATGATTAAGTGTTGCCAGTTGGGGTACTTTTACAAGCTCTGTTACAATACCACCTTCTGTTTTAATGAAAAAGAAAAGAGAAATGAAACATGAATAAAATACTACATTGAATGTCAGTAACATTTTGTGTTGATTCTTCACACAGGATGGGAGTTAACATTACCTGTTTGTTCATTATGAAGGTGATTCAGAACAAAAGTTTAAGTAGCAATATATAAAAGTTTAGATATTGCATTTTGCATGAATCATGGTTTGCACAGAAGAACTACTCTAAAGCTGGTATTTAAAAGTCCTCCACATAGGTTTTATTTAGCCATTTGACTCTAAAAAGCATAATAACCCAGTTTATTAGATTACTGAACCCACTATCACTGCTGCTGGCAGTGGCTGTCATCACTCCTCATCAGCAGCTTCCCTTATTCCTTCCTATTGAAAGAGGGGCACTGTCAGTGTGAATAGCAGATCTGTTTAACCGGAACTGCTCTGACTAACAGCATGACCTTAAATCTCACCCTGATTACTGACTCGAGTTTTTGAGAAGAATCAAAATGCAATTCACATCCATCTGCCAAACCCTAACCACTTCTTGCAGACATTAAGAAGCAGAAACAGAATTTTGCTGCTTTTCCAACTGTCATCACTACAGGAAGGAGAGAAATGGTTTTGCCTCGCTCTTCCGCAGAGCACAGGTTAAATCCCTTCTGTGTAGAGTAAGACAGACATTGTTCACAGATATGATTTTGAAAACTGGTTCTATTTTCCCCAAATTTCTAGAAGAGTAACTACAGCAAGTGGTTATTGGCAAGTATTCCTTGACAGCAGACACTTTGTAATAGCTTTCTAGGAAGGTGAGTCATATCTTTTAAAAATATGGTAGATGTGAAATTTCAAAGTACACCATTTATCAAGTCTTCATTTTCTGTCCAAGATTCTTTAGCCTTACTTGTTACTGTAAACTGTATGACTGAGGAGGAATATGTCAGAGGACATCTTCGAGACCATGGCCTTTTGGGGTTAGCCCATGATAAGTGCTTTAGAGCGCAGTCTTCTTTCAGCAGATGTAATAGTTAAAGAAAAAAAAAAGGGGGGGGGGGAAAAGCCCCAAAACATGAGGAGCAAGAACTTATTTTTTCTTGAATGTAGTTCAATTTAAATTAGCAAGAAATAGCTTACAGCACTGAAGTATTTGTCCACTATTTAAAGTTTCAAAAAATAAAACTTGTAATCTAGTATTAGTAGTTCCTTTAGGTCATTTTCTCCACCTCATTTAAAAAAGCTAGCAAACAAGAAGAAGGGAGGAATTTCTGCTGGACATCCTAAATATGAGCTGTTCATTCTGGACTAAAAGATTAGGAAATGGTAAAACTAAAATTCATATTTCTCAACTAACAGCATAATAGAAATCACATGTTGACATGGCCACTCTTCCAAATAACACCACACAGTGCCAGGAAAAAAATAATCCCTTTCCTACTTACTGAGAAAAAAAGGTAAAAGTAAAGATCCTATCTAAAAGGTGTAATCTTAGTTGCTAGAGAGGCAAATGCTATGGTCATGGTAGTTCAAAAGGACCCTTTTAAGAGACAGGAGCTCCTTCTCCTTGCCATGAACTGGCTTTTCATGTGCCCTGCCCCACTCTGCAGCTGCAGGCAGTGCTGAGAGGGGCTCTAGTGAAGGAGCAATGGAGCCTTTCTAAAAGAGCAGCTATTTGGTATATTTGCAAAGGGATGGAGTCCCAGAAGCACGAGGTGGCTGAGGCTGGGAGGTCATCTGGTGCAACCTCCCCGCTCAAGCGGGGCTAGCTGGAACCAGTTGCTCAGGAACGTGATGAGAATGGCTATTTTTAACCCACAATGAGGGGGAAATGAAACAGAACAATACTTGTACATATGCCTACTTGCATGTACACCTACTTGTACATATATGTGGAAAAGTAAGGAAAAGTTACAGTTGGGGATATACTTGAAAGCATACTCATTTCAATGCAAATTTTCCACTGTGTAATGGACAGGTGATATCCTGAACCTACCAGAAGAAGAGTGCTCTTCACAGAATCCTACAGCATGTCTCAATTGACACTGGAAATTGAAACCAGAATTTCCAGGTACCAAATGTATAATTTCTGATGCTAATGTTAAGAAGAATCAAATCCTAAAAGCAAGAATGCTTGTGACTGAGATATTCTGTTTTCTGAGAACTGAACTGACTTAACATTAAAATGGTTGGAACATAACTTCCAGATATGATTTTCCTAAATATTTAAATGGCAGTCTGATGAACATCTAGCATATACCTTAAATCAAGCCACACATGTGAGATGGAATAATAATTATAAATTGTACATGCTCTACATATTTTTTTTAGGTCTGTTTCTTTTCATAAAAAATTTTGATGCAATTAAGCAGCACAGCTGTTAAAAACTATGACATCTAGGGTCATGATGGATACCAAAGTTAATTCCAATCCAGTGCAATCTCTCCATGTAAATATTTTTGTTGGCATAAAATACAGGCTCTGTGCCCATAATGTGGGAAAGCTGTGGGCACAGAGAAATACAGCTATAACACTAGAAAAAAAATGTACAGGATTATACTGCATAGGAAAACACTTAATATTTATGTAGATTTATACAGCAGAAGTTTTCTATTAAGAAAATATTAACATTTTCTATTAAGACAATTTTAAACTACAGGGGTGGGGGAAAAAATCAAAACAACTGAAATAATTGAAATAATTGGCCTGCACAGAGGCAGCAAGGCTAGAGAAATCTAGGCCACTCTTTCAAATTTATCCGTGTCAGCAACAACTACAACCAGCTACCACGTGATCAGCTTTGAGAGGTGTAAAACAAATGCACGTCTTCTAACACATGGAAATGTGCCTTCAGCCACTGACTGCACTCGAGTAGCAGAAGCTCTTTCGACAGACACACCAAAACCAAGATGGGTGTAGAAAGGGAGTGCTGCCGGCAGCCTGCTCTGCCCTGGCTGGGTTTGACAAGGGGCAAAATTACTAACTTGAAAGACTGCACATGGCTACACTTCTCAGGAAGACCAAGAGCTGCTACAGCACCTCAGTCAAAGCCAAACAGATATCTTCCAGTGGTTCTGAACATGAAGACACCTCCTTTCAAGGTGCATCAGAAAGAATGAAGTAATTTCAAAAATGCATCTGGAGACACTGAAGACATTCTCAGCTTAGTTTACCCGTATTTGGTACAGTTTTGATGAAAAGCTTCCATTCTGCTTCTTCAAAGCTACTTTCTAATTGAGTCTCTTTCTGATTTGGGGTGAGGACCTTCATCCTGCAAGGAGAGAGAATTCCCTATGGAAGCTGAGTCTATAAACAACTAGGGAAACTTCCAGATGTTTGCTGTATTGGACTTTTGTAGCCATGACTACGCTCAGACCCTTTAGGGTAAGAAGCACCATGCTTTTTACAAGGGAAATGACATTTTAGCATTAGTTTATTTCCCACCTGGGAGTTTGTTGTCCATAATTTGTTTCAGATGCAGAAGTAAAACTCAGCCAGGATTGTAAAAGAAACATAGTTCACATGGCTAGCCAGATCCCTAGCACCAGACAGACAGATCCCTGTTTGAATCCACTACCATGCGTTAAGCCCTTGAAACAAGACCTAGGTCCCAAGAATGACTTTTGGAAAATGAAAACTCCTCATGCTTGGCTTAAAGTGTCACTACATACTGTTAGAGATGAAGACAGTTAAACTCACATCTTTGCTCCTGTCACTGCTGGGGACAAGGAAAGGTGAGGGGGTAAGAGGCAAGTGGGTGCCTAGGGCCTTCCCTGGGTACCTCTCTCCAGCAGTTCATCTGACTTCAGTCTCCTCTCAAGGGTGGGAGCCAAAGCACTTACTGTTCTGGAGAAAGTTATTTTCCAGGGCTCTTTTTCTGACAGGAAATAGGGCAACCTAAGCAGCATCATCCAGCACTGCAGCCCTGCTTGCCTATGTTCTCAGAAGGGGAGGGAAAAGAAGTCCATGTAGACTGAGCACTGGGGGAATCCCCCTTGCTGATGTTTCCCATCCTACATCTTTCCCTTTTGCCAGCTGCTATAAATGATCCAAATGGGAAAGCAGAGTCAGAGGGGTAATTTCCCTATAAAACTGAATACAGCTCCGAGACTGTAAGGAAAATTAGAAGGATATTTAACTAAGCTGTCAATTTAAGAACTGAAATACAATTCGACATTTATCGAGCAAACTCCATCACATGGAAGTACAGTGGAGCAGTTGTCACTGTAGTGACAAAAAACCTGACAGAAATATAGTCCAGGTTTGAGCTCTGACATTTGCCCAAAGAAAGATCTGAAGTTAACAGTTCATATGGGAAAGCCATTCACATGGTAAGCTATTAAAAAAACCCCAAAACACTGAAGAGTGAATATCTAAATAAAGCATGAGGCATAACTGAGAGAGGAAAGGTTAATCAAAAACCCAGGCTGAGGAAATGCAAGGTAAAACGTGACCTGTAATGAACTTATTCAAATATCAAAGGAAAGACAATGCATTGTTTTCCCTGTGGTACATCAGTTAAGACTCATTCTTCTGGCTTGTGAGCATCAGAGGAGAGGGAGGGAAAGGGAGAGGGAAAGGGAGAGGGAAAGAGAAAATAAAGAAGTCTATTACCTTGAATGTCATCATTGAAAGTGCAATACTTGTTCCGGTACTTATGCAGGAGGCGGAATGCATTAGCATTAGCAAAATCCTCAAATTGAATGAGGCAGTTCATTCCATACCTACAAAAAAAATTAGGTTTGCCTTACATTAAAAATAATACATAAATGTATATTAAAAACCTACTAACATTTGCAGTCAGATTTTGAATACAAGTAGAATATAATTTTTATATCCACTAATATGTTTCTGTTATATTCTGTACCTTTACATTCATATAAATTATCCAGAGGGCATAATTAGACTAATATGCTTTAATAAATTCTAAATTAAGAATTAAAGATTAAGAGAAAAGTCCTTCAACTCTCTGCAGACAAGAATCTTAACAGAAGTCTTTGCTGAGCAATCAGCTAGTGAGCAAAAAACAACTGGCCCCATGAGGAAGGCAGTAAAAAGGCAACACATTCAGAACATGGATTTTATTTGACTGTCATTATGCAGGTCAGCAGCATCACATCACTCACAATGTGATGCTTGACCATTTTTATAATTGGAGCTGGAAGCCGTTGTACAGTATGACACAGTTGCCATCACAGAAACATGATGGGCTGATTCACACAACTGGACTGCTGCATTGGATGGCTATAAAGTCTTCAGGAGTGATAGGCCAGGAGGGAGAAGCAGTGGAGTGGCCGTCTATATCAGGTGGCATTTTGACTGTGACAGTGGTGATGATAGGGTTGGGTGTTTACAGGTAAGAATCAGGGGGAAGGTCAACAAGGATAATATCATGGTGGGATTCTGTTGTACACTTCCCAAACGGGATGAAGAGGCAGAGGAAATATTCTATAAGCATCTGAGAGAAGTCTCGCAATGACTACCTACTTGTTCTCACAGGGGACTTCAACTTAACCAGATGTCTGCTGGAAATACAATAGAGCAGAGAGGAAAGAGTCTAGAGGGTTCCTGGAGTGTATGGAAGAAAACTTCCTGACTCAGCTGGTGAGAGAGACAGCTAGGGAAGATAGACTTGGTATTCATGAGCAGGGACTTGTGGGTGATGTGAAGGTTTGAGGCTGTCTTGGGCATAGCAATCATGAAATAGTAGTTTTCGATTCTTGTGGAAGTAAGGGTCTGGGGAGTTAGTAGAACTGCCACCTTGTACTTCTGGAAGGCAGACTTTGAACTGTTTAGGAGACTAGTTGACAAAGTCCCTTCAGAGTCAGTCCTGAAGAGCAAAGGAGTCCAGGAATGCTGGTCATT
Source organism: Chloroceryle aenea (assembly GCA_013399075.1). Lineage (NCBI taxonomy): Eukaryota > Metazoa > Chordata > Aves > Coraciiformes > Cerylidae > Chloroceryle > Chloroceryle aenea. Next base: position 120,953 of record VWZY01012023.1, read on the forward strand.
CTTCAAAAGGAAAATTTTTAAGGTACAGGAGCAGGCTGTCCCGGTGTCCTGTAAGACAAGCTGGTGGGGAAGAAAGCTGGCCTGGCTGAACAGAGAGCTTTGGGTGCAACTCTGAAGGAAAAGGAAAGTTTATAGCCTCTAGAAGGGACAGGCAACTCAGGAAGACTGAAAAGATTTTGTGAGGCTATGCAAGGAGAAAATGAGAAGGGTGAAAGCCCAACTAGAACTTAATCTGGTTACTGCCATAAAAGACCATTAAAAATATAAAAGACCATGTAAAAATACATTAAGAACAAAAGGAGGGCTAATAAGAATCTCCATCCTTTCTTGGATTCAGGGGGAAACATAGTGACCAAGACTGAGGAAAAGGCTGAGGTATTGAATGCTGCCTTTGACTCAGTCTTTAATAGTAAGACCAGTTGTTCTCTAAGTGCCCAGCCCCCTGAGCTGGAAGACAGGGATGAAGAGCAGAAGGAAGCCCCCATAATCCAAAGGGAAATGGTCAGTGACCTGCTGCACCACTTAAACACACACAAGTCTAGGGGTCAGGACAGGATCCCCCCCAAGGGTACTGATGGAGCCAAATTTCCAAAAATTTCCAAAAATTTACCAGCAGTCTGAGGGAACTGGAGCTGTTTAGCAAGAAAAAAAGGAGCCTGAGGGGAGACCTTATCACTCTCCACAATTACCTGAAAGGAGGTTGTAGTGAGGTGGGGATTGGTTTCTTCTTCCACGTTACAAGTGATAGGACAAGAGAAAAATGACTTCAAGTTACATCAGGGGAGGTTAGGTTGGATATTAGGAAAAAAATCTTTACAGAAAGTGTTGTAAAGCATCAGAACAGTCTGCCCAGCCTGGTGGAGTCACCATCCCTGGAGCTATTTAAGAAATGTGTAGATGTGGTGCTTAGGGACATGGTTTAGCAGTGATGTGGAAGTGCTGAGTTAATGGTGGGACTTGATGATCTTGAAGGTCTCTTCTCACTAAAACAATTTTAGGATTATAAAAGAGGTATTAATCAGAAATATGGTTCATCTAGACAAATTATAAACATCTGAGAACACTATAAGGAAGGAAAGTGATACCTGCACATTTGAATCAAGTTATACTTGGCTAAGAAACACTAAAACTTTAGATACATGAAGAAATTAGGCTACCTACTTTTCTTATATCTACTGTTTCACTGGATTGTCACAACTGTTTTTCTGATGTGAAACACAGAGTCATAGTATCATAGAATGGTTTGTGCTGGAAGGGACCTTAAAGATTGTCTAGTTCTAACCCCCCTGCCATGGTAGGGACACCTCCCATTAGACCAGGTGCTCAGTGCTAGATGTTTCTTAAACCGCATACTAAGAATCAATGTTATCATCCATTTCAATGTTTTCTCATCCCTGTAGCTAAAATGAAAGAATTCAGAGTGACATTTCCTACAGTACTTTGAAAAGTCTACATACTGCATACTATCTACATACTATCATACTATTGATAGATTGATAATCTATCAATCTTAAAGCACACTGCCAAGAGGAAAATGGAAAAAAAAAAAAAATCAAAACCAAAACAGAACAAAACACTAAAACAAAACACACACACACACAAAAACAAAACAAAATAAAACAAACAACCAACCATAGCTTACTGTTTGTACAAGTTTTGATCTGAAAGTATCATATAAACATTATTGGACCCTGGAACAATATTACAAGAAAATTTCCTTTAAAAAAAAAAGTATTTGAAATATAAATAAACCTAATTGTCACAGACTAAGGAACCATTTGATTAAAACTAAAAATATGTTGCATTAAGGTGTTGCTATGAAGTTAGCATCACTAGGGTCTATCAGGGCAAGATCTCAACAGCACAAGTGCTGTTTGAGCTATAGGAGGCTTTTCCTTATTTGCTAGTAGCACAAATCCAAGAAAGACAGCCAAGCTGTTCCTGCTGCATCCAAAATGGCAATACATATGAGTACTGAACAGTTCGGATAAATAATCTACTCTAATTTTAATCAATTTTTCTTTAAATTCTACATGTGTTTGGCAACCATGTTAAGCAAAGCCCTCTCTCTCTATATATATATATGTATATATATAAAGAACAAAAATTCCTGTGACTAAATTAATTTCCATGGAAATTATGTATTTATAGCCATATTACAATTAGCTAAAACTACTGGGATTTCACTGGCAGGAACAGTAATCCCTGCAGAAAATAAATATATCTTCAGGTGTTTTGGAAAAAAAATGGACTTCTTTAGCAGCATAGTGACAGGCAAGTGTTTAAAAGAGAAGCTGGCACATCAGTAATTCAGTACAATAAATCACAACTGAGTTCAAGTAAGAAATTGGAGCTACTTTTCAAGAATTCATTTAAATTTCTAACCTGATTCAATATCTGTCATGAATTTATGTGATTCCATGAGGGTCCAGGAGCTGACAGATGGATAATGATCTGAAACTAATGAGATTAACACTCTGGAATCTTGGAGCTTGGTTAGAGTGTTTCTTGGATGTCATTAATGCAATGTCTGGGGTTTTTTTTATTTTACCATATATAACATTCCACTTTCTCATTTGCATTTGATTTTTCTCTACTTTCTTACCCATTGCCATTGTAGACATGGATCAGAACTCCCTGTGAATTTTATTAAACCAGTGTTCCTGTAGAAAATATTCATCCTATACTGGGCATACCATCCATACTAATTATCTGAGTAAGGTATCAAGTCTGTTTAATTGGAAAAAATGCATGCTGTCTAATTCTGTCCCTCTGAGATTTTGATATTGTAGCAGGAAAATTTCTACTCACCTATGCATTGCAAGTGTCATACATGATGCACAGATATACACCTGTGACTTCTGTGCTGCCCATAACCAGTAGCACCTCATAAGATTCTTGAAGTTTGAGGTCTGTGTTCTCAAAAAAGTCTAATTAAATCCAGTCACTGGGTACCAATGAGAGTAGATAGTGAAGAAAATGGTGTGTGTCTCTGCTCTGAGCCTTCTCATTCTCAAAAGCACTAACGGATTAGACATACAGATGAGGTAATACAAAATAGTTGATCTCTGGCATTCCAGAAAATCTCCTTGCAATAATGAATCGGCTACATGGTTCTGGAAGCAGCGACCGTACCAGAACAGCCATCAATTCTTCTATGACCTCCACACCTTACTACCACAATTACTTACAGCAGAAAGTTGAGCCAAAACCTGAAATGATGTTCACAGCCAACAGTTCAGTTCCACTTTCCTTCCTGTATCACTCTGCTATAACATTCCACTCCTATCACACTCTAATGGATGGTTTCGGGTTGGGGTTTCTCCACTATAAAGGGAAATGGTTTGAATCAACCCTCATAGAAGCAGAACATGGCCTCTGTTTGCACCTCACACCCAATTGTCATGGCAAATTTTTGTTTTGGAACTGCACCTCCTCATAGGTTGGTATTGTAGACAAATGAGTGCTGGATGAGAAGGGAACCAAGCACTTTATTGCTTCCCCATGTGTAGCTATCAAAATCCTGCAATGCCTTCCAAGCCACTCAAATTCCAACAACTGTGGATCACTACAGTGCTGTAAAACATATTATCTTTCAAAGCATAAATCTTAAAATATCTTAAAATACAGCTACCTTAAAAAGTGAAAATCTCAATATCTGTAAATCAAAGCTTTACACAGATATGGCACAGGTTGACTTTATTGAGTTTCCTCTGATGACACAGTGACTGATCAGATAGGTCCAGAATACGTAACCCAGATTTTCTACAAATGAAACCATCAGATTTAAAACCACCATTGAATGGTTGTGGTTGACTGTTACATAGGAAATGTTAAAAGCAAAAGGCCTGCAGTAGAGTACCAGCATCTCCGGGAAGGACAAGAAGATCAGAAGGCAAAGTTACAAGAAATTGTCATGACAGGAAATGCTGTAAGGGACATTGACCTGCATTTTAAAATTAGTGGAGTACATGTTGTCATAGGGTGAAATAAGTGTGTTAACTTGTGTAGTGCTTATCTAAGTAGCTAAACTGGATCATCATATACCTTAGGACAGTTTCACCTTCCTATTGGAAATATTAAGGCATACACACTTAAAATGTAACCTAAAATCCTTGTAATTTGAACATATCACCAACAATAGTCATGGGACAAGCAGACGATGTATGTGGTTACAGTGCTGCAAACATGAGTCACATAGAACGTATCATGCCTTATCAACCCAAGGATACATAATTGAGGAAAAGAAGTAACATGTAACTAACATGCATGTTCATATTGAAAGGTGGTACAAATAAATGGAAGAGAAAGCCTATTCATGGGGTATCAACTGTCTTAACCAGAACACATGAAGAAATGATGGACCTAGTCCTAGACTACCAAAAGTAAGAAAATAAGTGGAAATCTGGGAGACATTTGTCCTCACAGTGCGACCATAACAAATGCCTTAGTGAATGCTTAACTGTTTTCTTGCTCTGGAAAACACTTCTCTGACAGAAATGTCTTGGCTTGAGTAGCCTGGCTAGGACTGTTGTGTTCTGGAAGGCAAATGTGTTGTAGCTGTAAATTCCTCTCTTCTGCCTGTATGGGATCTGTCACTGTGGCAGCTGATTAAGAAAATGTAAATCGTCCCTGGAAAGTAATAATCCAGATCACTGTTCCCCCTCATAAATCCTGGTTTGTCACCCACATCTTTTTGTGTGCTTGGATCTTAGTCCCCTCCTCCAAGACATACAGGCAGTATTAATCAGGATCCAACTGGACTAAAGTTCAAAGCTATCTTTCCTTTTTCTCTTATGGATAGAAAATACAGACAAGAGCGGTGGCAAGAACGCAACATCAGTTTTGCCATCAAGTATGGGAGGCAAATGATGGACAATGGATTAAAAAGAATCAACCCAGTGAACAATGTGTGTTTGCCAGAAAACACTGCTTCCAAAACTTCTCCCAATTTACAACCTATTTTGTGTTACAGTCTTTAGCTTAATTTTACCCATAAATTTATATTCAGTCTCTGTGATAATAATGTTAAACTTTCAAATCATGCTACAGATTATATCATTATGTAACAGGATGAAGAAAAATGTCCACAGCTCTTTAAGCATCCCAAATATACAGTACTAGTATTGTGACAACCCTACGCTCTTAAGAACCTCAAACAGGGAAATCCCTCAAGAATCCAATGGGAGATATAAAAATTTGGGCATTATTTTGAAGTCAAACCATATGATCACTAAATCCATGCTTACTTTCACAGCTAAGAAATTTTTCTAGATATATATCTGGATCATTTGCTCTTACTGCCAGCCATTGTTTTGGAAACCTTCCTAAAAGAACAAGTGGTTGCTTTTTAGGTTTTTCGAGCTTCCAAAATCTTATTTGACTATTTTCTTTTTCATACAGACCTGGAACTGAAAAAGCCACAGAAACCATCAGAAGTGGTTGCTGCCACCCATTCCTGAGAAGGAGCAAAACCAAAATGAAAGCAACATTGGCGTTCTCTCCCTCGCCTCCTGCATCATGAAGCCACTTCACCAGCCAGAATCCTTTATAGTGCACCAGGATGATGGGGAAATCATCTTCCTCCTTACTCCAAGCACTGTAAGGTTGTTCATTGCCATATAACCACTGCTCAACACAGGTTTAAAGCATAATGGCCACTGCTAAACCTCCTCTTTGTGTCAGGTCTTTCACAAAAGAAAGCCTTCCCACCTTCCCTCCTGACAGTTGTTATGACCTGGACACCTTCTCTTCCTGTTCTCCCTCAAGTTATCTTTAACTTCATTTCATAAAGCAACTAAACTGCTGCAATGAGGTCATACATCCATCCCAGTGTCTCTTTCACTACAATTTTAATGTGCTGGTCAAATTCAATGAAATTTGACTGAGGGGGATAGAGTTTTCCACAATAACTGCTACATATATGTTCTGTGCAAAAAGGTGGCCAAGATGAGAAAAGCTCCAGCAAGCACCATGGCCACTCTGCAGCAGATGTTATTACTCCTGCCGCCTGTCTAACAGCCTGATGTGCTGCAGCTGCACAGGACAGAAATCTGTCCAAGGTGTACTCAGCTCTAGCCAGTGGTAGAATGCAAATACTTTCCCAGAAGAGGTATCATTAAATTAAAGATAACTTTCTCTCTCTGTTCTGAATTGGACCAAGGAGTCAGAGGCAGGACATTCTTCACAGGAAGATATTTTCTAAAGAACTTAGTAGAAACTGTCAGCATCTCTGCTTTCCACATGAATGACTCTATTTATTTTTATTTTTTCCCCTGCAGGTAGACATTGTTTTTATTTTATCTACAGAAAGCATTTACTTTCTTATAATATTTTTCATAGCCATTTTCTGTTTCCAAACTAATCCTTGCCCCGATGCACTCAGAACATATCCAAACTAGGCATGGGAGTAGGGGAAACAGCAGCATATAGCACCCACCCTAGTACCAGCAGCAGGCCCTTGCTTCATTTGCTCTCTCCTCAAGGAAATACAATACTACAAAACTTTCCATGTGCTACTGTGCCTGCAATGCAGCCCTCCTTTGTAACAGTACTTCTAACACTCCTCTCCAGAAAAAGTTTGGTGTTAATTTCCATGGCCTTTCTATCCCAGGAACAGTGAGGAGAATGGGCTGGAGATGGCTCATAATTTCCCCCCTTTTTTTCCCCCCCTCAGCCAATGGATTGTGTGGACTTCACAAGTCTTGGGAATAACAACACTTAGAAACAGAGCAGTGCTGGATTAGGAAGGCTTTGTGGCTGGTGGTCCTGGAATTTTTTTCTTGTAAGCAAAGAAGAAAAAACAGATTTTCTGTCCATGGTCAGGCACTATCTACATAAAGGGCTTCTCTTACACAAAAAAAAAAGGTAATCAGATTGAAAGCTTTTGTGGCACACTAATATAAACAATACCTACAAGAAAAGATGGCCTGTTTTTTTTTCCTTGATTTTTCATCATCTTCGTTGCATCACTCTGTAGCAAGCAGTACTTCATCATTAAAGTGAGCAAGTCCATCCTATTGCAACATTAAGAAATGTAGAAAACACTTCTAAACATTCCCTGTCTATTTTTCTGTGCAGTTTCAAAATGTTATTCAAGGATTAAATGATGAGGATCACTAGAGAAACCAAAATAGATGACTTCTACATCAACAGCTGATTGAATTAACTATCAGATGTCTAAGGGTTGTAAACAATAAATATTTTGAAATAATTAACCGAATCACCTAGGTTGGAAAAGACCCCAGGGTTCATCGTGTCCAACCTTTCACCCTACTCTACAAGTTCACCCCTAGACCATATCCCCCAACACTGCATCTAAGCGACTCAGACATATCCAGGGATGGCGATTCAACCACCTGCCTGGGCAGCCTATTCCATATCCCACCACTCTTTCCGTGAAGAATTTTTTCCTAGTATCTAGTCTAAACCTACCTTGTTTCAGCTTGAAGCCATTCCCTCTGGTTCTGTCACTAATTACCCGAGAGAAGAGACCAGCACCAACCTCTCTACAATGTCCTTTCAGGTAGTTGTAGAGAGTGATGAGGTCTCCCCTCAGCCTCTTCTTCCTCAAACTAAAGAGACCTAGCTCCATCAAACAGTCCTCATATGATTTATTCTCCAGTATTCGTTGCTCTCCTCTGGACCCGCTCCAGCACCTTGATACCCTTCTTGTACTGAGGTGCCCAGAACTGGACACAGTACTCAAGGTGAGGCCTCACCAGTGCTGAGTACAGGGGGACAATCACCTCCCTACTTCTGCTGGTCACATCATTTCTAATACAAGCCAGGATGCTGTTGGCCTTCTTTGACACCTGGGCACACTGCTGTCTCATGTTCATTCGCTTATCAGTTATAAACCCCAGAACCCTCTGCACAAGACTGCTCTCCAGCCACACTTCCCCAAGCCTGTAGTGTTGCATGGGGTTGTTGCGGCCCAAGTGCAGGACCTGGCACTTGACCTTGTTGAATCTCATACCATTAACACTGGCCCAGCGATCCAGTCTATCTAAATCTCTCTGGAGAGCCTCCCTATCCTCACACAGATCAACACACCCACCAACCATTACCATTATTGTAAAGATACATTTTTTCTTGTTGGGAATACATTGCTATTTGATTTTGGATGTAGGTATTTATGTTCTAAAGTACTTCATATGACCATGTTGTCCAATACTAGGCTTGATCCTAACTTTGACTTTCCCAGTACATATGTATAGAGTTTTCTAACAGAAATCCAGAGGCAGGTATGAATAACTATGAATGGGAATGTATGCACTACTTGGAAGCAGCAGCAAAACAAAGGTGAAAACAGTGCACACACAGATAACAAAGGACAAAACTGATTACAGGAAAATTAAAAATGTCTCATTTACATCAAGATGAGCAGACCTGAGCTCTGGTAAGACCACAGCACAGCCAAGTCTTGGACCAGGACCTTGCACCTTGATAACAGCAGAAGAGCAACAATAGCGATTTGCTATCATATATGTCACTCTTCATCCTATGGACACAAGAAGTCATACTATAGTCAGAAGAAATTCATGAGGACACACACACCAATGGACAGCAGACTTGCCTAAAATTTATGGAGGCTGAAGAAAGCAAAATAACCTCAGGCAAAATAACCATGCCAGCATAGCTGTTGGATCCTAAAGACATAAAAGATCCATATAAAAACAAGTTTATCATCACTCATCATCAGGAGCCCAGAAAAAGCACTGACAACTTGGCAGCCAGGGCCCTTTTGCTTTCAGTGTCACACATAAGCAATTCTGGCCAGACCATGTGAACACATACACCCTGATTCTTTTTGTACAGAGGTATGAGACCAAGTAAAATCAACTTGTTCAGAAATCTTGTAACATAAATCCACTCCTTTCCTCCATAAGATCTTGCACTGAGAGCTGTCAAATTAATTTCCTACAGTGGACTGCGCCAGGTTGCCTCCTCTCCACTGTGAAACAGTCCTTTCATCAGGAAGGTGGCTGGTTGAGACAGTACTGAGGTACAGTACAATGTACACTAAACAAAGAAATTATACTTCTGAAATTTCACAGTCAGATATGAGCCAAACAGTTACACTCTGTTCTTGACATTCAGAAATATCATCCTCAGCAGACTAGATCACTGCCATGAAAAAACATACCATGCAAACTTTCACAAACACAGACATATGAGTGCTTGGCTAATGCTCTGGTTAAATCTGAAGAGGATAAAAATATTATAATTCTGGTAGTTTTCCTCCTTAAAAAAAAACATTCCATGAGGATTTCAAGTAAACAGCGAATTGAATCACTGTGACGTTTTCTCATGAATTTGTATTGGTTCGCTCGTTACCTGATCCTGACCCCACCTAAGTCAAAAGTAAAACTCTGGGAGCCTGAAAATGTAATTCTACCTCTCTGAGCTATTCTCTGGTTTTTCCAATGTTACTGCTTAGCTGCTTTAACTGTGACTTAGACCAAAGAACAATCTCAAATTACCTTCAGTTTTATATTCACTTAAAAGAGATGAGTGAAGATTTGAGACAGATGATCTGAGAATCTTTTTTTTCCTTTCAGCCTCTTCAGTTCTTCTTTAGAGACTTGGCATAGTGACACTTTTGGCTGAGGGAGGGAAGGGTACTGAACAGATGGATTGGTCAAGCGTCTTGAGAAGGCTAAATCCAAAAACCAGAGAATCAAGAAAGAAATCCACCTCAGCTGGAAATAGTGAATAGCTTTATTACTCAAGAATCTTTAGCAATAGCTAAAAGGGTATGTCACACCCCGCCCTCCTTGAAGGACTGACTGAGGACGATTCTATATTTTGGAGTGGTCCTCAGTAAGTCCTGCAAGATTACTTTTCTATTTTAATTAAATGACTTTACACTAAATGCAAATATCATTATCAAGGAGAAAATATAGAAAATATGTTATGTTATACCATATAATAAATCACTACACAGGTTAAATAATTTTAATCTTGTTTCAAATGGGTATTTCCTGGTCACTTCATGACTGCAATCTTTGAACATTTGTTGAAAAGTCAATGATTATTCCTGTTTTAAATTCTCATAAATTTTACTTTTCCAAGAAAATCATCAGAAAGCTACAGTTCTGAGGCTTCCCCTGCTTGTTGGCAAGCACCTGCACATTTTACAAACACCTTTAATGCTCTTAATTTTGACAAAAGTTATCAAAAAGAAGTCCTTTTGTGACCACTTGAACAGTGGTCAACAACAGCATTGGGCTGCCACAGGGAAGTCCTGATAGATCTTGCAGGATGGAAGATACTGTGTTATGAATATCACTAGTCTTAAGTACTGTGATTAGTGAACCATCTATTCCAAGAAGCCTGGATTCCTAAACCTGGACATGAAGTGTTTCTCTGGACAAGTTCTCATATTTCTGCATTACAATGAGAGCTGCACTTGAAAAAGGTAAAATTCTCATTTGACTGAAGAAATTAGATTTGCATTGACCATGTGTCTTTTAAGGTGGTATTTTTCTTACACAAGCTGCATCTTACTCTCTTGAGAATGAACCTTCATATATTCACTGCCCAGACACTAATTTTCCCCACTTTTCAAAAACAGGAGAGGGTTTGCATTAAAGTAACAAAGATAAAAATAAAAATAGATCTTTGGCTGATAATGCTACATCAGAACGCTTCATAATAATAATTCAATTCTATTTATTTAACTGCATCTAATAGCATTTCAAAATACTACTTCAATGAATGTTAATTTATTAAGGTATTTACACAAGCTCGTGAGAATTCCAGCTTAGGTCAATGGAATTATTACTTTGCTTTAACTTAAGTGCAAGCTTTGATACCTTACTGAATCAGGCATGAGTGTTTCATAGCAAATGCAGTTCCCTTTTGCCACATCCTAAAAATTGCTAAGTGGCTTTAAGTGGTTAAAACAAGATGTCTGCATTTGCTTATATAATTGATTATATTTTTATGAGTTTATAGGAGTTTTTCCTAACATAAAAGATGCAGTTGGATAGCCAAATCAGTACAAAGCCTGGGGCAGCACATCTGCTCTTTCGCCCTGCTACGTAAGGTATAATGAACAGATGGAAATCATGTTTCCATCAACAGCCTTCACCTTGACTGTTAAAAGGCAAAGAAGTAATGACTTTTCAGACATGTCAAAGGGTGGCTGGTAACACAAATACTTAACATCTTTGTACTGTTTGATCATTTCTGAAACACACCTCTCCCAAAATTCTTGATTGTGTTTTTAAAGCATTAACATATCTTAGGTACCTGCTACACAAATCACAGTTGAGGAATCCAGCATATCGGAGGCTAGACCAAAGAAATGGAGAATGCAGAATTTAAGGAAGAAAGAGCTTACTATTCCAAACCCATTATTTATAGAATCATAGAATCATCTAGGTTGGAAAAGACCCAAGGGATCATCGTGTCCAACCTTTAATTTAGATAGCATGCTGTTTGGCTTAAGGAACTGTGGATATTACAACTGAGTATCACAGAATTACAGAATAGCTGAGGCTGGCAGGCACTTCTGGAGATCATCTCGTCTATCCCCTTGCTCAAGCAGGGTCAGCTAAAGAGAGCTATGCAGGACCATGTCCAGAAGGCTTTTATGTATCTTGAGGGATGGAGACTTCACAACCTCTCTGTGCAACCTGTGCCAATGCTTGGTCACCCTTACAGTAAGAAGTATTTTTCATAAGCTTAAACTTCTCTTACATTTAAGCACAATATTTGTGTCTATTTTCTCTTGTCACTGTTCACCACTTACAAACAGCCTGGTTCTGTCTTCTTTACACCCTTCCTTCCAATATTTGTACACACTGATGAGATCCCTCCAAGTTTATTCTTCTCTGGGCTAAGTAGCCCCAGCTCTCAGTCTCTCCTCACAGGAGAGATTTCTGTGAGCCTCTGGTCCTTCATCTTGGTGGCCCTCCACTAGTCACTCTCTGGTATATCTCTCCTGTACTGGGGAGGCGAGAACTGGAGACAGCACTCCAAGTGAATATGGATTAAAAAAATATAACTAACCCCATTACATGTAGAGCATTAATACTTGACATTATGAAAAGACCTATTTCTTCTCCAATTAGGCTGGAAATTTTTAGCTCCATTATGCCTAAACTTGATGCTGATCTTTAGTCAGTATCTCTAAATGAAGTAAGAAAAAAGGTGGGCATTTTTTTTTCTGTATACCTGTAAGCCAGACCAATTATCTACAGTATTCAACTTTCCCCATTTCTGGATTACAAAACCTCATTTGTTCTCTATGCTGCACTATTTGTGAGGGGCTGAGTACTTTTAAATTTCACAGATGCCTCGAGTTGAGAGGTATCTGACATGACATGGGATTGTATCTGAAGAACAGATTTACTTCTTCCACAGTATCTTCAGATGCTACTTGTGTTTGTATGAACTTCTGTATTTTGTACAGATATATGGCAGTCTAACACAAATAAGACATACTTTTCTTCCAATATCAGTCTATAGGATGCCTGCTTAACAGTCTCCTCTCTCACGGCCTTAAAAGCAGAAGAACCTCAGCTTCTAGCTACCTCACATAGAGGAGATGATGAAGGATCAAACAACAGAACCACAGAATATTCATGGTTGGAAAGGACCTCCTAGATCACCGAGCCCAACCATACCCATAACAAAAAAACCCCCACACCTAAAACCCCAAACACCTAAATACCTAAATGTCAGGAAACTGAGAAAATATCAATGTCTCCGGTTCACAAGCTTCCCCAAGTATACAGGTCAGCAGTATTAAAGACTAGAACCTAGAAACATGGGCTTCAAGGCTTCCTAAGAAAATCATTAAGTTGTATGGCCTTGACTGCAGTGAATCTTAGAAGTTTTCTGATCCTAAATGGGAGGGGAAGATAACCTGTTCCAGGTAACTCTTCAGTTCCACTCTGACTCAAAGGAAAAACAAAGAAGCATGGAACATCTGCTATGTTGGTATCCAGATAGTTTATGCGGTTTATGTGCAGCAGTGCATTAGCAAAGGAAGTTTGCCCAGACAAAAACTGAACTTATCCTGGGTGATTATAAAATTCATCATGCTGTGATAATAAAGCTTCTGCCACCATCTTGGTCAGAGATTTTTTACTTATGAAGAAATAACTGTGACATTTATGATTGTCTGAAGTCAATTTCACTATCTTTAGGGATGACATTACTCCAGAAAATACTAGATCTGTGTGCCACAACTCTTCTGTAGTCTAAAACTTCTGTCAGACACAGGCCCAAACTTCAACTTCCAATTTCTCTTCTGACTCTTCTTCATGAATACCATCTACACCGGCTCTAAGGTGTTTTTTATGCAATGTAACTTAAACATTAGATCGCTTTTCCATTCCATTCTATTTACATTCTTAAGATCCTTCAGACAATCTATATGACTAAATCTCCGCTCTCCATTACATACAATCTAAATATCTATGGAAGACAAGTCCAGGGTCAATTAGTAAAAGGAGAAGGGAAGGAAGAAAAATAAAGAGAAAAGAGTGAGTATCCTACGAGTGAACCCCATAGGAAATAATGCTTAGACACAATGTTATTACATACATAATAACAAAAATGTGGAAAAAGACCAACTTATAATAAAGTGTACACATGAGACAACTGAGCTTGTCATAAATCATGAAACAGGGTGCTATCTTGCAAGCTGTGAAAAAACATGTTTCTTTCAATGTGGCCAAATGTAAATTTATAAAGCAAGGACCAAAAGTGAAAAGGTCTATTCTGGAAAGATACATAGAAAGCCATAGTTAGAAGACATATACCATTGCTCAGCAAATATCGCAGACAAAAAGATTAACTCAAATAAGGGCTGTACAGATAAGGGTTTATCAAATACAGATAATCTCGCCTTGATATTTGCTATAGTATAGCTAGTGCTACAGTACTTCAACCATTTCTGATGTCTATAATCAAAGAATTAAGTATCAAAAGGAATTAACTCTAACCAAGTGTTCTATTTTATGCAGAAGGTCGAACTAGTTTACAAAAACATTTTCTGGCTTTATAAACTTGCAGTACACTGAATGTGGCTAGAATAATGCTTAAACAACAAACACTTCCAAATATTCAATTCTGGCGACACACTCAAATCTATATGGGATGATTGAAAGGACTTACAGGAGGTAGGTTTTGAATAGCTATCTGAAGGAAAGGGGAAAAAATACTGTGTTTCAGATGTAGCAGGGGAAAGCATTCCACATTACAGATGTAAAAAAAAAAAATCCTCTTAAGAAAAAAAATGAAAAACCCCCAACAATGTGGTGGGTAGCAGAGCTGTGTAGCTGAAGCAGAAATTAGATAAGAGGTAGCAAAAAAAGCTGTGTAGAACCATGGAAGAACAAAAAACTAGATCGGTGTAATGTAGCAACACACAGCCAATGAGGACATTATCCAGTGGAAGTGTGAACAAAGTGCAAGAGAGGATGAAGTTTGGCAGCAGCATTTGGACTGCCTGGAAGGAAACCAGGTGTGTTATCATGAAGGCCAGAAGCTACATTAATCCACAAGGGAGATTATCCAAGACTATAAATGTTTTGAAGTAATTTCTAATAAAAGATAAGCGTGGAGAAGAACTATGCTCAGGGAAAAGAGATCAGAACCATCTCACACATCCTAGGGAGATGGAGAGCATTCTTCTTTCCCTTGCATGAACTTGGGTTCTGTCTGAGTAGAATTTTTAGTACATTTTAATTGCATTTTAATGCTATTCAACAGAAATAAAACAGCAGTTAAAATAACTAACAATGCCAGTGCACATCACACAGAAAATACCCCAAACCAGAAAACATTATAAAACCAAACATAAATATGTGTTCAGCCAAACTTTTTAGTTCCTGGGAATGGTGGCCTGATGATCCTTGGACAGCATCCTTCCTTCTTTCTGACTTTCCCTGAGCAGTTACATAAAACAGTAAGAATCTGGACAATGGCTTCCATACCATGCCTTGCTGTGAAAGGATTAGAGATTATCTGAAGATAAATGCACTATGCACTTTTGGGTCATGCCAGAAGATTATCGTTCCATATTAATAAAAAACTTTTCCAGCAAGCTCTGTGAGTGAAACAGCAATCCAAATTGATAAATATAAATTTAATCTGCAGCAGTTGGCACCAGCAAGTTGAAGTAAATCATTATCTTTCAGAAGAAAACAGACATTAATAAAAGTTCAAAAGGGTGCCACAAGCTTTACATAGCTGTCTTTAAGAAAAATTCTAGACTTGTGACTGTTGGTCTAAAACTGGAACACTTCCCACTCAAATACAGAGCATTTTGCATCTTGCTTCACACACATGGTGTTCTGAACAATCAGATCATCATTACAAAAACAGGTTACAAATTCTTGTTTCCTCTCTGATTTCATGTATGATGGATAACTCTCATTATTCTGGACCAGGAATGGAGGAGTTAAAAGGTTAGAAACAAAAACATTCTTAGAACAACGACCATGGAAAATTAGGTCAGAAGTATACTACAAAATTTTAAACAAAATTTTGTACTGATAAAATTCAGTATTACACGTTATAAGGCAAGGAAAGGAAAAAAAACAAACCCACAGATAAAACCAAAACAAAACAAGACAAAAAAACCCACACAAACAAAACCAAGCAAACAAACAAAACACACCACACCAACCAAAAGCCAACACAAAACTGAGAAAATACTTTTCTGAAGTAGTCAAGTAATTAACTGTTTGGAAAATATTAGCCAAGATTTATGGAAAACACATCTTATTGCTACCAAGTAAACTCGTTTTTCTACAACTTTACTACCGTGGTTTATAGATGTCATAACGTTCAAAGCTCCACACTAACAAGCTCCATTTTCATGCTTCCTTGATACTACAAAAGTTGCCACCACTATTAACATCTAAAAGAAGTCAAGACTTCACTCATTCAAAACCTCCTAATGAGATTTCTACTTGGGAAAAATTGGAGGAATATTTATAAACTTTGCCGTAGATGTGGAACACTCATGCTCAATAAAATGGTGTATTTATAAGAGTAATGTTTTTTCCAGAAGTCATCTTAAAGAAATAATAGCCACTTTTGCTTTCATTGCAGAAACAGGAGCTTTCTGAAATCCCTAGAAAGAAAAAGTATGAACATTGTATTTTACATTGAAAAACTGGCAACGCTTTCAGCTGACCTACACTGGACATATTATCACAGCCTGTGCTAGTGGCTATGGTTGCATTTCACCATCACAAATTTAGCTTTCTTAAAGATTGCCTTTGAAGCAAGTTCAAACTTTCAGTTCATACTGTCTCACTGGTAAACTTATATTCATATATTTATTAACAATGACTGGAAAAAAGGTTAATTGGAGACTAAATTAAGGTCCCAGAAGTGTTCTAACTTTATTCTAACATTTTAAACAGGTGGTTACAAATTTTAGATGGTTCCTTCTCATAGTCTCCTCAAATAGTCAAGATCCTGGTGATTAAATCAGTGATCTCAAAAGAGTAATGTATAAAATTATAGTTTTTATAATAGGGGTCTAGGTGCGAAAAGGAAGTGGCTGCACACTCCTCAGAACTGTTTATAATCTTCTGCTATCTATCCTTTTCCCATTATTATTTAGGTCTTCCTTAGGGAACCTCAGATGTGTACCACATGGTCTCCCAGTTTCTGTTAGAGAGTGAAGTAAGAAATTGATAATAACATGTTGTTTTAGAATATAGAGGCAGTTCATTAATGGATGCAAGTTTTATCTGATTTTATTTTAGGCTTTTTAGAAACTTAGGATACATCTACACTAGAATCTTTCGGTATGACTATACATGAAGACTTTGCAGAATAAACATAAACTTCAGATTAGCTGTCTTAGACAACAACTTTGGTCTACTGAAAAAAAACGCATGTACCAAATTGTTAAAAAGAGTAGTTTTTCTGCTCTTCCTAAATTGTATTTCTATCTATATTACTTCCCTTTTTGCATATAACTCACTTATTCCTTGGATTTCTGAATATTAATTGTCAAAAAAAAAATTTTTGTATATATTTCAGTGGTCTTCATAAATTGTTTTTTTCAGAGCAGCTGGAATTCTTACTGGATTCATTCACCATCAAAGATGCACACTTCTGAAACTAGACCCAGGTCACACTTTTTTGGAAGGACTGGGGGGGATTATGAATGAAAATTATACTAATTCCAGATTCTCTTATTTCGGTTTTTGAAGCAAAACTCTTTCTGATACTTTTATTTACTGGTAAATTCTATGACTAATCATTCGCAGTTATTAATCTATATTTATTCCAATGACTAGAGATCTATTGCCTAAAAAAATACAGCTTGGTTACTTCAGTAAGTAAATTTAAGTTCCCTGTTAATGATTTACTGATCAGAGATCCATCTACCTTTTAAGATGAGTTAATATTCCTTTTCACTAGCCAACAATCTGACTTCTGCTCTTTGCTCTCCTAGCCAGCATTGCAATGTTCACATCCATAGTTAGATTTACCTGATCAACTCGAGTAGTCACTATTTGAGTGCATCATGCTGAAGAGTGTAGCACCTACTGAGATTGGCCATATTGGAGCAGTTTAATAAAGCTAGTTAATACAACTTACTTTTCTTTACAGTTACTCATTCACAAAACTACAGAGTTGGACTCTCCAGACTTCTAAGACCACTTTGCATCCAAAAAAGCAGCTTCTTAAATAACAGGAGAAATCAAAGAATTTTTCTTGCATAGATGAACCATCCTGCAACCACAAGCCAAACAGTAACCTAACTTCTTGACCAAGGAAAAGGTGTTTAATATATTTTTTTTCAGAAAAAAATATGTGGATGAGGGAAACATATGTCAAGTATTTCCCTCCTGTATAATGTCTACACCATGTAATCAAGCTCGTAATAAAGAAAAATGAACTATTTTTTTTTTCTTTCTGTAGTGCCTTCTTGAGAATACACAAGTTCAGCTTGAGCTTCCTTAGCATGCTAACAATTGTTATTATGCAACATAAAAAAAAAATCTTAACTGTCTACGTACTTCCTATAACTGTGAGTTTTCTGAGAGGTTTGAGAACATTTTTGTGGCAATAGATTACATAGTTAAAAAAAGTAACCAAAGGTTAATTCCACTTGCTCTATAATAATAATTTTATCTCTTTTTTCCATTACCTGACTGAAAGCTGTATTCTCTGGCACTTACCTAATACACATGATTTTTTTAAAGGCTATCGATCCATTACATGTTGAGATGATGGTGACCATGGAACACCCACAAAAGCAGTGTGTGACCCAACACCCTAATGGGTGCCTGTAAATGAGAGAACCTGCTCACCCTACTCCATCAGCAGCAGTAACACCATAACTCTCAGAATACTTATTTTTGCAGAAAAGCCAGGTGGAAGTAGGCGGATGATGCTACAATAATTTTTCTTCTATATGCACATACTACCATTCTGGGAATAAATGTTTACATGGGATGACATCTTATGAAAAAAAATGTGAGTTAAAAGATTAAATAATGCTTCCAACTTGTACAGTATCAGACAGATATCTAGATGTGCATTTTAAACATTCACCATGGCATTTGAGGTGGCCCACAAAATTCATCCTGCACTTGCTGGTTGCAGTTTAGTGATGTATATGATCCATAACATACCGAACACAATCAGAATTATGCTATTAAATGCTGTTCCTCTTATGTAAACTGTAATGTACTATCAAAGAAGCTCATTTAGAAAAATTACTTATTGGTCATTGTTTTCTTACATGAGACATCTTAGAGCTTGGCATCTACTTCTCCTTGGTCCCTAAGTCTCCAAATTCCGTATCTTGGTGAGTGAAAGAAAAGAGCTAAGAAATGGTTAAATTAATATTTTATTTGCTGGTAGGCTTTAGTAGCTAAAAATATAAAAAAGGTCAGAGTGATTACATCATGAGATTTATTCATACTGGCAGGATCCTCTGTACATTAAAATGAAAAAAAAAAGTAAATAGCAAATGCCTCTACTCATTGCCACTAAAGAAAACAAAATTGTTTCAGAACCATGTATCATATTCAATCATGTGCTCAAGCAAGGCAAAAGGTAATGAAGGCACCATTGCTTCTACTTCAGGAAGCTACAAAAGAAGAAGCTGACTAAAAAATAAGAATGGCACAAGAGGGAATAAATGTTATGCTTTGAAACTGCCTGTTTACAATTACAATGTTCCATTTAATAGATAAAAGAAGCAGCTCATATAGGAGCAAATGGATGGGAATATCAGACTGTCCTACTATTAAAGTACCTTCTGGTTTTGGTGTTCTGGTTTTTGGTTTGGTTTGGTTTGCTTGTTTGGTTGGTTTGGGGTTTTTTGTTTGTTTTGTGGTTTTTGTTTTTGTTTTTGTTTTGTTTTGTTTGGTGGGTTTTGGTTTGTTGTTTTTTGGTGAGCAACAAAAATTTTGGTGACCAACAAAGAATATTTATGATAAATTGCAAAATGTATTTTCACAAGCTTTGTGAAAGCTGTCATCTGCCCCATACCACTTAGTGAAAGGATGACCACCAAACGTGTAGGCTGCTGTTGGTAGGGCATCACACCACTACTGAAAATCCTCCCTCAGCATTCTGCAGGAATCTCCTCCACGATTTAGGAAAATTTTCTCTTTCACAGAAACCTGGCCACTATTTTAATTTGTCTCAGGACTTTGACAGACAATGATAACGTGAACTCAACTGAAAATCAGGATCAGATAGTGAGCTGAGATTAGTTCTGTAAATTAGTCACAATTTTACAATGCTAGCAGCCGAAAGTCTTCCCTCATTGTACATCTCTCCCCTATATTACTTAGGAAGCTAGATCATCTGGACCAAGCCATTAAGCTACTGTAATCAGAGTGGGTTTTCTTCTGAATTTATTCAGTTTCTCATCCAAATGCTCAAAAGACATTGACACTGGGATATATTTTTGGTCAGGAAACACATATCCATTACACTGCTTCCCTCCCCCCACTTCCCTCAAGAAGGCCAGGAAAGATGTACAACAACTGTAGTTGTCTGCAAAGTCTCTTCCCTAGAGAAGGGAATAATAAGCTTTTGGAAATGTTTAAAGTCTACTAAATAAGAAAAGCATCTAGCAATGATCTGGTAAAACAGTTTTAATGCCATAAGATTCCACTCAATATCTCCAGTACTATTTTTTTTAACTGAAAAACTAGGACTACAGCCAATTTTATACTTCTGGAATTATTACTGTTTTATAAATTTATACATACATACACATATGCATCTTTTAAAATGCCTACATTTTCTGGCATCCAGTGCAGACAGCTAGACATCTAGTGCTTCAAATCTTGACAAAATTCAGCTAAATAAGCAAGTCCCCACCCATCTCCAAATAATTAAAGCATAAATGTATAAATGTGTCCAAAATATTTTCAGTTTCTTTCCCTTTTTTTTTTTTTTAGCTATTAAAAAAAAGGAAAAAAGATAATAAAGACACGTTAAGATTTTGCAAATTCACAAACATTGTATCTTTTCTGGTATAACAATTCAAAACAGCAAGAAGAGACTGTCTCTACGGATTCCTCCAGGACCTTCCTGATTGGGGGCATGGGTAGTACTGTTAAAAAAGTTACACCATTCCAACACAGCAAACACAACTCAGCTTATGCACTCATCACCAGTGTACAATGGCTAGCAAATAGAAGCTACTGAATGGCTAGCAAATAGAAGCTACTGAATACTATAAAGAATAACAAACCTCACACAGAGAAACCCTACAAATAACAGCTCTGAAAGTGCATTTGTCAACTTCCAGATGTCATTTCTCACCCTTGAAGCATCAACAGAGGCTATAAGCATCATGAAAGCTCACATGCACTAGCCAAACGTGCCCAGAGCTGGGCTTTTAAGTGTAATACTCAGCAGCTAAACTTTTTCAAAGTTTGGCTCGAGTCTCCAGCAAAAATTCTAGTAGACTTCTAAAGTTATGAGCAATAAGGCCATGACCTGAGCTCCAAAGGATTCTCCTCTCTGTGAAGAAGAGTGACGCTATGGATTTCACTCTGTCCTACAAAAATCCCCTCATTAGGCTCTCAGATTTCATCTCTAGTCCAAGAAAATCTTTACTGCCCTTTTTGTAGTTTCAAAGTATTATCAAAATCTTCTTAATAAATCAAAGTGGTTTTTAGATGCTGGAATCTTGTATTTTTCCTGATATTCTTGCAGTGTTTGATACAAATTTGAACATTGATCCAGTGTCACTGAAGGGACAGCCTTATCTTTGGGCAGAGACAGAGACAAGTTCTTCTCCTAGCAGTACAGGCTATACCCTAACCAGGACTATCTGGACCTCAACTGATGTATGATTAAAGCAATGATTTTTCAAACTGAAACACTACAAACTATAGAAGCCATGTTTACATTGACACTGAGAACAACAACTCACCATATTTCACCACACAAAGTAAAGAATATCTCAACAAAGCCAAAGCTCACAGCGAATAGAATAGTTCCAGTTGGAGGGGACATACAACAATCATTTCGTTTATCTGACTGCTTCAGGGCTGACCAAAAGTCAAGGCAATACGCATTAAGGGCATTGCTCAAAAGCCTCTTAAACACTGGCATAATGTATTTCCATTTGGTCCAGGGGACAGCTAAGAGAAAGAACCATGTTAGTAAAGAGGTAAGGCTGCACAAAATTTAACATTTAGCTGGATCTTTTTGAACACACTAGCTCTGCTTGTGTGTTCACACTTGACCAGAGTAAACCTAACTGGAAAAGACCTAGCAAACAGAAAAAAAAGGGTGCTGCATCTCAGGCACTAACACCAGTTGCTTGTCACGTGGAAAACAGGTGAGCTGTGTCACTGGAAAAGAGCAGCTACACATACAAAAAGAGGAAAAAAGGCATGTGGAGCAAGCCTGACTTTCTCAAATACATTCACATCTATTTACAGCACAACTCACTGATAATGACCATACACTTTTGACCCTAATTTTATGCTACAGTATCAATGTTCAAGTAATATTATATATCTACTGTAGAAATGCTTCCCAGGTTTTCCCTTTTTATTTCTGTTTAGTTAGTAGAATACGTGACTACAAATACTTTAACAGATTTGGAATTGTACCAGAAAAATTAATAGTAGTGTAAGCAGCAGTCCTTGGGACAGTAGGATACGTGGCAAAAGTCCTAAATCAGTATCCACCACACAATCTTTTTTTGGATATTTTGCAGAGTTTAAATCATAAACAGATGTTTGTGGAAAGAAACTCTATCTCCTCTTTCTTACATAAAATGTATTAATCATTCTAAAATGAGACTATAAAGATAATATCTTGCTGAGTCCTTAGTACTTCATTTACATCCCATTTGAGACAAAGCTTAAGAAGCAAAATTTGAGATGCTTCAATGATCTCTATAAACAGTTATACATACTATTTAAATATTTATATTCTTGAGGCTAACAAAAGGAACTGATGCCCTACCATGGTGGATAGTGGCAGAAGGCAAAATCTCTGCCTTCGAGGATTATAAATCCAAAGAACAGAAATAATCCAGTGCCCTTCCTGAGACTGAATATACAAGCAAATTAATTTGAGAAAGAATTAATACAATTAGCTATGTTATGTCATTCTTTTCTTATTTTTGTTGGGGATGAGCAGTAAAAAAGCTGAAAAGCAGTAGTTGTTGCTTATCATCTATTTATCTCCTATTAAGAGACTGGGAAGGGTGGGACCTGTGCTGTGCTATGACAGAGCCAGCCACAGGACCAAGACTGTGGGACATACCACAGACAGCAAGAGCATGACAGAGACAGCTGAAGTTGGAACATCATGAAATGAAGTAACTAAATAGCACAACCAATACTTTCAAAAAGCCTCAGACTCTGAATCATGAATTAACATCCCAGAAGAATATGAAGGAGAGAAGAGATGTGACATAGAAAGATTAGAAGTAATTATAGGTAAGAACAAAAATGAGTAAGAACACAGGATTAGGCCTGAACAAGCTTCTCCAGAGAGAAGTGGGTAATAAAGGAGGATGCAGAGTTGGAACTTAGAAAAGTCAATCAGGAAGAAAAGGCAACAGGATGAGATACCACCGGTAGAAGGCAGCTATAGGAGGTAAGCAAAACCAGAAATACTAACAGACCAAAAAATGTGGAATAAGTGAGTCAATAAAAAGTTGCAGACTGTTATTACATGCAAGCCAACATTTCAGAACCCTTAGGTCTGATTTCCACACCGACTCAAAGCTCAGGCACTGCTCAGACTGCAAAGCTGCACAATATTTTGTGTTGAACAGCTGCAGCAGATGGTCTGTTGCAGACAGTAGGAGGGTTCATTTTCTCATTTACTGGTGAGGTAGGGAGTTGTGTTAAGCAAAGAACATCCAAGCCACATCACACCAGACAAGGTTACTGTCTACTCTCCAGGGAAGGCAAAATTCAAGCAGACCACAAATAATTGCGCCATGACATTCAAGACCTAACTAAGGACTATACCATATTAGGGCAAAAAATATTCAATTGGTCACTGTGCTATCAGCTACACAATCAGGAATGCTTGAATCCACAAAATCTGGCAATTTACTTCTTTTTATTTTTGATGCCTTCACTATTCTCAATTCCCATCGTTGTTGTGACAGAAGTTGCAGTCATCTAGAGGTGGTAGAGTTCACTCACTCATAGTGGTCGCTACAGTCAGGAATCTCGGCTATCATTTAATAGCACAAAAAGTGTAATTCACAGTGGTCCTCTCACACAGCACAAGGAAGAGCAAAGCATACAAAAATAAAATATCACAATTCTCCCAGCAAAGGACCATCTCCTATCACATCCTCCTGAGAATATGACAGTCATGCCTGCATCAAGAGTCTCAAAGTGACACCTCTCAGCAGCACAGCACTGGACTTAATTACCTAAATAAGCAAAAGGAAACATTAAGCTTACGGGTTCATGTAAATGTGATATTTATACAAAGGCAACCACAAGACACTATCCGAATCCAAGCATCAGGCACTAAAAATGAAGAGCGTCCCTAGCACAGATAGTAGTTAATTTTATGACTACTGTAAACCGCATAAAATTTCACAATGATAAAAGCAATCTAAGCCAGGTCTATTTTGGTATCATTGGCACTGCTCAAAACTTCAAGATTAGTTCATAGCACTGTCTTGTTTTATAACTGACAAGTGGGTAACACACTATCACTTGTTTTCTGCCTTCTGCTTCTCTCAAAGCTCAGTCCATTTTATTTCTATAACATCGTACAACCCCCAAAAATGCCTAAATTAAGAGCATTTTCTTTTCTTTTCTTTTTTAAATGAAAATAATTACAATAAAAATGTAATTGCTTTCCATTCAAGCCATTCTTATTCAAAGGAGGTATTTACTAACTGTTCATATACACACTGATGACTCACTTTCTTTGGACTTTACATCCATATTTGACTTCTAAAATCAGACACAGGAGTGGAGTTTGATGTCTTATTTTTTTAGTGGATGTTACAAAAAAAGTTAGCCTTGGCCATTTCTCCTTGAACACATCCAAAGTAACTCCTGTAACACAGGAGAAGAAATGCAGTGGAAAACGCCTAAAAAGCCTGGGCAGTTTAATTAACATTAGGTTTTCATTTTTAAGTTTTATCTTCTAGAGCTTGGTGTTTGTTTAAGAGCCTCAACGCTTTGACTGCATGTTTGTCACCTTGCTTAGTTTTATAACAGCACATTTAAATTATATACCTGAAACCCCATTAAAAGACCTATATGCAAAACAATTGTTTCAAAGTCTCAAAAACTAAGGCATAGCACATTACTTAAAACCCCCAGCCTCATGAGTGATATTGATATTTTTATCAGCTAAAAAGTAATGAAGGTGGATTTCCTCTTTTTTTATTCCCCCCCTCCCCCCAAATCGTGGTAGGATTTCTAAGAAAGGCAAGGGAAGAAAAATGAGATAACATTTGCAAATTGTTATATAGCATAGTGTAGCAGTACTGGGGCTGAATCTAGTTTAGTGGTTTTCTTTCGAGCACAGGCTATGTTCCTTGTCAAGAATCTGTTTTGTCCTATGTTCTGTGAAATGGTTATTTGACATTGCCTCTGCTCCTTAAGCTAAACCTGCTGCCAACAAGCCTCGACTGAGAGAACACTATAGCCCCAGTAACCTTTTCAGCTGTTGAAGTGCGTATTAACTCCTTGTTCTCAGCCATCTGACCTCTTGCCCTCAAACACAGAGTAGAAAAACCTGTTTTAACACCTAATTCTAAAACAAAAATATGTTTTGCAGATACTTGAGTCCTAGGATATGCAGCCATTTCCTTGTCTTCTACTCTCAAGTTTTGTCTATAACATGCTTTTAATCCAATAGCTGCAATCACAAACTCTGTTTCGCTGATACTTTATAATACAATAAAAGCCCAGAGAAGCAGAATAATGGCAGCAACACCAAAGAGGTTTTCCACAAATGCTGAGTATTTGCAGAAGGCGCCTTGAGTTCAGTGAGGGTATATGGGGATTGACTCCAAGGAAAGTATGACAAGATTTTCTTTATGAAGTCACCGTAACAGGAAAATCGTTGCATATAATACCAGGACAAAAGATGGTAATTTTTGTCATGTGGGGAAAAAAAAAAAAGAGGTCATTTGGAAGTGTATACAGAAACCAAAAAAGGGTTTTCTGGAGACCTGGAGAAACTCAAAATGATTCTAAGCTAACCTCTTTTATCCACACTGCAATGTTGCTGTTCTTCATGTACAAAATTTAGTTTGTCTCCATAATATTTCATACAGGTTAAAAAAAAAAGTAAAAAACACTTCAGCATATTTTGATATTGATCAAAAATTCCTTTAAAAAATTTCTCAATTCATTAAAGTTTGTGTTTAATGTTAAGGGAAATAATATGAAATAATATTTAGCCCTACCAACCCTTTGATATTTATTAAATACAAAAAGTTACATTCAGGCCACACAAAATTTGCACCTGGTCTAGATCAAAGGCCTTAAGAACACACTGTTCACTGCAGCCATGTGTTTGACCACTATGAGCAGTCCAACCTAGATTTCTTAAATTGTTTTTCAGGACCTCTGCCTAGAAGATGTGTCTTTTTTAAAAAACATGTCTCCCACACTCCCAGCCGATTAATGATAACAAAGCCATGTAGCCCACCTCTTACCTCCTCTACCTCAGCTCTCCTTCCTGGGCCAAAGACCAGCATCAAAGCATACCTGCCAACCTGAGCTCAGAGGCGAAGGCAGCTGGGACAAAAGCACAGTGGTGCCAGTTCTTGTATACAGAGACCAAGGCACAGGAGCTGCCTGCTCAGAGGGCAGTGTCTGGTAAAGCAATTAAACAGCATGGCTGTGAGGAACTGATTCATTCAGGTAGAAACCTTGCTGAAAATGCACAGCAGATGCTATATGCCATGATTCCCTCATTAGTTTTATTTGGGACTTTTTGCAGGCAAGTCAGTAAAGTGTCTTAAAGACAGGGGCCTGCAGCATTTGAAGATGGGGCTGCGAGCAGGTACGGATACTTTGCCACTGAATCTGACATTGAGATCTTAACCAGTGTTCCACACATACACTATTAAAAAAGGCCATTGTGCAACGACTAGTGTATGATGGCATTTTAGCTAAGAGCAACAGATGAGCAGCTGGTTCCCATTTTGAAATCTGATTTGGAAAATATACCAAACCAGCTGCACTCCATTCTCTTATCCTGAAAATAATGTTCTTTAAAACTATTTTCCATATATAATTTACAGCTTCTATACTTTTCTGGCAAAGAAAAGAAAACAAATCCTAACACTGAGTAGTCTGGCTTAAACTGAAAAATAACTTTTTTAAAGCAAATAATTAAAAAAATTTAATAGAGAGCTTTTTTGTAACTCTTACGACATTCTTAAATCAGCTAGTATAAATATGAAGGATAAATACTTTAACTAGCTTTTTTCCCAGTATAAATTCAGTAGAGCCACTGCAGTCCCAGAGCCAAAGAAATGTAGTATTCCAGAAGTCAAACACATGCTCAGATCATCATCAATTTTTCAGAAGAAAAGATTAATCAAAGCCTTTTTAATAAAAACTTGATACTGTAATAAGATCTCTAAATGTGTGGACCATTATACCCAGCCACAGAAATGGACTCAGTAGGTTTTCAGATGACTCCAGGGCTGACAAATGCAAAACCTGTAACAAAGTAGGCTTTCTAGTTTCCATCTACTGAAAAAAAAAAAAAAAAAAAAA
>VWZY01012023.1:148184-227244 GCA_013399075.1 Chloroceryle aenea
AAAAAAAAAAAAGTAAGCAAGTGGACTTAAATATTGTTACATTTGAAGATTCTCATAGTACATTAGTAGTATTTCAGCGACTTGCATCACAAGTGCTTTTATCCTTAAGTATGGAAGTACAAACCCAGATGACATCTAGGCCAAAAATAAGCTGGTTAACCATTTTCAAAGCTTGTACAGAACCTAAAATTAATCTAGTGTAAGTTAAATTATATGGAACAACTAATGGCTTACAGAAGAGCACTATTTTTTCCTGCATTTTTTACTCAATATGCTTTCAGATTTCCAGACTCTTCTCATATTAGTAACAACAATTACAACGTTACAGTTTATCTAACAGACATAAGTAAGCTTGCTTCTATTCATGTTTTGTAAAAGGAGAACTAACTTCAGTGCATGCTTTCTAGATCAGAGCTCTAACCCAAGCAAGAGCAATGATTCCAAAGATCTATTCCAAGGTCTTTAAAAAAGGGAAACAAAAAAAGAGAAGAAATTTTCTTTTAGCAGTAGGAGTTAATCACAAAATAATTACAATAAAATTAATTTTATAGCATCATTTAACTAAATATTTGCAGAAATAGTATCTTCTATGATTCTATGACTCTAGAAAGAAGGTTTCACTTATTCTAGCAGTATTTATCTCCATTTTTATTAAAATCTGTAAAACCCTGTCAGCAATCTCCTTCCAGTAGCCATTCAGGTTTGCTACAGACCAGCAAGTAGATGAATGATTAACTTCCATGGTAAAATCCACCAAATTCTTATATAAAGTTGGCCAATTAAGTGATACTTCTCTTGCTGTTTCCAAACTATAAAGTCTGAAACAGATAACTTTCTGGTCTTGTACTAAACTAAATCCCATTTTTAGAAGGAGAAATATCAAAGTAACGCTGTGATGGAGATAAAATAATAAAAAATTTACTTCTTCAAAAGCCAGTGAAGGGAGAGCAGTAAAAATTTTTCCCTTAATTGTCAGAAGGATCTAAAAGAGTAAGGGATTAAGAGAAAAAGATCTTTGAATCACTGAAACCTCAGTCTACGTGCCCAATTATATAAAGATGACCTACCAGATAACTATTATCTGCTTCTGGGGACATGATCAGCATCCCTTGGAACTTCAGAAATCCAATTATTCAAATAAACTTACTTATAAAATCGCAAAGAACTTATGTATTTTTGTAATTAAACAACCACACTAGCTAAACATTACATAGTTAGATGTTGTTAGCACTGGCACAACTGTGGGCGTCAATGAAGCGACAGTTAACTGCACTTACATATGGTAGTGGGTCTGAAGTGTTGTATTGCATCTTTCAGCCATTTCCAGGCTAATATTTTTTACAGTGATGTTTAAACATTAGTGATTGCTAATGCAGAAATAAGACGTGTATCTGGAATTTCCAAAAAGTGACAAAAATTCTGCAGATACCAAATACTGTCTCCTTGCCTCTAGATTAAATAAAAAGACAATGAGTCAATAAAATAAATCTTGAAATTAAAAGCAGCAGACTTACCTCCCTTCAATTAAGCAAGCTCTTGGTATGCCTTATTGGCATGAAACTGGTACAGAGAGGACCACAGGATTAGGGGAGAGGCAGTTCTAAGCATGCAAAACAATGTGAGGTGCAAAATCAACACACAACCTTTGATTTTATCACAACTATATCCATATGAGAAGTTGGTCAGGGACAGCTGTAGAGGTGGAAGTCTGCCCCTTAGAATATTTAGGGTTCTTCTCAACTAGCTATAGTCTCTCTGTAGTCAGAGCCAAAGTTTGAAAGCCTTCAAGCACCTAGATATACAGATAGACATATATGTATATATAGACATATCTGTATATATTGGCACAGCTGCTAAAATATGGGAACCAGAGTGCCATCTGAGACACTCCAGGATATCCAGAGCACCCACGCAGAGCTGGCAGATATGACTGAGGACAGGTGGGACAACTAAAGTACCTGGACAAGCAGCTGGAGGCCACATAGGGTATGACATTGAACCCCTATGTTTAGGTAACTGGATTGTGTCCAAGAGGACATCTAAATCAAATTTCATCACATAATGCTCTAGTTCCCACATACAAAAGAGGAAAAACTTTACTCTGCAGCAGCTTTAAGGACTATAAAGAGGCCAGACTGTAAAGAAAGTGAAGAACCAAAGAAAGTGAAGAATCCTGATTTTCAGCAGTGCCATATGTCCACACTTCAGTGGGCTATATTGTTGTGCAAGGACATACAGATTACTACTGCAGATTCTAGGATGAAGCCATGGGAGTTTCCATCGCAGATTCTAGGATGAAGCCATGGGAGTTTCCATCGCAATTTCTTGGGAAGACTGTACAAAAACTCTTGTGAGTCCTTGATCCTAGTGAGTGCTCTGACTCAGAACAATGTCAAGGAACATGGATAATTGAATTCTGGTAATACTGTGGTTTGTCTAATCTGGGAGTAAAGTTGTTTGTCTAACTCACTATTGATTTTTAATACATTGATGAAGGTGCTTACAAGAAACAACATTTGATACTCAGGTATAAAAAAAAATCTATAATAATTTCCTTCAGTTCTAGAATATCCACTGATGGTGCATAGCAATGTGTCTATTCTCTTGTGATAGATTTTGTTTAAAAAGGTTACAACTGTGGTGAAAAACAGTATGAAAATTCTGTGAGCCATGATGGTGAAGGAACAAATGCAGCTCAGACTGAAAAAAATATTTCATACAAGTATATATGCACTAACCATTAGGATATGTAATCAGAGACAAATGAGATGCAGACACCTCAGCATCATCCAAAATGTAAGAGTATACTGTATAAAAAACATGAGAAGTTGATACTATCATCTGTTTTTATGAACTTTAGGACAGAAATAGGCGAGGGAAAAGCCAGTGATATGTTGGTGCTGTCCACATTATGGGTAGTACCCCAGATTATATAAAAATGGTATTTTCAATATTATGCCTGCTGATCTACAGTCTTCCAGCATATCTGTTCAGAATTAAGGTCAAATAAACAGAGACTCTGGAGATGCAGTTCCTTAATATGTTTAATCTACCAATCACCTCTGATAACGTGTCTCTACCACTTTCATACACTTGTTCCAAATTCTGTCAGGTGTGTGAATTATAACATTTTTAGCTTAGCCCAGTCAAACAATTTAACAGTTTGATGAGTTAAAAACTGAAAATAAAATAAAAATAATGTGATTTATTGCTCAATCAGCCCGTGGCCAAACAAGTCAGTAGCAACCAAATGATGAATAGGTTATGTCAGTGATATTTATTAATGGCTTCTTATTTGTAGGCAACCAGGCACCAACAATGTTTATTCTCTTTAGCAGACAAAGGACTTACTCTTATACATGCCACAGTTGCATTGCTCCAGACAAAACTGATACTTGGTTGCTGGTAGTTTTTAGTTCCCACCAAACTCACGGGGAAGTTCTTAGATGCTCTGGATCTGGTTAAGTCATGCACCCTCCTGAGCAGTGGACCAGCTGTGATTAACTAAAACACAGTGGCCCCTCCAGTCCCTGGGTCTGCAGCAACAACTTAATTCTATGTCCTATATCCTCTTATATACTTGATGTTCTGCAGTTTGCACTTTATCTGACAAATGCTTTAAAAGGAGAACTGACCTAGACCCTGACATTAATGTGTTTTGTGTTATAGAAACTGCACTGCCTGAAAAAAATTTATATCATGAAGCACAATGGAGAAAAACACCTGCAGTGTCAGGACTCTGGGCAGGACTGCAATATAAGTTTCCTTCTTACACCGGTAATACTTATTCTGTGACAGTAACAAGCAAATATAACTCTAAAAGTTGTACTCAAGAGGAGATCAGGAACTTCAAACTATTAACTGTTGGATCTATGTCATCTAACCCAGGGTGGTCAACAATCCATATGTTAAAATCTTCTTGCAACTGACACATATGCCTCAAGAGGGTGAAGGGAAAGGAGTGAACTAAGTCTTTCCAAGGTGGGAAATAACCTTGGCCCTCAGCTGGTTCAGGTCCTCTCATGCAAGGCAAGATTGGTTTGGGCAGGGTAGGACACCTAGGCCAGTCCAGAAGGATACCTTCTGATGCTTTCTGGCCTCCTGCAGCATCGGTTTATTTTACCATCAATCTCAGTCTACCGAAGTCCCACTGCAGTTGGCATCCTGCAGCCCCAGCCCACAAGCTGCAGCAGAGGCACCCACGAGCACAAGCTGACCTGCGGCCATGGATCAGGATCCCAGGTGCGAGCAGATGCAGTTTGGGTGAGATACTCTAAGTAAAGCACATCAATGTCACTGTCTGGCAGGGGTAAAGGACTGGGGTGAGGTGGGGGGTGAAGCACTGAGGTACTCAATCATCAGTCAGACTGACAGTGAATGAAACTTTTACTGAGTTGAAATCTATCTGGAAATAATTCTTGACGTGTAATGGGAGAGAGACAGAGCTGGAATAAGAGGGACATATCTTAATACATTCTGATGTGAACTGTAGCCAAAAATTTGATATTTTACTTTAGTAGAGTTTCCAAAGGAAAAAAAATAAATGAAGAAACTGCCACTTCTGATGGCCTGGAAAACTACTACACTACTGCAGCAACAATATAAACCATGTTAAAAGATTACACTCACACAAATTATTTAAATAAATCCACATTCACTCCATTTACAATACAGTTGCACCAGCTAACTTCTCTTGAGAATCCAGACCACCATTTGCTGGAACTATAAAAGAGGAAAGAAAGTAACTGAGATTACCCAGGCCTTTTCCATTTGAAAAATCCCTTCTTAAAATAGTTCAGAGAAAAAAAGCCTGAGAACAGAATGTTCTTCAGTTGTTGGGTTTTGAATGACTGCAGCAAGTCTGGGACATAGCAGAGCATTATTAGAACATGGATACATCCAATTCTGAGCTCCAGAACCAGTTTTAGTACAAAAGGCATATTAAAAATACTGACAGTATTCCCCCACTCTAAGTTTGTTGCCCCACAAACAGGAAACAATAGCTGTCTCCCTCGGTGTGTTTGAGGATTTGGGTTTTTTATTTTCTTTAAGGGATGTATGAGGTTTTAGTTCTTCAAGGCTCCTCTGCTGATCTTTGCTAAGAATTTCCCTAAGGTCTCACATTACAAACAATAACAGGATTCTTTATACAAATAAACTTGATGTGATTAGGGTTTGTCTATCCTGCTGTGATTTTGCTTCACTGACATTCACTTTTCCTTATGCCACTTACCAAGTCTGAAAATTTTGTAAAACATACAGTTGTAACTTTTCTGTCAACCTGATGTAAGGTAACCACCAAATGAACCACCAGGAAAGGGAAGAAGAGGGGTACAAGGCACCAAATAACAAAAAGAAAGATGTTTGCCTATGTTCTTCTTTCTGCAATGTGTTGTTTTTAAGGATATTCATACTGGGGGTGAACCTGCTCCCCCTGACCTAATGAAATATACAGAAGTAGATGCTTTCTACCCAGTCTTCTTTCCTCTATCTCAGAGTCCCCTGGATTTGGCAACTGGAATAGCAGCAAATATGCATGCAAACATAAAAAATTACTACAGCTAAGTTACTTTTTTTTTTTTCCCTACATAGACAGGCAAAGATGATGCCAAGCAAGGAATTCTAAGCACCACAGCCTTAGGAAGGAGTCAGGGTTCCTTAACAAGCTTCCTAGAGGTAGCATCATCTATTGAGAATTTAAATGTTGCAAATGAAAATAGTTAAAAGTCATCATGGTTGGTCACAAAATTTGAAGATTTTCCTCGGGTAAACCATCACAGCTGCTTGAACTATAATAAAAAATAAACGCCGCTTATCAAACTGTTTGAGTTTTCCTCTTCCACAGCAATCTTCACTATCCAAAACAATAGTCCCCGTTTCATAACCACAATGCTTTAGATTTGAGGGCTTTTTTTTTAATAGGCGAACAATGTAAGGATCCTCCTGAATGGTTTTACCCTGTCAGTATAAAAGCAAAGTCCACCTGGGAGTCTAGATCAGCAAGGATGCCTGAGCCCTGGGACCAAGCAATTACTGGAAGAACTATCAAACAAACCCATAAATGACTGGAAATGAACCTCAGATGTAATGGCAGGAAGGAATTGAAGGTAGGTTCAAAGAGCAATTGTATCTGTAGTCAAGGCAATGTATGGGCTTCTGCCTAAGGACCCAAATTTCTCCTGTCCTGCTGTCCACAGTTTTTTTTCACCAGGAAGGTGATGGAAGGAGCAGGTAGTCATAGACTTGAAAAATTACTTCAAAGGGCCTAAGTCCCACTGAGGAACAAAATCTCTGAACAGAAAGATCTTCACCAAGTCTGCCATTGGAGGGAGTTGTTGCAGCAGTATTTTTTTCCTGCACACTTTCTGACAGCCACTTTAACTTGAATGATATGGGAATGCGTAGGTAGGATATAAGTCTTGGTCTTGCACCACTCCAGTGTAAAAGATGGCAGAGGCACTGATGTTCTTGTTACTCACAATCTGTGCTTGAACATACCAACAGAACCATTGTGTGGCCCAATCACTTCCTTAACGATGCACAGCTATAAGCACCTTTTATGCTGAATTCTTGCCACAAGTAAGGGCTGTTTGAATTAATTATGTTATCCACAAATTGAATTATATTCTAATGTAATCTGTTAAACGAAAACATCTATTAAAATATTTGTGCATTTTTATGTTGTGGATATATTATTTTTACAGTTGTTCTTAAAGTTAGATGAACCATACTTACCATAAACTACTGTTTTAAAGTAACACATAATGTGATTTGAAACTCTGCTACCATCTGTGAATAATGTAATCAGGCAAATGAGGAATAATGACTACATTGTTGTAATTTAGGACAGAACATATTGAATTACAATTGTCAGCAGCTTGGTTTATAGCTCACAAGCTTGAGAAAAGCACAGCATATAAAAAAACTGGGGAAGGATTTAATTAAAATATGATTACAGAAGAGAACATAAATGACACATGATACTACTTTTCAAGGGCACACCACTATTATTTGCATCTTGAAGTGAAACTGAAAACTTACCATCACACACTCACAGAAAGATAATTTCAGTGATACAGGGTTGCTTTGATGCATCACAAATCAATGGGTTTTAGCTTATAACAGAATAATAATTCCACCCAACTCTTGGGGTTGCAGTACATGGACAAAGAAATAATAGACTGAAATTACACCAGATTCTTTCAATTTTCTCAAAGCTTCTAAAAGAGGTTCCGGTCAGTATTGTTACTCTCCTGGGTACACTGCCCTCCATTGGGGATGGTCTGCAGCAGAAAGCAAGCTGGTAGGATAATCTTCTTCCCCACTCTGGCATTTTTTGGTGGGGATCAAGGTGGGAGTTATCTTTAACAGATTTGTGAAAATGAGGTGTCCTTCAAAATAAGGAAAAAGTTTCCAGACCCTTTAAATCTACTTTTTGCATCAGACAAAAAAATTAAAGTCCTTGTTACTAAAAAAGTGGGGTTTTCCCTTTTCCCTCATTCCTTGTTCCATCTCCATTCTACATATTTTCCCCTCAAGCATTTCCGTAATCCCTTCACTGTTGTACATGAATACCACTTGGCTATTGACAGATTTCTCTTTCATCATTGCAGACAAGTAGGGAAGAAATAGGAACTGGAATAAAAAGATAGAGTTATTTCCTCTGGTTACATAGGAAGCCTTGGTAGATTGATCCCAGCTACCAAAGTCTTGTTTAGCAAATCCTCCTCTCAGAGCTTCCTCTGTAAACATAGATATTTAAGAACAATTTGTCATTTGTAAAAATGTACTTCTCTGTATAAAATGTTTTATGATTCATTTCTCCATAGGGAAGAAACTTAACAAAAGTTTCTGAATTCCAGTTTGATTTCGGTTCTGCAGTGATGAAGACAAATGTCCATTTTTTCTCATGTTATAAAACATTACTTTCATTTAGAATATTCCTGTTTACCTAAGTTACTGCACCAAGACAGCAGCAAGAAACACCTGGTAATGTCCAGAGAAATTATAGCACCTCAAAGAGGGCAGCTGCTGGCACTGGTAATAAATAAATAAACAGAAAAATGTATACACATATAAATAAATAAAAGCTGTTCACCGTATTTTTGTCAAGAGGAATCCAGATACTTTCCATATGCTTCTGCTTTCCCACATCTGGGAAAAATCACACTGTACTAGTTCCATTCTGCCATGATAGCACACTGGACTAAAATCTTTTTAGTAATGGATGGTTTAAGCTGTGGGTTTTTTTTAAATCCTGACTCTTTCATAAATATTTTTTTTTCATAAGAACTTTCTAAGAGTGAATAGCAGTGAAGGCTGAGAAGAGGAAAGTACTGAGCTGATTAAACCATGCCTTCATATCACATGCTTTTACGTAAAGTATTTCTTATGTACCATGACATCTACTGTATAGAAGTGACTTTTCAACATGAAACATGATAAATAATTCTGCATCAGCTTATAAAAAAATCTAGATTTTCAAAATGTAACAATCAATCAATCCAGATGATGTGCATGTTGATTCTCTTGAAGCCAATGAAAAGCCCGCACAAAGTGCATTGCCCTGTACAGCTGCCTATTCCTTCTTGTTCCCAAGCAGTGCTGTTAAAAACTGGCTCCCACTTCTGTTAGCATTTGGGTAATCTGGAGAATTACAAAGGTGAAAAAGACCTAAAATAGGTATTTAACACAGTTTTCCAAACTGAAAATATTTGTCATCATTTTAAAAACCTGTCTTTAAATTTCGCTTATTAAAAATACATGACAGCCTTGTGCTTTATGAAAATCATTGTTACGCATGTTTCAGAGATAAATGCTCCATGGTACTGAAGACACAACCACAGATGTCCCCAGAAGTTCTCCCACTCTCAGAATTGATTAGGCAATGCTAAATAAGAAAGCCTCTTCTGGAGCACAATGGTATTAACTGCTAGTAAATATGACTAACCTAAAATGTAACAGATCAAACATGCATTTTAGATTAGCAAAGAGAATACTCTCTCTGTGAAACAGCCTGCAGAAGGCTAAAAAAAAGTGAAAAGAGGAGAAACATAAGAGCACGTTTCACAAAGAAAGGTAACTACCATGTAACTGAAGCATACAGTTACCTAGATCACCACAACAGCTTGCAAGGGAAAGTAACACACAATAAAGCAAATCCTGATCTGCACCTTTACCAGTCAGACCAACCACACCAGAACCAGCTGCAAGTGCTGAGTCTACCAGCAGCACACTGCACGCACATTTGAAGTTAGAAACATATGAAATTATTGAGCAAAGGGGCCTGATTTTGATTTATTTGCATCACTTTTCCCTTAATCTTAGCAAACCAGTATTATAATCAGTATAGGTTTCACACTACAGCCAAACCAATTCACAAGTGAACCATGCAGAGTTTAAATTATATAATTGTAAGTGCTCCACTTAAAACATGAAATAAATGACACTATTGTAGACCATGACATATTTAGCTGGGAACAAAGTGATCTTTCAGAAGGTCAAGCAAACACAAATTGCTCAAAATTGCTCAAAATTATAGTTTTAAAGATGTGTTTAAATAAAAAGAGCATGTCAACCAGACCTTCAAAGATTATGGAGACAATCTTCTGCCTGACTCTGACAATTTCCTTCAATATGAAGAACTGTGGTCATTTTTAAAGAAAGAGTGACTTAGGGAATGCGTTACAGAATATATTTATGGTTGGAAAGGACCTCCTAGATCACCAAGTCCAACCATACCCATAACAAAAAAAACCCCAAACACTTAAATGCCTAAATTAATTTAATTTAGAGATGTTTTCAAAATATGGTCCATGGCGCAATTTCTAATGCTCTGAACCTTCTATTAGGGAGGTGAAAATGCATCAATTTAATCTGAAAGATAAGAGGAGCAAACACATTACAGGGTACAGCCAAAACAACAACTTCCATATCAAGAGTATGAACAAGGGACTCTCAGCCAACTGGGAATGATAGAGAAGAGTATAGTAATACACGAAGGAATGTTTGCTTCAGGCAAGGAAATTAATACTACCTGCTTGACCAAGTTTCTTTTGCATGGGAACAAGGGCAGAAAGTACAGAGGTTGTTCACATCCTGTTAAGGTCCCAACATGGAGTTAAAATGCAGATGAGACATAAGGTAAGACGGAGGAGATGGGAAGTATTTCCAGGTCCTGCAGCTCAGCCCCAGCTTTGGGATGCAGATACAAAAAACACATTCTGCTAAAGATCCTGGCACTTGGGCTATTTTAGGTATACACGTTGAATGCAGGGCTAGAACTCCAAATATTTTAACAAACAAGGAAATTATGAACAAACGTGTTGTTTGACATGCAAGAAGAACTATTTTATGCATCATGTTCTAATAATAAATTTAACTACTTTCTGTGTAGGAAAAAAAAGAAGCAAGAGAAAGAGCTGACTTGGTATAGGTCCATACCATGACATTTAAAACCAAAAACATCGAAAGCTTAGTGCTGTCATGGTTTTGGTGGGGGCAGAGGCAGGGGTTGCCAAGTACGATAGCTTCTTTCAGGCTGCTGACATCTCACATATGAAAGCCTCACAGAGAAAATCACAAAGGCACAACATTAGGCACAGAAAATTATTAGGGAAATACTTAATCCAAATAAAAAAAAAAAAGTTTGAAAAAATAGTTCACCCATCTCAAGATGAGTTTTACCACTTGTGGAATTAAATCATAAAACTACAGTATTAAAGGCAAGTAGTTCAGGCAGTTATACTTATACAATACTATACTCAAAATAAGAATGATCAGAAACCTAACAACTCTGTCTTCTATCATAAACTACTGACCTTTAGTTTTCCCAAGTTCCCAGCAGAATTCACCAATGAATAGCAGAGATATAACACATACCTTGAAGTCACAGCTTCCATGAATTCATCAAGAAGATCATCATAGGCTTGACCTCTGATTCTCTTGTGCCTCAGCCCAATATACAAAGGATCTTTCAGCAATGCCTGTTAAAAAAAAATAAATGTTTGAACTATTACATGAACAAGTTATACTAGTACACTCAAAGTTAATAAAAAGGAGACAACAATACAGTGCTTGAGGATTAACCCAAGCATATGAATTACATATCCATTTATCCACCTCTACATAAAGACTGAAAAAAAGCAACAAAGAGATTAAAGAAACACCATTTTGTATCAAGGAAAAGGGATACCCTAGTCTCAAAGGAAGTGCATTGTTTCCAAGTGAAAAAGTGAAAGTTTATTCTGGAAAGTCAGGTTTCAAAAGCATCTTTTAAAAGTTTGGTCAGTACTTTTCTTTTATTTCTTTTACATCCTGACAGTGCTCTGACATTTTAAAATTACTATTTTCTTTACATTTTATCATTATGTTTCACAGAACCCTCCCAGAGTCCATCATTTCAACTGTGTTGATGAGCTGATATTTGGAAAATGTGCTGCTTGCAAAGATTTCACATGC
The DNA here is from genome assembly GCA_013399075.1 of Chloroceryle aenea. Lineage (NCBI taxonomy): Eukaryota > Metazoa > Chordata > Aves > Coraciiformes > Cerylidae > Chloroceryle > Chloroceryle aenea. The sequence continues at coordinate 159,645 of VWZY01012023.1, forward strand.
CAAAACATATCCAAGCCTCTGACCTTTTCCTTCCAAGCTACTAGAATGGCTTGTTTTGATTTGATGTATTTCCAAATTTTAACTTACAAATTTCTAAATGTGTTCAAAGAGTTTTGTAGTCATGATTGTCAATTCACTCCAGCTACAGCATTTCTCCAGTCTCAACACCTTTTGCTGGCTCTCCTAGGAGCTGTCATGTAAAGACACTCTTTGTTATTATTTTCCACAGGCCTCTAAAAATGAAAAACATAATTTCTCTATTGTATCTAGTGTGCAATCCTCCCACAAATGCCCCAACAGCTTGCAGAATCAGTCAGGACCCTGACTAAACATTTTTCATCCAAAACCAACTTGCAAAACCAACACGGCTGCAGAAATGTGTACACAGCTTCAACTAGAAAAACAGCGTAATGAAAAATGCAGACCACCTCTCCATCCAAGAGATAACCTTCAACGTGCAACATGAAGCAAAAAGTCTGGAAAGCTCTTGTTCAGCCTGATTCAGGGTAGGAATCACAAATCTGATTTTTGTATTTTAGAGAAGTGCCTAAATTCCTTTCACAGATTTTCTATGTGGTAGAACTGAAAAATCCTCTGAGTCTCAAGCCCCGGTTAAAGACTGATCTAAATCAGTATGAAACATAAAACCTTTGGTGGTGTTCTGCCTCCCCTGCGAGTATCCTGATGCAGCCCTACAGATAGAGATGTTTGTTTCTCCCTCACTTTTCTCTCCACTTTCATAAAAATTTAAAGATATCAGATTAGAATGAATAAAAAATTCAAGCAGGATTAAAAGTTGTTTTTTCTGAAGTCATTGCTAAATTCATCACCATTTCAAAACAATTTTTAATAACAACTCACAGATTTTGAGAAGTTCCTAGCTTAACTCTTTGAACTGGAGAATGAATAAAGCTCAAAATTAAAATTACTTTGTAAATGTAGGTGAAGTCATTACATTGTATTTCATTCATTCCCATCATCAATTTTATGTAGCATTCACATTAAGTACCATATTCATTGGCTGAAATAATTTTACCTGTGTACTTACATTATTCTAGTTATTCTAGCAGTAAAATTAAATCATAATTATGTACCCATTCCAGATACTGCAGGAAAAACTGTCGAGAACCTGATGTCTATTATCTTCCAAAGTAATTTCCCCTTTTGCATGGTCTTTTCTTATATAATCATTTCCAACTTTGTAGTTAAGAACTATTTCTGGAATTATTTTTTCATTTCCTTTTTGAGTTTGCCTAGTTATTTAAAATGACCTCAGAAAAGTCTGACAAATCAAGGATAATATTATTTCTCTGGATGATAAATTCACAGGAGTTGCAAATGAACTGTTTAGCCATAAGAAGTCTTTAGACAAGTTTGGAAACCTTGTGGCAGTTGTCTTGAGCTTCCCACCAGACTGAGCAGGCAAGGCTGAAAAGCAGAACTACCGAGCAACAGGAGCCTCTGTCAGGAGCACCACTGTAAGACTTAGAAACAGCAACCCCATTTCTTAAGTCCTACTACTGTAGCTTTCCATGCCAGCAGGCTTCTGCTACTCCCTGTCCTGTGCAAGCACGCCACATGCTCCACAGTCCAGTGCAGGGTCATTCATGTCCCTTCCAAATCCGGTAACTCTTCTTCCTAATCTGATTTGCTTTTTTAAATGTATTTCTACAAGGCTATTCATTAAACAAAGTCTTTTTTTCCCGTTTTGCAAAACAATGACCAAAATGGAAAAAAAAAAAAAAAAAGAAGAAAAACCCCTATAAATACACACACATTTGGTCTCTTTATTTATTAAATTCTGTTTTCATGTTTCCAAAGCACTTCATGGCCAGACGGAGTTATTCGAATTCCTTCAAGAAACCAGCTTCAGTTGGGTAGGGATTCTGTGAAAGTTCAAGCCAAACAGGCTTTCACAGTTATGCTGTTTAAAAAGTCCTGAATAAACCATGGGGCTGCCTTGAAATCTGGGCTCTTATAGTCCTTTTGCCACTTTTCCATCTTTCGTATCTGTAAGCATTCAAATCTGTAGCCAATGCTAAAACTCTGAACTCTGAACCAGCTCCATTTATAAGACCACTACATGAATTTACTCACATATCTTTGATGTTGAAATTTAATGCGTAATATTTAAAACAATTAATACAGTGTTTCTGGGTTATGTTTAAACTTCCAGCCTGGGAAGTCTCACAAGTAGAGACAATTAATTCAGCAACACATCTCTAATGAAAAGCTTGGCCAGCTCTATACCCAAGTGTTCAAAATTCCTTTACAGCTCAGTGCATTAGGATTCACAAATGTTACAGTTCAACATGAAATAGCCCCAAAAAGTTCATTTATAGTCTTGTTTGAAACAACGTATGAAGAAAACTGGGGTGGAGACAAAAGAATGAAACATTCAGCAAGTGAAAAGAACAGTGGTCACGTCTGAGCCCTGAGCGGCACACCATTGTGGAGCTGCTCCCTTTCCAAAGGGCACTGAAGAATGAATAAGCTGCTTAAGCACATTATCCTCTTATTCAGGTCAACACCATGCAAACCGGGTCTGTGGTGGCTGGTTTCTTTTTTTAGGGGGTTCACATATCTTGAGAGATTAACATTTGCTATCGATTATTTCATGGCTTTCAAAACAGATTACTGAAAAGCAAGTTCCATCCTACAATTGAGTATGTCAAGCTGACATGATGATTAGGTACTTCTCCTCAATGACTTGGGTTTCCTTTGTTCCTCAGCTTGTTGTCAAAGCTTAAACTTTGTTTTCTTGTTTTGGAAATCGAACCTCCTTCAAAACATGTCTGATTTTTTTCAGGTTAGTGGATTTGTTATGTGTATTAAATGATACTGAAAAAACCTGATGACAGTTATTTTTAGACAAATTTAACTCTAAGCCTAAAAAAAAAATATTTTCTAAAACATTCAGGTTTAGCAATGTTGTACCTTCACGCACTAACAGAAATAAGGTTTCATAAGAATAAAGGGCTTGATTGAGGTTCTGGGACGGAAATATCATGTAGATCTACTTAGAATTAGCTGTGTAAAATAACAGAGAGTTCTTTGAAGCACCACCTGAGCATATTAAAACTGTAATGACCTTTGGGGTTTTAAGAAAAAGGCAAGCTGTTTATACCATCTTACTTGTGCACACTTATAGTAAAGAAATCAGCAAACCATCAAAGTCCAAGCAAGGCTTGAGCTGTGCACCTGGCTCTAATTTAGCTACAAAAGCCAAACCAGACAGAAACACAAAATTGCACACATCTATTTAGTCAGCTGAGAACAAACATGCTGAAATGTCATCTGTTCTCAAACTTAACACTGAGACGTTTCTTTGGAACAGATACATATTTTAGCGGAGAGCTTCATGGAAAATGGGAGGTCAAGAAATGCCAGACAGTGAGCCTTTCCACTCACAGAGATGGCAGCAGAGAGCGTCCAAAACTTCTCAGTGCCACCTAGGAAGTCTTTGGTGTAGAGTAATGCTTCAGAGAAGCGACTTCACCTATATTATTAAAATGACAAAACTTTCTAGTTCTGCACTTGGAAATTATTTCTGTTAGAGCTACAGTTATAAAATTAGAGTACATTTGTATGGGATAGCAGAAGCTTTGGGACAAAGACACACCATATGCTGGACACAAAACACATTTCAGAGGATGATTGATCTAACAGGGCACACCAAGAAAACTAGGGGGATGCTGCTGCTTTTTCAAGTGTTAATATTTTATTATATAATACACCGTAAATTCTTCCTATAAACTACTCGTGTCAATTTTCACAGGTTGGGGAAGGACTGGTGAGCACAGGACAATTTCTGTTCTCCAGAAAAGTAATCCATTTCAAACTTTTTTTTTGGTTCAACAAGATCGAAGTTTCACTTGATATGAAACTTTTTTCAATAAAAGACTTAGCCAGTCAGAAACAATGCCAACATTTTGGACTTCACTTCAACTTCTATCAATACTAGCTACTCAGTAATCAATATGTATTCATTTAAAATTTTGGGCTGTTAAGTATGAACACGCTCAATCACAATTTTCTGTCCTGCAAGAACTGCTTACAGCTGCAAAGTGGTTTTTATGGCATTAGGAAGACTGTATAAGATTACAATTTATATTTGACTATGAAGCCTTTTTTACTTTGAATGAGCTTATTTAAATGTCTGAAATGCAGGATAATGCCCTTAAAACATGTAACAGATTTCAAAATGCTAACTGAATTTTGGATGTACTGAATGCTGCAAGTAACATTGATGTTAATTGGGTTTCAGGGTGTAGAATACTTTGCAGAAAGAAGTTTCATAATCAGAGAGCTATGAAATTATTTTTTTTTAAATTGTTTTCTTTGAACCACACTGTGCCCATGAGATACTTACTAAGAGATCATGGACCCTCTTATCCAAAAGCTTAGACCTTTATCAACACATATGCAAAGTGCAAGAGGACCTCTGTTTCTCCCCAAAAGGAGGAGACCTCATCTTTGGGAGTCTCAGCTAACACTGCATCTGGACATCCCCAACAGTCAGGTAATGGCACAAAGAGCATCATGTCTCTTTACACTTCAGTATCCTCCAGGGCATCCCCCATGGCAGAGGATGTCACAAAAGATCCCAAAATAAGATGCCAAAGAATGGGCATCACAATGACTCCTTCTAGGTACAAATAAAGGAGGAAAAACCCCACACATGACTTTAAAAAGTTGAGCCCAACTATGCTAGACTTGCTAAACCCAAGTGGCTGCCAGCACTTGAGAAGGACACTGTGTACTCAGTCAACATATTATAATCAAGCTTTTCCTACCTGTAACCCTAAAAACATCACTGAAAACTGTCCATTGTCTGTTCAGACAAAATTCTAGACCCGAAGTAGTCACATATTAAAAAGTTAATAAATTCATTATGTTCCCTTGACATCAATCTTAAATACAGTGCTTGAAGGGGAAAATTCACGTGGAAAACCATTAACATTGACGAATATTCTGCATTTCTGAGAGAGTTAGAAATATAAATATTTATTAATACCCTGATGAAACAATATCCTATTGTAACAGAAAAGAAGTTACAGTATTTCAAATTCTGCTTGAAATAATTTTAAATTGTGCTAAAAAATATAGAGAAAACATTGTCTTCCAAATGAGCATAGGGATCCTATAGTTTTGCACAGCTACACTAGACATTTTCAGTTATTTCTCCTTAGAGGCATGCTTGACCTATCCAATCCAACTTGTCCTCTCCTTTTATAAGGTTGTTTATCTGTCAATTTGACTTTTATATCCTTTGCTTGCCTTCTGATCAGGAAGCTTACTCATTTCTTAACCTGAAGAGGACTTAAGAGCTTTGACTGTATGCTAAACCTCATTGCTTATATTCTAGTTATTTCTCACACATGGGGACAGTTTTGCCCAGCTGAAAAACTGTCAGTTCCATCAAACTTTAATTTAACAATAAAATCAATTAGAAAACAAAAATCACTCTGATGGCTGGAAAGAATGCTTCATGAAGGAATCTTATAACACACTATGAAATTACCACAGCCTGCCCCCAACCAAGACACTGCACAAAGCCAGGCTGTGTGCTGCTTCCAGAGCATGTATGTGGCACTGCCCCCAGTGTGTGGGGGCTGCAGGCAGATGGTGGGCAGCAAGCCGTGCAGGCGCCATCCCTCCTGCCTTCTCACACAGCACGCTGCGCCTGCATCCCTCCTTCCCGTATCATGGCTACCAGAAGGCTTTTCCCAAGAAGTCAAACTCATTCTCATGCATGAGCATCAAAGCTAAAGACCATTCATCTCCCGTAGGGTAATGTGTACAAACATACATAAAATATACAAAACAGGACAAGCTATGTGAGCTGTTGTAGCAAGGGAGCACCAAGCGCAAAATCCAAAGGAAAAAAGTTGCTGCTGCAAGAGATAAGATGCAATTGATTTTTCAAGACACTGTTGTGCTATCTGCTCTTTGAGTCAGGCAATGCATTGGTTTTTGTGTCCATGAATCGGCTGTGGAATCAAGCAGTGGGTGGAAAGCTTAAGTGCTATTGATGGTGCAGGGGTGGGCAGCAGGGTTGTCTTCTGGCTGGAGTCTGTTAGGTACATCTGAGCCACTCTCTTAGCTTATCTCCAAAATACTGGAAATTATAAAATACTTTTTAGAAATCTAGAGTTTATCTCATGATTTTTAGGTGTACTTCAAGATTTCCAAGCACTTGAAACTCAAAATACCGGTTACAGCCAGGTGCCCATCAATGATGCATATGCCTGAGGAACTTTCTCTCTAGGTGACCTTTTCTATTCCAAGCAACCTGGAATTCACATGGACACATGAACTGCTCATCTGGATTGTCTCTGAAAATTACAAGTAATATACAGAATAACTACACTACCTGTATATTTTGCCACACATTATATTGAACATTAAAAAAATAAAATGCAAAGGCAGTAATACATGAGATTAATTGTTTTTTTCCAGAACAGTTAGGCTTTAGTTTCGCTTGCTCACTTTTCTAGTATTCTATGTAAGAGATTGACACAAAAATGATAAAGCTTTTCCAGGAAGTTTACATTGATAATAAAAAAAAAAAATCTCGCGGTCAAATTAATTGCAGAATCTAGCAAAAACTTCTCTGTGCACCTTGTTCTTTATGGCAGTTTCCAATTAGAAAAGACCTGGAAATACAGCTGAGCAGTGAAGCATATCCCAGATTACATCTTTGATAGCCAATAGATAATACAAAAAAATGAAGTTTTTTCCTTGGAATTTAAGTACTATCAGAACTTTTATCAGGCAAAGCAGTTTACAGTGGTGCTTTCTAGCCAGCTTAACTTCTAAAAACTATTAGAAGCAAGTATCATAGAACCGTCACCCCTGACACTGCAGCACAAGCCTTGCACAATTATAAGGAGAAAAGCAGTTTTCCTCAGGACTCGATTAGATGTCATTTATGGAAGTACTGTAATTAAAAAAAAACAACAACCCTCTGCCTTCAAAACTAGCAAGATATTTTGTCAATATTTCATACTAGAAAAAAAACTGAAGAGTTTTTCAGTCATAAACATACTATGCCAACATCTTGTGTTAATTGAAAGTTATCATCAAGACTACAATCATAAAGTCCTTGTTAGTCTGATCTTTATAGGACCAGAGTTCTTTTTGTAGTCATGCTTGTGTACCATCACCATATGGATGCATCAGGTCCTGCTTTTATATCTACATGAAACTTCTATAACAAGTAGCAGCTATGCCAGGCAGGTGATTACCAAGGCACTTAATTACAAGGAAGAAGGGGAAACAATTTCTCATCTTGGACATTCCTTACTTTAAACAAAAAAAAAAGTTTTTTTCTGTGTGACTTGTGCCAATCTGAAAATAATGACATGCTTTGTATGAACAGGGCACTGTCACCATGGATAGAACACAGAGGCAGCTGCATTCCAGCGATGAGCACTAAATGGACACAAGCAACATACCCACAGATGCACACTTCAATGATCATTTCATTTGGTCTTTACTGCAAAACTTAAAAAAAATGCTGAATTTACATCTCCCAGCAGATGCCAGAAAGTTTTTTAGGTACAGCCAGCAAAAAACCTCCCTGAAATTTTTATTTTATCCTTATTTATTGTTTGAAGGACCCTAAAAAACTTTAAGTTCACCAGAAGTTTTCTAATTCTTCTTTCTCCTCACTGTCACCTGACTATAACCTGTCTTTTCCTTAATAGATGGAAATATGTGATTGCACACAAATAGTAACAAGTATTATTTCAATGCATATTAGTTACAGGTATTATTTCAATATTTTCTGATTGTGCTACTAAGCTAAATACTCCCCCAGTTCCTCAGCTTGGCAACTGTCTTTTGAAAGAGCTTTATAAATGAAGAGCAAAAATCCCTCATCTCTCATGAAGTCATGAAGTCAAGAGTGTCTGAAGGATGCCCTAGACTGACGAAGCCCTTAGGAGGAGTCATTAGTTCCAACCATCCATATGAAAAATCAATTTGGGGCAATTCCGACAAGCCCTGAAAAGTGCAGTTTCCCACTAACAGACCTCAGTTAACAGCCTGCTCTTCGCCCTATCAATTCTTCTCTCTTGCTTAGGCATAACACTTTAGTTTCATTGAATGCTGCTTTCTGCCTCTTCTCCAGGAGGTTACAAATGATTTTGCTACAAAAGAGGATCAGCATGATGTCTAAGGTGGTACTACTGCATCAGTTCAGGCTACCATGCATCATATCATCTGCTGCCAGGACCACATCTAGCAGAGATAGTAATGAGATCAGAAAGACCTAATTCATTGTGCATTTTAAGAAAAATAAACCAAACAGCAAGGTAAATAATCTGCATTATCTCAAACACTGTCAGAGAACTCTCCTAACATTAACATCTGTCTGCAAGGATAGGGGTGATGCCAATTCCACAAATGTCTGTAATTTGAGTTGGAAATTGGAAGACACTCAGAACCATGGTTTCAGAGCAACATTTTGTCAGGCACAACTTTAGGATGCATAACTCTTTTATACAGTAAAACTGAAAACAAATGGTTGTCTGCATGCCAGTGGCATTTCTTGAAAAACTTAATCATTTGCCTGTTGAGTAAACAATAGTCCTGAAGAATCCAACATCATCTGGGAATTCAGCAGATTATGCTGCATATAATCATCAATATTTTAATACACAAATAATAATCAGAAAGAAATCCGATAAGTCTTTTGTATTTTATTCATATAATTTTCAGATCACCTAACAAGAAACCTCCTAAACCCTGACATCTACTTTCTATAAAAGCCTTTTTTTTTTTATTAAGCTCTCTACACACTTGCCTTTCTACAGCCTCCATACAGCCCCATGTCATTTACTGTTTACAAGCTCCATGGCTAAATCTCAATCTGCATGTCCTGTCACACAACAAGAAACATTTAACAATACCCTTGATGCTACATTTTGAAATATAGCTCATCTATAATGGGAAGTGGAAGCCAAAGAAATAGATTACCACAATCAAATTTGCAAAGTTTATTACTCTCAAAAAACACAAGGGAGGACATGCTGGACCCTACTTCAGGATCCAGCATTAAGTGCTTTTAATAAATCACAGACAGTGGCCAAAACAATAACATTTCAGAACGGCCAAAATAGTACCCACAGTAGTCAACATAGTATTCTAAAAACAAGTCTAGCCTCGGTGAAACTTTTTTTAGAAGTTGGAAACATTTTTCTTCTCCTTTTTTCCTGCAATGTTACCAGGATTGTAGCTATCTTCATAAATTATCTTCTTCAGCTTAATCAAGAGAGTATGACAAGATATAGCTGCTTGAAATGGCTCACTTTGAATACATTAAACTTTTCAACACCATTTTTGCAAAGCAACAAACCCACATCACTCCACTTACTTTCAGCCACTTACACTTCCAAATTTTGTTTAGGACAGTCAGATGAAATGTCTGAATGCAATGAGTCATCCAGATTTCAAAAACAGACAAAAAAAACCCCCAAAATTAAAAAAATCCAACAACAAAGCACCAACATTAAGTGAATCAGAGAGGATTAAAGACTTATTCTTTGGAAGATGACATCAGGAAAGTCTTGCTATTAAGCAGCAATGTTCAGAAGAATGCCATCTAATAAATTTCCTTCATCTGGTAAATGACAAGGATAACATATACTTAAAAAAAAATGTCTTTATGATCTCATTTTCATTTATCGTTAATATTCTATTAGTAAAAAGGGTTTTGCTAATATTTTATAAGCTCACACATTTTGACAGAACAAAGGAGCATGTTGAGTCTATCACACAGTTAATTGAACATAATTTTAACATATCAACAGATACTTATTTACAAAAACAAAAATCTTATTCTGTGTTGTCAATCCATCTCACTTCTATATCAACAGTTATGATACTTTTTTTTTTTTCATTCTCATGTAACTATAAATCTCTATCACTTGATACAGCCTCTTCTCAGTTCTATTAAATTTATGTCTATTTATTTAATTTACTTCCATAAGCTACTCCCACAAGGTCAAAATATGTTTGACACTGACTTCCCTGTCTCCTGTGCTGACACTCAGTAATTTTCTTTTCTGGAGCCAAAAGGGTTGGGCCTTTCCTACATAAACAAGTCACATCAACAATGTTCCTTTGACTGACTGGAAATGATTAAACAAGTCTGATGGTTATTGTGGTGCTGGCATCTCAGTTATTGACTATGTATCTGTCCTAGCACCAGAATTAAAAAGGGAAAACTAGTTCTGTGCATGAAGTAGATGCTCTTGCAAGGCCAACACTTTTAAGAGTACCTTTACAGTCAACAGGTGACATGATTTGTCCTAGACGTTAGGTTGACTTCTGTGGAGGCACAAATGATGCAATGTATCCCACATTTTTTGATAATAGCTATATTCATGGCTCATTGCCTCTCGTCTTCAATTGCTGAGGAGGCAGATAGTTAGCAGTTACTATTTCAGAAAGAATGGAAGCCAACTAAAACAAACACTATCTATTGCTGTCTTCTGAGTATGAAGACTTGGAAATGCGTAATGTATCCTGAAATAAAGTCTGCCATCAGTTTGGTCTATGGATATTCATGCATGCTATCCAAAAGAAGCATTTCCAGATACTCATTTCTGTCCTCTTTTATAGATCCCCTTGTGCTGAAAATTGAAGAATAAATGAAATGGACTGACAGAACTGCCAGTAACATTGGTACACATCTCATTCTTTCTAATGTCAGCTGGAACTAAGACTGAAATTCTATGTCACCATCTATGCTCTTTCTGCCAAAGCCCTCCCCTCACCTTCTTGGATCTTAAAAATCATTGCCAATATGCTGTTTAGCAAATGTGAAGCACCACCTGGCTTCATCACACTTTCCATTGTCTAATGAAATACAATATTTCACAGAAGAAACATTCATATCTAGCATACTTCATACAAATAAATGAACAGTCTCAGAAAAAGAGTATCATATATTTCTAGCCAAAATGGCAAAGTTTAAAGTATGACAATGGAACATAAGTAAGAGACAATTGCTGAGGTCTTCTCACTTACTAAGTAGTAAACTGGCATTTCTCAAAGACACGAATAATTTGTTTAATAAGAGGTTGACATGAGTTCAAAATCAAGTTTTAATCTCTGTAGAAGACTTCCAAGCCATACAGCAACAACATGTCAGATGCAGAGAAAAGCAAGAGCAAATGCAAACGGAGTATGAATTCATGTTATCTAATTTAAGAACCTATACTGGATATTTCAATATCAAAGCTAGTCTAAACCCTTTTTATAGTCAACAGACAAAAAAAGATAATTTTAAAACACACTTCATCTGACCAATTTGAGACAGCTACTCTAAACCAAGAACTGTCTACTCCTCTTCATAAAATTAGCCTAGGTTGATTAGCTCAGGTTCAGATGACTCAAGCTCCATGTCCCTTTTTCAGTCATTCTGAGCTTACCTAGTTTGGTGATGGGGCCCCAGATTCTCAAGACACAATTCAAACACAAGACTATCATTGTCTCTTCCGTTGAATCTCAAGCATGGGAAAGACAAAAGAGAACAGGCAAAAATGCTGCTGCCTAAGTGGGTATACTAGAAAAGTCCAGATTTGGGTTTAGTACACAAGCAACACAGAAAGGCTGGATGGTTACAAGAAGACTGCAAACACCAACTTCTGGTATTTTATGGAAGTATAAGAGGACTTTAAGCAGAAGTAATATAGGATGATGGTGGTTTTAAGTCTGGCACTGAAATACATCTATTATTTTATACAGCATGCATGTTAAAAAGATAATATGAACTTGACAGTTTTCTCTAATTTAATTTTATTACAACAATTAGATAAGTTTTAAAATTTTCAATAACCTGTTGTACAATGACAACCGTAAAGCCCTGGTGAAAAAAATTACTTTGCTCTGGTTTTTTTTGTTTGGTTGGTTTTTTGTTTGTTTTCTTTTGTTTGTTTGTTTTTAATTTATTTTTAAAGGACTGTAAGTATTTTTGCTACTGTAGGTCAAAATATTTTTCGTCCCCATATTAGGGCAAAAGGAGACGAGCATTGTAATAGCAGTAATGTGAACACAGAGTGTCTTTATACCACTATAACAGAGAACAAAGGCCATTACAAGTGAATGCAGCATTAAACAAAATGCTGATAACGTATATATTATAAAACTGAGAAGAATATTAAAAGAGAATAAATGTTAAAAAGCCAAGCCCATTTATATACAAGTTTTATTGGTAAAAATGCTGGTAGTTATATCTGCTGAGCTATGCTTAAGACAACATGAGAAAAGCAGCTAAATGAGAACGAGGGAAGTGATGTAACACATTCCCTTGGGAACACCATAGCAAAGAGCAAACAATCTTCCACATTTGCAAGTCAAAACAGTGAACAGTTCTAAATATGGTGGGAATGGCTGTTCACCTTTGTACACAATTATTCCATAAAGGAAGTAGGCAATTATTTGTATTTCTATTCTCTTAATACATGATTGGTAGGAAGCATGAGACATCTATACAGTCTCCTACTGAAGACCTCATACATAGAATGCAAAGAAATACATAGTAATGTAGAAGATACAGAAGAAACAGTAATTACAAACAATCTATAAAAAGTAAACAATAATAACAAAATTTCACAAATAAACAAACAAATAAACCAGCCAACAACAACAACAAAGCATCAAACAACCAACCAAAACCAAACCCCCATAACTATATATAAAGACTATGGACAAAATAGAAGACAAACGCAAAGCTGCTTCTAAAAGCAGTCTTTGAAAGTTTGAAACACACGGGAACCTCAGTATCTTGGGTAAATTTAGACTTTCAAGATTCCCTCACTGGCACAACATCTCAATAACATGCTGCAGTCACTTCAGGCAAGGGATTTAGGTGATGGAGGGTCAAAACACTTCCAGACTAAAGCCATATGCAGTTTTGAGGACACAGTTTTGAGTATAAATTAGGAAATTTATTATTTTTCAGTAAAAATGTTAACATCTGATTCTTAGATTTTTCATTGAAGAAGTGAATTCTGAAATATCACAGAATATTCATGGTTGGAAAGGACCTCCTAGATCACAGAGCCCAACCATACCCATAACAAAAAACACCTAAAACCAACAAAACAACAAAGCATAACATAACATAAACATAACAAAACACCTAAGCCACCTAAAAACATAACAAAAAAAAACACCTAATCCCCTCAAACACCTAAATACCCTGATCAAACATGACTTCAAAAACACAAAACACAAAATAACCCCCTAGATGCCTGTCCCCAGAGCATGTCCTCAAGCACCATGTCTACCCATTTCTTAAATACCTCCAGGGATGGTGACTCAAGCACCTCCCTGGGAAGGCTGTTCCAGTGCCTCACCACTCTGTAAAGAATTTCTTCCTAATATCTAATCTAAACCTCCCCTGCTGCAACCTTCAGATCATTTCCTCTGGTTCTGTCAGTAGTTACTAAGGAGAAGAGGCCAACACCCACCTCTCTACAACCTCCTTTCAGGTAGTTGTAGTGAGCAGTGAGATCCCCCCTCAGTCTCCTCCAAACTAAACATGTCCAGCTCCCTCAGCTTATCCTCATACGACTTGGTCTCTAAACCCCTCACGAGCTTGGTAGCTCTCCTCTGTGACATCCACTATTAAAAGCAATGAAAATAATTGTGTAAAAATGCACCATCAGCAAATTACTTTCTAATTTCTTACAAGAAAATAATGATGCAAGAGTTCTCTTTGAATGTTACTGAACTGCATTTTTCAGGCTACCTAACATAACTGCTAACATTGATTTCCTTGGCACTCGCTCAAAGCTGAGGCACACCTCAGCGTAACTTCAAGCTCTTTCTGACTCAAGAAAAAAAGCCAAAAGTGAAGAATGAGACATTTTCATTTCCTAAGACTAAAGACAGCAACTGTTTGGCTAGTAAGCTTTTATGTCCTTTACTCTTTTTTTTTTTTCTTTCTTGCAGTTATTATCTGTGTACTGTCTGTGAACATCGCTTCATGGATTTTGTCATTGAGCGTGCCTGCACACATCACATTGGATGTATTTGGGGAAAGAAAGAGAGTCTGTGAAAATTTATTATAGCTCTCAGAATAAATCTGGACAGAAGGTAAAGAAACATACAGAGAAAAAAAGTACACACAAAAGTCAGATGGAAGCTACCACGCAGACTGACACATTTAACAAGAGTAAAACAGGAAATGTTGTTTCCAAATAAAACACAGTATTCCAAAATATGGAATATTCTGTGCAATAAAAACCTCCATATCCAGTAACATTTTACCATTTTTGTTGATGACAGGACCCTGTGAAAATACAGAACTTTCTAAAAGGCCAGATATATTAACTCTGTGCATGATGTAATGGACGTATCTGCGTTTGCACAAACACTTCCACATAAATGAATGCAAAGTTCATTTATAAGAATAAATAGCTAGACTAACAGAGAACTAACCAGCATTTACTATGTCTATTGAAATAAGAACAAATAATTTGAGCAGAATTCTATATTACTTCATTCTTCTTATCATTATGTTATAAACAAGGGGTTACTCAAGAAGTAGTACCTAACTTTGCGTGACGCAATATAAGGGGACCAAATATTATAAAGCGTTTGACACCTAGTTAGAAAGACCTTTGGAGACTCTGGTCTGACTGGTGTTGTTGTGATCCATTATTTGTAATCATTATAATGTCTGTACTAGAATAAAATAACCTAAAATATCAAAAGTCAGGTTTATTTTTTTTCCCACAAGATTCAGAGAAGTACATGAAAAAATTACAATTTCTTCCATATCTCTATTGTTAAAATAAGTGAAGAAAGCTTAGCACATGCAAGACAACACAGAACAAGAATTTTAACATGCTACATAAGATGACCTTGGTTAATCATTCACTTAATCACACATTTCACTACTATTATAGTAACAATTTCAGCATTAACTAACACCAACAGGCCATCAGTATCAACCAGCATCAGCAACAGCCAACAAAAATGCCGAACTCTGCAAAGATTTTATTTTGAAATATTCATTTCTAAATAAAATCTGTGGGAAAGCTTTAATTGTTGTTAAATAGGCCCATGTCTTGGCTTGCTTACTATCGAAATCTGTATCTAAGGCTCCATGCCAGTCTACACATCCCAGGGTGTACTGCACCAGTTCAGCAGCATCGAGGCCATGAAGCTTCATAGGAAACACAGTCAGGTGGAAACTCCTGATCCATAGAGAAAAAAAATACTGAGGAGTGAGACATCCAAAGTGTTGGAACCAGCTTTAGTATTTAAATGATAAACACTCTCCACCAAATATATGAATTAAACCCCAAAACCAGATTATCATACTATTTACCAGTGGGTTTAGATCATCCCATAGATGTGAATACCTGAAGTACAGGAGGTATGGGCTCAAGTTTGTAGTGGATTGTAACCAAGGGAGCATATCTGATGGATTACTCTAAGAAAAAAATAAAAGCTTATCCTATCCTGTGAGGTACTCACCTCATGTCTACAAGAAACAGAGAACTAGTCAGGCTTTGAAACTTTTAATGAGACAAAGCCAGCAGTGATAACACATGGCTTACAAAGGCATGAAATATTAAACACACATGAAGAAAGCATTACAAATTATATGTATAAATTCCTCAAACACCTGAGCATTTGCCAATGATATGCTTCTAATGTGCAATGGATAAAGCACTAATATCTAGATAGAACTCCCCAGTAATAGTAGAAATAAAACTCCTCTGTAATAATAAAAATGCCACTCCAACTGAATATTCAAATATAATGTAGATGCTTTCCTTCATTTTTTGATAAACTACCTTTCCAGTATGTATACATCATGACTGTATGATGAACTACATCATTCATTAAATATGCCACCTAAAAACTACCATCCAGAATCTGAAACATTTTTGGCAGCAGTTGAACTTTTATATAAAGTAGATGCTTCATGATAAATAGTAAATATTTTTGGCAGCAATATCACAATCATTTAAAAATAACTGTACATTCAATAGCATGTACAAAAACTTGTGCAAACTACACTCTCATTCTGATAAAATTTAACAATTTTGATCAGTATTTCCTTCAACGAGTAGACTGTTTGTCAAGCTATTGTTTTCAATATACAATAACACCACAAGATCACATACATAAACCTTTACTTTTCAATTTATTTCAAGTTTGTCTTGAAGCAAGCCCATTTAGTAGAATTTCTTCTCTATTGTCTAAAGCCTGTGATTTCATTTACTCTTCTTCCTCATCTGTTTTACTACTTTCTATGTGCTCTACTGACAATCCAACCTGGCAAGCTTACAAGACCCAATACCTGAGAAATAGAAAGCTATGGAACAGACTAATGTAAAATAACATTTTTAGACAGAAAAAGCGAGCTGAAACTTAGTCAAAAGACTGAGTTTGACATGTGTCAATAATACATCAGTGGCATACAGCAGAAACACATTCAGATGGTAAATCTAGATTTCTTACTACACTTAAAAAATCTCAACATGTCTGAGTTAAAATACTGAGTCAAAACAACTTTTGAATTTTTAAGTTGTGAATGTATTACCAGACATATTGAAACTACTTTACAAGAGAACATTAAAGCACAGGAAAAGGAAAGCTCTCCATAAAGTTACTGAAAAACATCATCTGTTGGATACTTTTTGATCCACCCAAGCACATCACCAACAGTCCCAGCACTGAAAGGAAGTGGTGGCTCCCTTACCAAGCTCCTTTAGGTTTACAAGTGTAATATGGACATTGGCACAGTGTGTCCTTGTTTTTTAAATAACACACGTTCAGGAGCGATGAGTGGTGCCATATTTATTCTAGAGGTGAAATCTCCTAAAACTCACTGCAAAGACGACTCTAAACTCCCCCAGTTTTAGAAGGCGCATCTGTAAAAACCAGATTGTCCATTCCCTCTACTAATGCCTATTCAGTCCATTCCAAATAACTCAATAGATCTAAACGGAAACTACCAATTCCCTCAAATTAAAAAAATGTGGTTTTTTTTCCTTCTGCACAATAGGCTAGGCAGAATTGCAATTCATAAACAACTTTGCTTTTCAGTACTTCTGAACACTGAAAAGAGAAAAGACAAAACTGTCTCATGACATTGACTCTAGGAAAAGTAATATCCTACCATAATATTTTCTTGCCAGCTGGAAGCAGGGAAAGTGGAGGGAAAAGGAATATTCATGTATTTTCTCCATTGTTCAAGTGCTGGCAGTGTACTACCAGGAAGGGATGTAGAAGCAATATCTAAGGGGAAAAAATAGTTCTGTTTGTATAATACAACTTAATTTGTGAAGGAGATTGCAATTATCTACTACCAGAATGGCATAGACTGGCAGTAGTAAAATGCCAAAATAGCCCCCACAGATGATTTAATCTATCAATAGTTTTACAGGTATTCATGCTTGGAACACAGCATCAGAGGGACACCCCATTACCTTTGAGCACTTTCCCTGACCTGACTGTTTTGTGGAACATGAAAAAAAAGCACCAGGTTAATATGGTCAGTGACATTTTAGCATAGCTGAATGAAAAGATGTGTATCAAGAAACCTCCTGTTTTGACCACACATAGTCTCATTTGTATATCAGAAATACTCAAAACTACTAGGGAACACATTGGAGAATATCACCTACAAATGAGATTACCATACCTGCATCAGACACAAAAGTAGATCTTTTTTATATGGACAGGAGCAATCTCTCTTTATAAATTCAGGAAATGCTACTACTATTTTACAGTAAAACTATCACTTAAATCTTGTCTCTAGTTCTAACCACCTTCAAATGAAAGGCAAAGGGATTAAATTCAGAGAGCATAACCATAAACATTTACTAGACAAAAACTGTGCAAAAGTGACACTCATCTACATATGAATGCTAATTTTCACTGTCTTTTATTTATAAATCCCTACAACTGTACACAATTTACCTGATTTGTTTGATACACATATATCTTTTGATGGTAAAATATGAAATTGCAGGTTTCTTCTATACTCGGTGGTCTTTTGTCCAGTTTTCTATTTTCATTCAAATACGAGTAATAAAAACCAGTCTGTTCATTTCCTCAGCAGTTTCCATTTGCACATTCATTGGTATGTATTTTTCAAGAACATGAACCTTGAAAACCTGGTACCAGTTCTTGTGACAGAAGTAACTTGGGGAGCTTTCAAAAGCTAACTAGCACAAGTTGAAGAACTGAACTTGAATTTGCACTTCAGTTTTTTTTGTAGTCTCTCTTGCACCACAGATACCTGTCATTCCTCCAGAACAGTCAGAGCTCCCAGCCCAGTAATGCTCACTGACCTATTTAGGGCAACTGTGAGAACTGCCACATTCCTGCATTTAAATATTTGTATTAAGTTAAGGGGAAAATATTCCAAAGCAAGCATGCATGAAATAACTTGAAATAGCAGCCCACAAGTCCCTGAAGTATGGTAGATGAAGAAGGAATAGCTGCCCTAGCAGCTGCCCTGCATGTTTCTCTCCCTTGTGCACCGTTCAGTACTTAAATGTCTGTATTTGACAGTTATATGAATAAAGAACAGCCTTAGATACACATTGGCAAAAAGTGAACTGTCACGATTCATCTGTGCATTGATGGCATATATATTTATATACGACCAGACAGCTATTTAACTATGTCTACCCAGAACAAGAGAAGGTTTGCATGTCCAGCTTCTTTGAGGCCATCATTACTGTAGCTGGAGTGACTTCTGACACCTGCGCAATCCTGATGGGTGTGTGTGGCCACTGTCCCAGCTCTCAAATAAATGGCTCCAGGACACCAAGATGCCTTCTGCTAGAATTTACATAAAAAGTTCTTCCAGTAACAGTTGTCTTGGCTTTTCCGTGTTGTTTGAAAGTAATGTTTAAAACAGTTGGATGCTCTCTGCCTAAGCTTAAATCTGTGGTTAATGGTTTACATTTAAATGCTAGCACACAATTAATCTTTCCAAAACTCCCATAGCTGGCCATTGCCAGTACTGAATTTACACATGCAGTCAGTCTGGGATTGCTCTGGCAGCCCTGAACTTGTCAGAGCTTCTCTTGTGAGGTACCAAATAAACACAGTTTTCATTCCTCTGTTAAGCATCCATTATTAGATTAAGATTTTTATAGTCAGAAGAAACCCTTTCACCACTGGTTTGACTTCCATGTAACACAAGCCATCAGTCTTCCTAGATTTCATTCCTGCTCTGACTGGGTAATAGTACTTTAACTAAATCATGTCTCATTTATGACTCTTGGACACTAAAAGTATTGCCTCCAAGTCGGTGATAAAGATATTAAATATTGCAGAGCTGAAAAAAACCTCTCTGAAATACCACAAAACCACAACTATTTTATTATTTCTCACAGAAATACTGTATTTTCTCTAGTAACAGAGGAGGCCTGCTTTGGTTTTATATTGGTCCAGTATCTTAAAAGGAACAGTATGAATTCACATGTATTACTGGAGGCACAAAATAAGGGTCAACCAAAAATCTGTAAACTCACTTTAACATTACATTAAATTTGTTTTTAATATGCCCAAGCTAATCAGCAAGTTCTTTTACCCTCAATTCTTGATTATTCAAACTTTCTGATTTTACTCAATTTTTTCACTACTGTAGCAGCAACCAGGACGATCATATTTTAAATAACTGTTTTAAATTTAATCCAATCTTCCTGAACATCTCAATTCATCCCACATATAATTAGAAAACTGTACTTCCTCCCCACCCAGCTCAACATGGTCCAGAAAGCTCTTACCAGAGCTTTTAAAAAAATAATTGTTCAAAGCATTATTTGGACATTTGGATGTAAGGATCTTGACAAATTTTTAAGTCTTTTGTGTAACATATTAATTTGCTGTTAATAAAATGGAAAATAAGACTTCTCTCCAAGATAGATAAAACTGACATTCGAAAAAAATATCTACCATATTTATACTGACTATCTAATACTTCAACGAGTACCACCATTAAGGCAGAGCATCAGGAACAACAGAAAAACACATTTCTAATTGTTTGTAATTAATATAGATTAAGTTTCTTCCTTCTTTAATGTCTTTTTTTATTGCCTATAAACCCATTTTTTTGACTTAGTTTTTATTTTGGGGTTTTACTGGTTGTTTTATATTTTTTTAATTGCCAGTTTTCATATCCCTGTAAGCCAGGCTGATTTTTAACCAGCAGTCTTACCTCAACATTATTTATTTTGTGAGAGTTTAATAGCATGTTTTAAGCAGCAAACAATCACCATTCACATTTTAATGTTTAACTGTTTTCCCTCGATTCAGCTTATTTCTACCATCCTTAAACCAGCCCAATTACCAGTGTTGAGTATGTGTGTTTCAGGTAAGTCCCCATTAAGCTGTAGTTGCTTGCACCTTAACAATCATTCATTTTTCTTCTGCAATCTGTTTATTTAGCAATTCCAAAGGGATTAGCATTTATCTCTATAACATTAGATGAACATCCAAGAATCCAGAGAACACACCACGTCAACAACACTTTCAAAGCAGTACCGAGACTGGTGCTTGAGTATGTTTTACTTGGATTGAAATCCCATCTGAGAAGCACCACCCTCATACCTGAAAGATACCTGGCAACTGGGTGAGGCACTACTTAAAGTGAGATTGTTGTGATCTGTAGTATATAACTTATATTCTAAATAATGTTTTAAATGCTTTGGATAAAAATGTCTTATCAGTAACTACTTGCCTCCAACTTGTCAATGACTTACAAAACAGGTGTATTATTTTTGGCAGTGGTCAACACCACTTACTTTGGACGATCAATCCCACACTGATTATGTGGAGTAATTTACTAGTTTGGTCATACAAGTCTTTCTACTAGGTCATTTTTTACTCACAAGTTAAGCAGTTTCCATTTCTCTTGCTTATATGATTGTATAAAAGTGCTTTATTTGCCTCTCTTGCCTTGACTTTATGAGTAGCAGGATAATACCCCAGCTAAAAATACCTCTGACAAAACTACCACTAACAAGGTTTTTGATAATTTTCAGAAACTGAGTTGCTCCTCAGAGTTACTGGTTTAGGTCCTGTATACAACAAAACAACACAGGATGAGAATTGTGAAGTTTTTCTTGCAATCTGCTTCGGCGGATTATTTAATCTTTCTGGAGAACTTGCAGGTTGTGCACAACCACATTACAGTTGCCAAAAATACATATTTTATAACTTATTTTAAAGCACTGAGGCCCCCACAGAAAGGGAAAAGGAACTAATCTAAATGGAAAACATCTGCACACTTCAAAAATCATGTTAAGCATACTTATTTATATGTGCTCAAGTTATGAGACTGATTTCTATTGTGTCCTATGGAAAATCCTGGCTAGAGTAAGAAAATAGAGCATAAAAATACAGCTATTTTTCCAAGAGGTTTGGGTTTTAAGATAAGGAATTGCATTGCAATTCCACAGCAGCATGACCTAATATAACCACCTTAGCCAGCAAATGCTTTTCAGTACTTCCAGTTCTCTGCAGTGGCTCACCATCTGGTTACATGAACAACACCATTAGGGAGGGAACAGGGATGTGCTGCTGGGGGAGCAGGAACGTGTTAGAGGGAATAAGTTAAGGGAGCTAGTGCCCCCAGATCCCTAACTTTGACTAAAGTAGCCAGGGATTTACACCCAAGGTCCAATTATGAATATTATCCAGCCCACATACTCTCTTCAGTTAAGGGCTACAGTAAGTCCCACCTGTTCATAACCCAACAGAAGAATTCATAGGTCTCATTCCCAGTTACAGCAATTGGATAAATGCTTAAACATCTGAACAATCAGTTCCTACTGGAAACAGTCCCCAAACATCTATATTTTGAAGCATAGTCTAGTGCAATCCTGAATGAGCAATTTTGCTGCCACTGGAATTGACCATAACCCAAACATGACTCACAGCCCTGATTTCTCTCACGTTGCTGACTTCTCCTTGCCTCTGCAAAAACCCATAAGTATAAATGGCGCTGATATTTAAGAGAAGCAAATAATTCTATTAGCTTCTCTAAGAGCACTGAAAATAACTCTTTCACAAACCTCCCATTCATTTGAACTTAAAGGTCTCTCACACCAGTAAATTTAGCTGCAGCTTTTAGGCTGTTGGGCAGCATGTGCATGTCTGACCATGATACACACCTCAGCAGAAACAAAAAGCAAACGAGAAGCAGTCCTGTCCTACACTGCTAACTAGTGTGATGGCTGAGAACTAAATCACGTTCAGCCTCTAATTGCACTGTACAACTAAATTGAAGCAGTTCATAATATGGTCCTAAAATAAGAAGTCATATGACAAAGCAAAACAACAAAAGGCATCCTCCTGATCAGAAGGTGAATATTTCAGAGCATCAGCACAGCCCAAATCACACAATTTTAAGCATCTTCTTATACCTTAGGTTCACCACTCTTTTACATGCATTGAATTCATTGTTTAGTCACAAAAATAGCGAGAAGAAAGTTGAGCTACTGGTAAGGGTAAGCTTGTTTTGATATTTGTGAGTGTATATATATGTTTGATATATTTCAAGCAAATAAAATAATGAAAAAATAAAAATTACAGTGAAACTCAAGCATAAAAGCAAAATGTAAAGCCTACTGCAGTATCAAAAGCTGATGTAGTTAACTGCCTAGAAACCTTGAATAACAGATAACTGGTCTAGCTGCTCAAACAAGGAAATAAAACATTTTATGGCTAATGAGACTTGCATGTGCTTTGATATGGCTATGTGCTACAGTGTTCTGATACATCTCACAAGTAAATCTGTCCACTTTCAGAAGGGAGTTATTGAGGGATACAGAGGATAGTGGGCTATTTCTCAGTTCGGTAATGCTTTCATGATGTATTGTCTAAATTACCCCAGTGGGGCAGGGGTGGAGGTGTGTGTATAAAGCTGAAGATGCACACACCCAACCCAACAATTTAGGAGTCTCAGCTAAATTTACTGGTACAGGAATGCTTTATTTAGCTATAATACACATAAATCTCCGATATATATACCATGCATAAAGTTTAATATTTGCATCATTCCTAGTATAACATTTGTTTACATTATACTGAAGCATAATGATACTGCTGTGATATTTAATTTTACATCATTCAGAGGTATTAATTCAAGTACTCTTTTGGAAAAGAAGAAGGAAGAACAAGGGTCAAGAATACCAGAGCCAATTTTCAACAACTTAAAAACTCTGCACTTCACACAAATGGAAAGCCAAGTTAAAGAGAGTAAGCTCCACTTGAAGCACTAGGACCTCATTTTAGGAAAATTCACAGCATTACAGTGCTTTCTATAGATGAGGTAAGTGTACAACTGAAGTATGTAGATATGCATTCCCAGGACAGATCAGACTTTAGCTTCAAGCTGTTCACCAGAACATGGGGCGCAGGCAGAATTCACATCTGAAATCCCTGCAGAGGAATTCTGAAGCAGAAGTGGGGAACAAATGCTGTGTTCCATTGTAATTTTAACTCTATTATCCCTTTCTTCTTGATATCTAACTTCCCATACTGCTCTTTAACATGTACAATGGACACAACACATTTTTATGGACAACATCATCCTTAATTACTTGAGCCTTACACAACAGTCTACACTGTGCATTAGGATGAGAGTTTTTCCATAGGACTTTTTAGTTTGCACATAATCGAAGACAGTGTCATAACAAAGAAAAACAACTTTTCACAATTCAACTTTTATGTTGTTCCTTCAAACAGCTAATACTACACCTCAGAAAAGGATTTACCTCATTATCTGTTCCCACATCCAACATCACTGGTAGACATTCATGAGGTTTTACTCCTCCACACGCCGTATAAAGTGCCAGTTTACCAACTGGAATGCCCATTCCATAACAGCCAAGGTCTCCAAGACCAAGAATACGTTCTCCATCCGTCACCACAATAGCCTGGATGAAGAAATAAAAACAGTATAAAAATCACTTCTTTTTGTCTGTCTGTATGTTTGTATGTATTCCATTATCTTCTTACCATCATTTCTTTTAATTTGCATGTAAAAATTCTAACAGGTACAAACAAAACAATAGCACAACAAAGGCCCAGAATTGTTTTATTTTATTTCATTTCATTTCTCTGTGGTTTTGTTACACTATTTTAGACTTGTTCCACTCTAAATGGGACTTTCATGTGAAATTGTTAAGAGTACACAAGAGAGATATTTAGTATTACATTACAAGGGAACTGGCATTGTTCCCTCTTATGTTTTTCTGTCAACAGCATGAAAAAAAGAATAGGAAGTGAAAGGAAGTCATCCACAAAAAAAAAAAAAAAAAAAAAATAACCAAACCTGGCCTCCAGGATTTTGTCACGGCTCTTTTCAGCAGAACCAGAGCCAGACACACCTTCTGACTTTTGACAGGGCTGTCTACAGCCACCTGGTTCTTCCTTCAAAGATGTGTCTCTTCTTACTTTGAGCAAATAACACACTCCATCATACTTATACATATGAGGAAGTATGCATTTTCATTAATAGACATAGAACAACTCAGTAAACCCCACAAAATGTGCTAAAAGGGAAGATTTTTCATAGTAAAGGACAGAAGTGCTCAATATGGCAACCAGTCGACAACACAATAATTTCCTTGTCATACTCTGTGATGAGCCATTTCACTTGGAAATTTAATATTTTTTGTGAGTTCATCGGGTATCTTATGTGGAGAACTATTAACCCAAACACTAGAATGGGTTGCCAAGAGATCTTGTGGAGATACCAAAACCCACAGGTTGGGCAGAGCCCTAAGTAAGCTGCTGTAGCTGACCTTCCTTCAGCAGTGGGGTGGATTGGATGATCTCCAGAGATTACTTCCTAATTTAACCACTCTGTGATTCTCTGAAATGCAGAAAAAGCTTTATTTTTTTTTTTCTTTTAATGTGCAATATTCAATGTAATTCACCAATTAATTGGTAAAGGATGCCTACAGCTAAACAAGGAAGGCTACCAAAGCCTCAAACTTTGGCTGTAACAGCATAATTTCTTTTTTTAAAATTAGCTAAGAAATCACTGAATTCTAACTGATAAAAAACTTATAAAAATATCTTACTCATGTTGAGTACAAAACAGTGTCAGCTTTGTCATGCAACAAAACTGAACTTACCTTGACATTATTTTCCGGCCAGGATTTAAGCATTGTAGCAATGTGTCCCCGGTCATGGATAGAAATAAAAAGACCTCTGCAAATAAAATAATAACTTGTCATAAAAACAAGCAATTAAATACTTCAGTATAAATTCATTTAATAACAGTTTAAGCCTATGCAAATGTATTTCCAACATACATAAATTCAATTCAATCGTAAGTGCTCAGTTCCATAGGAGTAAATGAAATGCCTTCATTTAGTACAAGTCAGAGAACATCTAACTCAGTAAAGCTTCACTGAACAGTGAGAACTTGTAAGAGTCGCTTCTGAAAATTGCTGTTTGATTTTAAAGCTCACTGAGCACTTGGTCTGTTCCAATATCTTCATTAATTGTCCCAGGCTATCAAACCATACAATGTGTTCATCATATGACAGTGACCACGAATGCCCCAGCAGTCCTAACACTTACAGACAAGAACATGCCAAAGTTTGAATCTATGAACAAAACCCAAAATAAGCCATACATTATCATTACATAAAATAATTCAGGATCATTCAGATATGTGTTTATAAAACTGTCTGCCTATTTAATTAGATTGTCCCTTTGACACCTACAGAAGTGGGAAATTATCTGCTCTATATAAAAATCTCTCTGATTTGAAAGCACGTAGTGCATCCTACAGCACTGACAATACTGAATTTTTACTTTGAAGAGTGTTTGTAAATTGGCCTTTAATTCCATCAGTACAGAAAAGTATAAAAATAGATTAAAGAGAAGTATAACTCTTAATTCATTTTTTATTTATTATAGAAGTAAAATTGATATATTATCTTATACTACTCTTCCACATTTTATTCTTCATTTATTTCAAGTGACATGGAGTTATACATCCAGAGCCACTCAGACTTAATTAATTCCACTTCTTATTGACTTTTCTCCTGTGAGATTGTGGAAAAAAATTCTCCCACTGAATTCAATCTCTCAAAAAAGCATGACAAAAACATCAATGAATAAGTTCACCCTAAAGGCACCTTCGTATAAGTAAACTTTGTATTACCAAGTATAAGGAGTTGTCTTCTGGACTTATTCTAAAACATTTCATTCACCTATTAAAAAAATTATGAAGTAAAATTTACAGACCATTGAAAAATATTTTTAATCTAAATCTACTAAAATGCCTCCATATTCATAGAAGTAGCTCAGGGAAACACTTGTCAGATATGACTGCAAGTATCCCAATTCAGAAGTGTTAAAAATTGTATTAGGCAAGACACCAACAGGAGCCCAAATATTATATATACTTTCATATGTTAATATATTTCATACTACTAGATTTTTTATATAGTATATATAAAAATTATCTTGTGATCTATTTTTTATATTGAATGCTGTATTTTATTTCATATTTAAGTGCCATCTTTTCCTTTTTGATATCAAAAACATACAACTGAAATCATTTATTATTTTAGGCAAAAGGCACACATTGTAACTAAACAAAGCATTTCTTTATCTTAAAGCTAACAATTCAGAAACAGAAATTACAACCTCAAGTAGTTAGTTAAAGAAACACTGGCATGTTTTAAAAGAAAAATGCATAAAGGTAAAAAGCAATCAGCCATTTCTGATTAGATATCTAACTGGTTAAATTTCATTTTAGGCACTTTCCCCTAGAACTGGGAATTCTTTAATCCCAGAATTCCCAGTTAATTCCCCTTCTATGTCCATTCCCCATGCTCAGAAAAAATGCACCATGCTGGATGATCAGTTGTTTCTTAATAAATAATGCCTGTCACCAGATTAATCCTCCACCCCAGTGAAAGCGACAGTCCTCAGGGGCAGGAGGATTAATATTTACAGCACTTTTCACAAGCTCTGGTATCTACAGCATACAAGCTTTTCTACTTGCAAGGCAGCTACCTGAAAAGGGATGGCTCTGACAGTGAAAAGCCATAAAGCAAAGGAAAATAAAAGTAGATGCTTCCTTTCTGATGTGTTGTGGAGTGAGTCATTTTACAAAATACTGTGTGAACTGTTAAATCATAAAATACAACTTATCAGAACTGCTAGCCTCAGAGACAGTCAGTCATGAGAGATGAGCATGAGAAAGGAAATGAAGAGTGCGGGCATCACCCCTCTCCTTCTCCTCACTCTCCAATTTACACCGACCTAATAGAGTCGTGTTAAATGAAGCAAGATTTTGGATTGATTTCCTAAAGAGCCAGAGCTGAGGCCAGGGTGGTTAAATGACCTCTTCCTTGCAAGCTACAGAGAGGTCTCCATGGAATAAATTCCCCAGCAGAGGAAAATAAAGGCAGGGTGGCTTCTCCAGAAGGACTTTGTTAGAACATTTGTAAGGACCTTTGAATAACTATTGAGAGCATATTTCAGAAATCTGTCCAAGAAGGATCACACTGAAACAACAATGGAAAATAGGGGCTGAAGTGTAAATAGAGTTACGCTGAAAGCATTTCACTCTCCTCCTTCCCTTCCCTTCATTCTTTCTGTAGATTAGTAAAAAGTTTCTGGACACATTAGCCTGGTCGAGAAGATATCCCTAGATTTAAAGGCATAGATAAAAAAAGTCCAGAATCTTCCATTCTTTTATCTGGATCTGGGATTTTTTTTCATCCTTCATTTCTATAGTTAAAGCACTTTTCTTCTTAAATGCATCCTCTGCAAGAAGCTACACCAGGTTGCAACATTGTCAGACACTAGAATATTCAACCTACATTACAGGGACTGAACTTGCTGGCAATTCTACATGTAGGCAACCACCAAAAGGTGCCACTAAGTATTTTCTTCTTTTCCACGTGTTCATGCTATGTCCGGGAAAAGCACCAACTGCATAAGGTTACTACAAGTGGGATAAAGTGACACAAGCTGACATTGTAGTTATTTTTTAGCTGTGATAGCACAGAATAAAGAAAGGGGAAAGCTACACAATTGAAATTTGAGTAAATTATGTATGTATTTTAGTCCAGAGATGAGACAGAATTATCCAGCTGAGCATAATGTTAATAAGAAGTGCTGTCACGTCAGTGATGCACACCCTGCTCTGCCAGACACAGAACAAAAGACAGTCTGACACAGAACTTCAGGATGGGGCTGCTACAGCAGACAGACAACTCACACACTCCAGCACATGAAGAAAGAAGCAAGGTACAGAAAAAAAATAATTCTTAAAGGTAAACTTTTGTAAAAATAAAGATGAGGAAGAATATGCTGCTTGTTTTCCAGCATGCACATACTCACATCTCTACAGGAAAGCATCTCACAGGAAAGTAGGCTTAAGTTCTCCTGTACATGCTTTCAGAGCAGGCCAGGTTGGCAAGCTCACCATCAAAACAAGTATAGCTTTTACAACACAGTATGGTCCTTTATATTTATACTGACATCTCGGTTACACATATTACCTTTTCCTGAAAAGCAACAAATGGAGACCTGATGAGGCTTAAAAGACCAATCTAAAAGTGTGAGTTAAAACTGACTTGAAGTTTGCAGCAGCAGATTAGTCTTCAAATTGTGTTGATTTTGAACATGGCATAATGCAGTGCTATGTTGAACTTGTCTGAGCATATATGCAGAAGGGCTCATCTTCAGTCACTTTGGCCCCAGTTATCCCTCAGTTCAGCACTGGTTTATACCAGTTTAGCCAAAGGTATCACTTCTAGTTATACTCATTTCAGATAGCCAGATAGTATATGAAACTACAGTGGAGGAATAATTGTGCAAAGAAGTAACTATGCCTCTTTTCTTGTCACACTACCATTAAGACTAGAAACCCATGCTAGGACATCGGGATCCACTCAACAAAGGGTGGATCTATTTTGGGTCAGTGAGCTCACTACACTGAAGCAGATTTTACTAGTTATGTGGAGGTCATTCTACATCACATAATTAGGCTCTGTTTTGTTAGAACTCTGATCTATGAGAACAAAGTAAACAGAATTAAATGGATTATTTGTTTATTATGCTTCAAGAAAGCAACGTTCCACCAGCAATGTATTTGTCTATTTTCTGTTAAAGAACAGTTTAGAAAAATGTGTCATAGTAACAGAATAATCCTCTTTCCTCTTCTTATAATAACAGGAGGCAATCTAACATGTTTCAGAAAATGCCAAACATTTTTTAATGAAAAAAAGTTCAAACCTTTCTCATAACCCTACATGTTCAAAACTGTCATTTGAATTATGAACTGTACATAGAATTATTGTAGAGGTGACTTCACTTCCCCAGGCAGGCTAAATCAACAAGCTTAATAATAATAATTAATAATAATAATTATTAAAAAGTAATCTCAGGGACCAGCCTCAGTTCATTTCTGAGCCTAGACCTTCCCAAACTCCTGTGCTTTGCAAGAAGGAGGTAAACTACTTCCCTAATCTCTGCTGAAATTCCCCTGTTTTTGTTATGATTATTAAAAGTGGTACAATACAAACATTGTACTAGAAAGTAAGTAACTATATCGTCCACAAGGAACATTCTGCTCTTTTTTCATCAAGAAATAATAACATTTCCCATTGTAACTGTTCAATATGGTCTCCCATCATCATATAGAATGTATTCAAACTCCTAATTACATCTTACCTTACCAGGTTTCTTTGTGTAGCAACATTCATTCAAGACCTCTGAAGCCTGATAAATAGAAGTGATGGGCTGATTTAAGAAACACAGCTATTCACTGATTTATTCTTTTACCTTTCCCTCTGTGCGGGAGTGAACTTCATTACTTTATGCACAGGTTTTTCTTTCAATAAATAAAATAGCTGGTGTTGAAATTGTAGCTGCTACAGACCTTCATCCTGAATTCTTCAGTGTTAAAGAAACCTGAGCTTTACATTGTCTAGACATTGCATACTCAAACTGTATTTAAACAGAAAAGGTTGCAAGAAGGAAAACAAAGGTTATATAAAAAAAACCCCATCAAATGTAGGACAGGATCTTTGATTAGTTAAATGCTTCTGAACACACTGGCCTGACTGAGAAGATATCCCTAGATTTAAGGGCATAGAATAAGAGATAAGAATCTTTTATATGTATCTGTTTTCCTCCCCTTCACAGGAAGAGAGAACAGTATGCACTGTTAACAATTCTGAAAGACTGGAGCTACATATAAAAGTACTAATAGAATATGAAAGAGAGTGGAGAATAAGATATTAGCCCAGAAAAGACAAAAAAGTTTACAAATAATGTGTGTTATTTCACTCTTGTCATATCGTTTCCTAAATGACTGATTATGAAATTTTTTAGAAGAAAGTGACTTCAAGTATTTTGGAAGACAGATGCTAACATCTGCCAACTCCAGTTAGCTATAATTAGAGGAATAATGGAAGTCTTTATCAATTTTTATAGTGACTCAAAAGCTCAATTTGGCACAGGAGTGTAGGGAAATAATTAAAATAGAGAAAAATACTATGTTTGTAATCACTGTAAATGGGAAATGCTAATGTCAAGGGGTCTGAACAGTCAATCGTCAGGTACAGGAGCAAATCAGCATTTCGTCTTATTTCAAGACTCCTTTCTGACAATGCTGTTTCATGGCACTCTTTACCCAGTGTCAGCAGCCTGTGTAGCACTCTTTCATGTGTCCAAGTCCAACAAAACTGCTTATAAATCCCTGTTAGCAAGTGCAGCGCTTTAACAATTACTCTGGTTAAAAATATCATCTACACAGCAGAGACAAGTAAGTTCAGGACACTTACAGAATGGTAAGGTTTACAGTAAAAATGAGCCTTAAGAGCAGAAAAGTGATTAAACTAACCTGAAAGACAGAAGCTGTAAGCCTGGCATTTAAAATACAACCTCAGGGGAATGAAGTTTCAGAAAAGAAAGGATAGGGCTTGGAGAATCTTATAGAGGCACATAACTAGTGATACAATGATTCAGATGCTGTGGGATCTTTTAACGTACATAGTAAAACATTGTTTAAAAATAAGTAATGATAGTAATTAAAAAAAAAAAGGACACAACTGGGGTAGGTAACAACTATATAAATATAAACTATAATATTTCTGGTGTAAGCCTCAGCAAGCTGCAGTGCTCCAGATGCTGCACATCAAGAACAAAAATACATCCAAGAACATTATATGCTCAGGCATATACCCAAGAGCTTCAATTAGAGTCCATAGCTCTGCCTTTTCACTTTGATGATAAACATTGTCTGCTTCAAATAACCTTATCCAGGTAGGACTGTAGTCAGAAGAGCTGGTTCAAACAATCCCCATGGTTTGCAGGAACTGGGACATTCCCTCTTCCACCCGTGTGGGATTACAGAAGTGGGGAACCGGGTACTGTTTTCAATACCTTGCAACACAGTGAGCTGAAACACTCCCGATCCTTCTCTGGGCAGGGACATTGACCCATCTGCCCATCAGCATCTGAAGCAGGCTTCAGAGCTTGCATACAGCATATATTTCATAAATTGTAACACAACAGAGTAGGCGAGAGTAAAAAAAAGTTGCCCAGAGTAGTACAGACAAAAGGCAAAGGAAAAAGGAAAAAAGAAAAATCCTGCAGATGGGTGCTGTCCTATTGCTTTTCTCCTACAAGTCTGGGTTCTCCCAGTCCTGAGAGAGCCTGATTATTGCTACCAAATCCTTTAATCTCTACCCTGCTACTCTGTATTTATGAAGACTTTTGCAAAAGGAACCTTTTTGCTTGAAACATTCTGCTTTTGCTTTGTCAAAATGCCAATCGGGTAAACTCAGGCTGGACAAAGAAGTCAGACCATCACAGAATAAAGATCATCCCAGTGAAGGAATTCCTCAACTACTCTCACTCAACACAAAAATGGTTACATTGTTAAAATCATCTGAACTAAAACACTACAAGCCTTACACAGCAACACTTAAAACCCAATTTTACATGCAATTATAGCTTTGTCGAAAAATCTCGACTTAATTTTGGAAACCACAGCGTGTGTTTGGAAACTAATTTATTTCAGATAAAAATTAAGAATACTTCACAGCAAAAGCAACATTTCATAGAGTCCGTCTTAACTGACATGAAAAATCTGCTATGTAAAATACTCATTACTGTATATCCAGATAATGGGTTTGATTAGTGCCTCACCTCCTTTATTTCAAAAGCAAACAGCACAGCATTTTGTGATCTCAGTATTCAGACTGTAATGATGCACCCTTTTCATACAGCAACAGAGTAGATCACATCATATCTCCTTTATATTCACTTCTTAAAACACAAATCTGTTGATTTAGCTATATTTCTAAAGTATCACTCATCTAGACACTCAGCTTTGATGTATTGTTGCTTAACCACATAACAGCAATTCAATGGGCTGTGTTTGTTTGAAAAGGAAAAGGCAGACTTTGAGAAATACTGTGTTTTAAGAGCCAGAGCAGTTTTGCTCCAGAAGCTACTGGAAGCTTAAATTCTTCTGTCAGTTGCTCAATAAATAACTTAATTACTTACACTCTAGTACACACAAATAGAAGTATTTGAAGACTGTGAATGAGAGAATGGTTTACTAGAGCCAGACCCATTCATTTTTAAGACAAAAAATAACCCAATGTTCTGCTTCAATAGCTATCGTGTTTGTATTATTTTCTGCTAATATTAACTGCATGAAGAACCACTAACAAACAACTTCAGCCATGTATCTACTCGGAATCTTGTAATGCTAATGTGTTTTCTTTAAAAAGCCTTTTAAAATGTTATTTAAACTGTGAAGGGAGATCACTATCCTTCTATTTACTTCAACAACTTGTTCCGCCCTGGCTCATCAGAACATGGAAAATTTCCAGTATTTAGACAATAGCATCCTTTAAGCCAGTTTTCATTGGCCTTTAAATCACCATCATTTGCTCTCAATAACCATTAACAAGGACAAAAGTGAAGACTTATTAAAACCACTTCCTCTTACAGCATATCCTACTGAACTTCCACTTTAATGAAGTCACTTCTTCCATTTGTAGAGCTGGCCTTATCTGCTGAAAAGGAACCAAGGCAACTGCTCAGTTTATGTCAGAGTGACAGAGCAGTTCCTAACACAGAGAGCTGCAGTACTAAGAGGTAACAAGTCAGAAGGCAGCCAGGTTGGTGTGAAAGCACCCTGGTTAAACTTGTCATACAAGATTGCCTGTGAGCATCTGGGCACAGAGCAGATCTGTTTCACCTAGGCTTGAGCTGCCTGTGTACAGCATTTTGCGACATCTCCAAGACCTGCATCCCAAGGGCACAGAGATCACAGACAACATTGCTGAAGTTATCTGGGACCACTGGAGATCATGCAGCCCAAGCCTCCTTCCTGAGTAGGGCAGCTAGAGCAATTAGAGCAATGCCTTACCTTCCTCTGAGGTAAAAAACTGGCACAGACCATGATCCAATATAATGGTTCTTCTCTGAAATTCACTCATGGAAAAAGTGAGTATTAAAATTTTAGCAGGAAACGCCAGGAAATGTATATTTATGTTATCTATATTAAGAGTAGTCAATTATAGGGAATTGAATATATTTAAGAACAAACTAGTGACTCCCTGACTCAATTAAAAATTACTGGAAGCTTTTATTATACCATTTGAGAAAAAAAAAAAAATATAGTAGATGGAACCCCAAGATAACATTTTAAGCATTAAATGTCTGTAATGTATCTAGTCCACTGTCATAAAAATTAACCTCATCCATTAGAGGCAAATGGTGTTATATTTTCATTCCTTTTTATATAAACTCAGTCATGACCCCACATAAAGTTTTTCATTTCATAAAATTAGTATTGACATTTTGTGGAAAAATGCAGTATGCAATGATGTTGGCTAACACAAACAGCTAATATTATTGCTAGCCTTTACTAAATACCTGCATGAAACAAAGCAATACAGGATACAGAACAGATGCAGTGAGGAGTCTTGGAATCAGGCTTATGAGGTGATGGAGGTGGAGGTATTCAAACAGCAAAAAGGAGAAGTGTTTCTGAAAGGTTATTTGTGAGCCTCCTGCCTGTTAAAGGGACCCAAAGTCACAAGTCCAATGTCAAAAAGAGGTACAGGCTTTTCTGAGGACATTGCCATTGAAAGTCTATAGGCCATACTTTTAAGTCATCTTTCAAGTCTGACATCTGGTTCATCATAAATCCTGAATGCAACGTACAAACCACTCATCAAGTGGCTGAGGTATGACCATCCCCAAGGAGAATCTCACTGGAGAGTTTTTACATTCTATGTGAAGTGGCAAACTGAAAACAAATATTGCTTTCAAGAAAAAGAAATAGGGCAGAATTGAAGTCTTTTTTGATACGCTATTTACTTGAGAATCACAAATCTTCTAGTTAATCACAAATATTCTAGTTAATTGCGGGGAAAAAAAAACAACCAATCAACCATATAACCCAAACATTAAATAATTGAAGAGAAAGCAAACTGTGTTCCATGTTTTCATTTTCAGAAGCAAACATCTACATGTCATGTCTAAGGAGCTCATTTGGATGGCTAAGGAAAATTCTCAGACACACTTACCTAAAATAGTCAGCATGGACAACCTGCCACTCAACATACAGGATGGTAATCCTGTACATTCATATGTGCTTATGACAAATCTGAAGCAGAACTCCAGAAGTCAAAACAAAAATATACCCTCTAATATAATAAATCCACCATAAGATGGTAAGCTTGTGTAAATGGAAATGTGCCGCTGTGTCTCTGCAAGCTACATTAGAGCTTCATCTCAGCAACAGTGAGCTTTTAGATGATTTAGCATCCCTTTAGATGAAACACTCCACCAAAAAGCCCAAAAGAGTAGTTAATTTCCTTATTCTGAAGTACACCTGAAATAAAAGTTGTGAGGTATCCTAATTTCCCTTCTTCCTTAAGACTAAACAGAAGTTCAAGTTAAATGTAGCTGCTTTGGGAATAGACAGGCAAAAATGAAAACTGGCTTTTGGCCATCTTTGTGCCAAAGGCATAGGCTCTCATTCAGCACAAACTGAAGCTTGCTTTCCTTTTTTTATATACTCAATAAATGGTTCCCTGGAGTCTATTCCTTATTCCTGCCAATTGACTTATGCCTTCTCTATCAATGTCTGCCTCCAGCTAGAATTTCTTGGTTTTCTTATAAGAATTACTTGCTTTATTTAGTTTATATACATTCTTACTATTTAATCTATTTCACCTATGCTCCCAGAAGTCTCTTGTATGTTTACAGCTGTTTTGTAAAAAAAAATGGGTTTCCTCCATTTGGTTTAATCACTTAATACTCATTAGCAGAAGAAGGTCCTTATACAAAACAGAACTGACTTGCAAGTTTATTACAATTCACACGTCTGACACTTTTTACTGACATAAGAAAATAGTTGTATAAAGCTATAAAACTTTCCTTAAAAGGATGAAAATGCCATGAAAAAAAAAAAAAAAGGGCTCATTTCTAACCCAAAACTTTTGTCTCTTGCTTTTTTCAGAAGCCTCATACCAGCAAGCAGTATATGGGTGTCTCAAAAGCAGTGTCTAAAAATCTCCCGGACTAAAAGCACCCAACCATAAATACAGAGAAACACAAGACATATCAAAATACACAATCATTGCATTGTTATATTCTTAAAGGGTGAATATATAAACGCCTTTTCTTCACTTTCAGTTTTCCATTTTAAGATGTGACTATTTACCCTATCTATTTAGAAAGCTTCTAGAGAGAGATAGAAAACTATGATGTTAAAATATCCAAGTTACTGCAAAGTTAGAGTAATATCACTAAGGTTTTCCCTTCCCCTTTTGGACTTCACCATATACAGTTACAGAAACAACTGACTTAGTTTTGTTTTGTATTTTAAATTCCTATATCTTGTATTGGAAATGTAACAATGAGACAATGTTGGACTGCTGAGTAACAAAAGTATTTTGAACAGAAAAGCTGCTGAATGTGTAAGCAAGGGATTTGGATGGTGCCAAAGGACGTGCAACAAATGTACAGAAAATGAGAGCTGGAGAAAATCCACTGTAAGCACAACCCTAAAGGAAAACATCCTCTGGGCATAGGCTGCGATACATACAGAATGAGCTAATAAAGCATTGCAATGTTTCTAAGTCACTCACGTGTCATCTGAAATACTACTGGTACATCGTTTTGCACCATCAGGAAGTAGCAATGGGAATTACTGGGAACTTGAAAAAAATTCTGTACATAGAAGGAAAGAGTAGGATTCCTCTAAGAAGATCTTAAGCTTTTGTTTTTTAAAAACTGTTATCAGTCACCTGTAACAGCATTTTGCTACACGCTCATGTTGCCAACACATACATCCCTACTGCTGGTGATACCTATTCCTAAATACATGCAGTAATACCATTCCTTTTTTATCCCACTGGTATCTGGAAGTAAGCTATTTCCCTTCTTCCCTAGGAAGAAGAAAGGACACACTTTTTCCTTAGTACTTCCCAAGCAATGAATTTAAAGTTTAATTAGCAGACGGAAGGGCGAGAGGATAGCCTGTGAGTGCACACACTTTTCATCTCTCTAACAGCTACAGAAAGGTAGCAGCTCATCATCCTTTAACTGCTCCTCCATAGGGAAATGCACCCTACTGAGAAATCCCTCCTGAAATGCTTGCCACGGAGAGTGTTACTCAAAAGGCTTTTAGAATAGGCACTTTTCTAAAAACTGAATGCTTGCCATCCAAAACACAAGTAATTCTGTAACTCCTCAGCAGCAGCAAGTTCAGCCTAAATGTTAAATCGCCATTAATGCTGGTGCTTAAAAATGAACCATCAGCTGATGTGAGCTGTGCAGTGAACATTTACTGACAGAAAGCGATTTCAACTTCCTCATACCATCCATGCAATTGTTGTCCCCCTCTTCGAGAGTCCCTAGGATGTCTCAGCACACCACAAGATAATAGATATAACTTCTAAAAGGACCTCTTATTATCAGTCTAAAAGCACATCTGACACTGAAGGTGAGCACAACAGTCTCCACTCATAACCTCTTTTCATCAAAAAACAGACCATTTATTCTCCACAGACAAAGTATTTTCTAACTTCACAGTTTCTGGATGTATTTGGCTGCATAGAAAGATTTACCTCACCTCCTGAAGCAAATCATTTGTATTGCTCTAGAGAGAAGCCTAGGAGTAAATTAATATATATGTCATAGGCAGTGATGTGATGGCCAGACCCCTGGAGCAAAACATGAGGCAACTGAGACTGAGAGAAGAATCATATTTATTACTAGTAAATAGGCTTGAAAATATTAAAATGGATCTGTTCTTTCCCTGAAAGGCACTCCAAATGCCGTTTGAGACACTTTGGTGCAAAGCTGACATCAGTACATTGAAGATCACTAACTGCAAAAAAGTTCATGTCTCCAAGACAGGGGATTCAGATCTTAAACTGAAAATTATCACCTGCTTTATCTAGAGCTACCAGCATCAGTGCTGTGTCTCACTTTACTTTGAGCACTGTCTTAAGAGAATCTGACATTTCTAGGAACATCCACAAAAGAATTCACACTCTCTGGATAAGAGAAAGTGAAAACTCAAGTTCCTGTTCCAAAGGCCAATCAGACACATAAAAAAAATCTTGGCCCTTCCTGTTTGCTTATGTAGCAT
Source organism: Chloroceryle aenea (assembly GCA_013399075.1). Lineage (NCBI taxonomy): Eukaryota > Metazoa > Chordata > Aves > Coraciiformes > Cerylidae > Chloroceryle > Chloroceryle aenea. The sequence continues at coordinate 197,320 of VWZY01012023.1, forward strand.
AAGCTGTCACTTGTCTGTGTTGTACTAAATGAGTGCTAGGAAGGTGCAGAATTCCAGTCCACTGGAATGGATGCAAAATGCAAACTATTGTCAATTACGGGCCACAACTTCTGGCCTGTCCAAAGCTCCCCAGTCCAGAAGGGAGGCAACTACATCTATCATTTTTTGTAAGAGGTAAAGACGAAGTAACATCCATTTGCAAACATTGTGTGGGATTTGATAGTCTATCCTTGAAAAGGTGTTGAACTAAAGAAAGTTATGGCTCTCTTCTTGAAGCTAGTGACTCTTAAAAGGTTTTCTTTACGAGCCAAATGATGTTGACAGTTAGGGAGCTGAATAAATCTGGCATGCTGACAGAGGCTGCTTCATGAAAGGAAAATTTTGGTAGATAAATATTGCTTGAATAGAGTAGGACAGAGCCAATGAGTAGACCTCTCTTGTGCTGTATTACCTGGTACTTTAGTGTTGCCCACAAGTCTTTGGCCAAGTTCAGGTGTGACAATTAAATAAAATTTCTGCCCTTAAAGCACACTTCATTAAGGAATGTACTACTTCAGGAAATCTGGAAATTTGTAACCAGAGGGCAGTATTGTGGGCTGGTGTAGAGCCAATATCTCTCTAAATTAGCAGGAAAAAAAGGAAGACGTTGAAGAGTAATGCGGTTATATATTGGTGCAAGTCCTAATTACTGATATGAAGCTATAGCTTGCCAAAAGAATATTGCTCTTTTTAAAGTGCAATGATATTGTCTATTTGTTGAAAAGGATCTAGTCTACCTTTTATGTTGTATTTGCACTAGAGAGAAAAGATACGTCAGAGAAAGACATTTAACTTGGGATCATGTACTTTCTGTCCTGTCTTCTGCACACAGATCCACAAGGTGACTGTTTTAACAAACTGAATGAGAAGGGTCTAAAAGGGCTGCACTAGTAACTGTCACACAAACTGTCCTCATGTGGTGAAAAGCATCAGTAAGAAAGGTCTTTGTTTCAGAGGACTCTCTCAGTAGGATGCACAGTGAGGAAGTTAACTGTCATATGTCAAAACCCACAGAATTTAAGTGCCCATTGGCTCAGAGTGCAGATATTCTTGAAAAAAATACATTTGTGTCCTCTAAGTTTATGGAGGACAGAGAATTTTCAGTTCAAACCTCACACAACAATACAAACCAAAGGAGGACAGGGATCTCCTGGAAATATCCAAGACAGTGTGAAGGAAATGGACAAGGAAACAGAGAGACAGGTATGGCCAATACTTTAATTTTGGCACTCTTGCACAGAAACCACCAAGGATGTCTGCAGAAGAGCCCTGAGGCCTTTGCTAGCTGTCTTCCTCAGTAGACTGTGCTAAGAACGGAGAGAAAAAACCCAAACATTGACTGCTGCCAAACACTTTGAGAGTCATGTTTTGAATAAGGATGGCCTCATTTCCTCCTGCTCACAGCCCAGATGTGCTCCCTTCAGAAATAACAGACCAATGCACCATCAAGAGGTACAAACTTAGGTCTGACAGCCAGAAATTCCTTGGTTGTGATGCATTTTAGGACAAAGCTTTTATGACTATGATGAAAAGCCCCTAGGAATTACTCGCAGAAGAAATCATGTATGCAGCTCATGAGAGTAGGAAGAGGCTAACAGCAGGTAAAACACCAAATCGGACAAGACTAAATTAAAGAACAGTTCAAAATGTGACTTCTGTAAATACCATTCGCTTCCATTAAAGCTGTAGGTAATACCTACATGCAATTACAATTGCATACAAAGTACAACACCACATGGAGGACATTTTATCTCCTAATCCTAGGTCAGGACTATTCATTCTCAGCTTTGCACAAGATAATCTGTCATGATTTTTTTTATGGTGCAAGTTCAATAAAAGAAGTAAAATCCACACTTTAACTAAATGGTGAAACCTACTGCCAAAATATAACCAAAAGCCATGAATTTAACACAATTCAAGAGAGACCAGGTGACTATATACATATAACCTAAAGAATACCCAAATGCTTTCAAAAAATAAGAGATAATCTTTTTTCATTTATATGTTTCTTAGAATAAGAAATTGGCTTAACATTTACAGAGCACTTTAAAATCAGTATGAGGTCAACTGACATCTGTGCTAGATTCTCACACCTTCCCCTGCAGCAGCATTACTGGCCACTGACAGACCAAGTTGAATACATGGTGGGCACAATCCAGTGCAGTGTGTTTCTAGAAGACATTCTAGGAGAAGAGAGGAATTTAACACTCATGCTGTGTCCATTCTCCTTGCCCAACTTTTCAGTGCAGGGCAAATGTTATGCCAGGAGAATCTATTAGACTTACTTCTGAGCTGAGGAAGCAGCAGCACGCTAAGATAAGTTTTAGCTTGATGAAGGCAAGAGAACAGATTAGAGTCTTTTTGAAGAGTAGAATTACATGTCATGAGGTGTCATGGTGCTTGAATTCAATGCAAAGTTTATAGAAAAAAAAACAAACAAAAAAAAACAAGAAAAAAATCTGAGTAGAAAGTGTCAACCATTGTTATCTTCACAAGAGGCAAAAGTGAAAATAACCAAGCAATATTTCAAAAGTGCTTGGTGAGAGGCTGCAACTGCCATTATCACCAGGCTTTTGAAGCTGCTAAGAGAAAGACTGTCTAAAATTTGAAGAACTGCTACAACTACGCTAATTCTCTGTCATAATGTTACAGAACCTGCCATCTGAGCCATGTTGTTAATACACATAATCCACACCAGTGCCTGTCAGAGTATGGAACTCTAAAAGGCTATTTTCAAAGAAGCATTTTTCCATACTTAAGTCTTTATTGTAACACATTTTGATTTCAGAAACTGCCCTAATGATCAAGCCTTTACAAGAGATCACTTAAAACACCTGACGCTTTCTTTTTTTTCACTTTCAAGTGAAAATTCCACATAGTTTTCAGAGAAAAAATACTCAGAAAAATAACTTTAAAACTGTTGCTTTATATCTTTTACTGTAATTTTATGTTACACAATAATCAGTTTAACTAAATGAAGATATTAGGATAGTAATCCACAGCAAAAATTAGATTAATAAGGTCTCTAAATCTTTTTTCTTCAATCAGGAAAATACCATGTATCAGAGGGTTAGACAGACAGTCACAAAGAAGGACCAGGAACTGAACTTTCTTTGCTTATGTGATCCAGGAGTAGTTGACAAGTCTTTTAAGAGCAAAAGCATCCAATGGAATTAAGAAAAAGAAAAATCCAAACTCCACTGAATGTCTCATAAAAAACACAAAACATTAAAATGAAATGTACTACAGGATCAACCTTGTCCTGGCAAACAGACTGCAACTTCTGCTGGCAAGGTCTAACATTTTGTACGTTCTGTGACAGAAAACAAATATTTTCCTATTCTTCAATGAATTTTATTATAAAAAGAGTGATGCTATCTTGCAGCTGACAATCTCAATATGTAAACATTAGGCCAACAAAAAAAAAAGAACTCATTTACGGTACTTGCCTTCAGTACAGTGCATCTGAATCATTGCAAGTATAAATGCACACAATAGATGTAAATAAATACATTCCCCTTGAGGAATTCGAAGAAAACAATCAATCTCAAATTTGTATGTGCTGAGTCAGACACGTACTTCAACGAGGAGACAGTCTGCTGTAATAGCAGCACTTGCTAACTGAGCTTTTACCACAGTAAATTGCCTTCTGAAAAGCTGCTACTAAAGACAACTAAAAATACTCCAGGTGCTCTCTAATAATATGTATTATATAAATATATATGTTAAAAATAAAGAGCTAAACCAAACACATTTTTTAAATACTTATTAAAAGTCAATTCGACATGTAATCTTGCTAGACTTGGGTGAATTAGAGACTTCTAGGTATGCTATGTCTAGTCATCTGTGAGGAAGAAAAAGAAGAAAAAAAAAAAGACAGTTGCAAGAATTGTTACAGAAGAAAACTTCTGTGAGAACAGTTTGCTGAACAAGATCTGCTTTCATATGCAAGAAAAAACTACCAAACAAATGAACAATAACTTCAAAGCTAAGACTGAGGTACTTTGCCTTTTAGAACACTGCATCTATATTTTCAATATGCAGCATCAGATTCAATATAACAGCTTTAAAAATGGTTCCCAGTCAGCGTGACAGCATCTGACTGCATCGGGATGTTATTTCAGAGGAACTTTGCCATGCCTGTGCGGCTGCAATAGTTACCAGAGCTTATTTTGTTCATATTCAGTTTGGAATGGCTTTTCCTTCTAGGAATGGAAATACATAAACAGTCACGTAACATTTCAACAAGATCCAAAATCTTCAGCATAGCAATACTTGGCAATTTTTGCTTGCCTCTCTGAAAGCTGAGTTTACACAAGAACCTTAAACTCCTGGGTGTTCTCAATGCAATGTAAAAAGCTGATTTTGGATTCCTAGAGGAAATTTCCATTGAGCTTTCCCATATTTATTCTTTTTGGATGAATAAAGCAACTGAAAGAACTGTTACATATCAGAAATCCATTTACAGAAATAGATTGTTTCTTGGTAAGCTGGCAAAAATTGTCATGTATGTAAACGCTTGATGCAAGTGAAGAAATTGTTACTTTAGGAATTTATTTTTAAAGATGTCTAGAAACTCTGCATCAAAAAGTGACCTAAAGCTCTTAATGATGCCATGATCACTGAAATAAAACCACAAGTCCATTATGTTTCCAGCATAAGCCTTTAAAGCTTTGTATCTGTACAGATCAAAATTCATTCTCTGACCTGCCCCCGGAGAAGCCTCTTTCTTCCCTCATACTCTTCAGTGGCTGTGAGGAAGACCACCTAAATTATGTTCCTGTAACTATGTGCTGTAGGGAAGGTGTATGTAAAGATCTGGTATCAGATCTGTACTGTTTATTCCTAGAACAAAACTCATGTTCATGAAACTGGTAGATTTTAAGCTGAATATTCAAAGTAATGCAATTTACAAACAAATTTCAGTTATCCAGGCAAGCTTCAAAGCAATAAGTCAAGTTACTTTGCAGCTCATTTTCTGAAAAAATATGTCTTAACCAGATGGTCAGCTGGTTACACATGAATGTTTATCCTATAATGGTAAATTCTACTCCAGGATTAAAAACATCTTTTGTGAGCCACAGTGTCCTTCTATAAATGTAAGCACATCATGTGAGCCCATACAGACTTCTAAAAACACCTAAGGGAGTCAGAGTAGATCATCTCATTTAATGATTCTATGATAAACCTATATTTTTAATTCTAAATTAATTTTCATTATTCCTTGCCTGAAGACATAACTCAGGAGTTTCAAACTCACTTCACAATATAAAGAAATCTAACTGAATATAAAAAAAAACCTTACAGATTTAAACTAAATAAGACGACATTGCCTTTCATCTTCCAGTGTGATAAATATGATCTGAAGTAATTGGGTAATTTTTAACTTATTTACCTATGAAAATAAGACTCTTTCTAATACAATCTTTGTTTAACTATGAAATATCAAACATTTCCTGAGCTGTGGGAAGAGATGGTAATTAAAATATTCTGAAACAAAAACATTCACATCAGCAGACAGCATTTAGGTATGAGTCAGCATAAAACAATGCACATAGTTCTTACAGATATGACTTTTCTTTTAAAGGTATGATAAGATCATACCCTTTTCATGAATTGTAACAAGTGAAAAAAAGAATGAACTAATAAAAAACATGAAAATGTATAAACTGGACTAAATTTTACATCTTTTAGTCTTTTATCCTTCTGTATGTTAAATTAAATGATTAATTTTTCCTCCCTGTGGGTTCAGCTCATGGAGAGTGCTGTTTATGAAGGATGCTGGTACATAGTGCTTAATACTAAATGAGACACAGCAGAACAACTTCATTTTGAACCAAATGAAGTTGACTGCTTTGCACAGTTGGTTTTGGAATAATTTAGAAAAGGTTTTCTTTAGAGAAAAAACAGACCTCTGTAACAGAGATCACAAAGCATATGCATTTCTTAAGTGGCAAAGAATCTGTCAAAGGGAAAAAGTCTTTACAGTCCTTTCTTCCAAAACCTCTAATGAGCACTGTCATCAGCTGGATGGATGGTCTGGGACCATGACAGCAGGTAGTGAGGCAGCCTGAACATTACAATTGGGAATTTTACAGTGTAGAGTAAAATCTGATTTGGCAGATGATATTTTCTTAAAAACAAAAATATTTAAGACAATATAATTATTTTTATATATTTATTATTATTTTATTAGGAAGAAGACTGTACATGCTTTTCAGCCACCTTTACGTAAAAGAGCCATTAATACACTTGGTTGGAAGTAGTGAGGCAATTCATCAGGACTAGAAATAAAAGAGACTTTTATAAATGTCTTGCACATCTTCACAGCCTGTCAGTCATGTATATAAAGTACACATGCAGTTGAGGAATCAGTAGACAGATTAATATAGCCAAAGCTGACTTCAGTAGCTCAAGAATACATCAACTGAATAGCAAAAGACATATCAGTAAAAACATGATTTAATACTGTTTAGAACATCATTCATTCATTAGCAGCTCAACTGCAGTGAGAAACACAGTGTGAAATACCAAATTATGGAATGTCCTATAAAGTTATATTTTTTAAGTTAAATGATAAGGGAAGGGAATTATCTGAGAATATAATCTGCCTTGAATTTACTTTTTTTCACTAAGGAAATGAACTCTTTTTTTTTTTAAGGAAAAACTCAGACTTCATTCCAATACTGGTAAAACAAATCAGAATGTTAAAAATATACAAATATCAGGGTGCTCAAAGAGCACTTGGATCACCACTGTCACTATTCAGAATAGCTAAACATATCATTAGAATGGAAGCTCACTATTCACGTGCCAGAATAACAAGCTTTTTAAAGTAGAATAGAAGAATATCCACAGGCAACACAGAAAGTTAGTATAATGTTATTCATATGCTGTAATAGTTTTACACTGCAGCCATTTGGTGAGTTGAGAAAGTTCAGCTTGCTATTCCAAAGCCTGCACAATGTACGTATTACTGCTATTATGCCTTGCTTTTGAAAACTTTCTGTATCATTTTTGAAACTAAAAGGGAAATAAAATGTAAGCTTGTGGTGACAAGACATTAACAATTCAAAGCAATCCATAAAGTTTTACAGTTACTCAATTCTCATCACAGGAGAGGCTAAAGAGTGGCTTCTTTGCATAGGGGAGGACTCAGAGGTCCTTGTTTCTCATTGTATCTGTGCTAACTGCATGTCTATATTGTAATTTGTTTCAAGTTAACTATACAGATCCTTAATTAGTGATAGAGTGACATGAACTAGGATGTTAGTCAATATCTAGAGGAGAAAGATGAAGGGCATCTTTTTAAGTCCTCTGTGGATAAAAATTCCACCAAATTAAAAACAAAAATAAAATAAAAACTTAAAATAAAATGGCAAAAAGTGAAGTGTTTATTTTCCCTGTCCCTATCTCCCAAATCAGTTTTGCTTCCATATCTTAAGTGTGCTTAGAATCAAACTGAGAAATGGAGCTTAGCAGTCTGAGAATCTCTAACAGGGGCTGGTGGGCTGTTCTAATTGTTGTTGCAAGCTATGCCTCACCAGTTGCAGACTGACACTCTGCAAAACTGTTGTCTAATTTAACAGGGATTTTTTTGGTCTCCAAGGATGCTCCACAGGTCTAAGGAGAAAGTTAAAAGTACATGCATAGGCAGAGGTGCTCCTTATGCAGTATCTTATACGACAATGGATATCAAAACAAGAGGCAATGAGACTTAGCAAAGACAAAGACTTAATTTCCAGACACATTTAGCACTTCCTGGAAAGCCAATAAAATCACTATGGTGGTAAATAACGAGGGGAAAAAAGGAGATGACTTCTCATGCTAGGGGAGGCATCTAAAAGCCACAGACTGTTAAGCAGGTTTAAGTAAGCATTCTTGAGGTCTTGCTGAATTTTTTAAGTGTATAGAAGTGGGAAATTCTTGGGTTTTGCAGTTGGCCAGATGATCCTGACTCATTCTGTCAGTCACAAGGCCAAAATCATTTTTACATTAACAACAACAAAACCTTGAATCTTTAAGTCTTCTCCCTCAAATACATCCTGCTGAAGGGTTTCTGAGTAGCCATTTGTTCCCTTTAATCTTGCAAGGTTCTTATTTTCGATCGGTGCCTTGACTGTAAAAAACCTGTATCTGTTAACAGAGCTATGCATATACAGTTCATTTATCCCTTCCATTGCCAGCAAATTGTATAAAAGGCTTGTTCCAGTTTTCACGTGAAGGCACTGTGTATACACAAAGTTCTCAAACAGCAACCACCATAAATTTCAAACTGTGTGGGCTGATGTTTGAGAGGCAGAGTGAAACAGAAGCATCTATCCTTCTTTCGTACCACTTCCTCATCACTCTATACAGATACTGTACATGGAATAAAGGCACTCCAGTAACCAACCAATGAAACAACAAATTAAATAGTGAGATGAGTGCTTTGGTAAGTATTGATTATTTTTAAGATGTCTGTAGGTAAATATATAACGCATCTCTAGTTTGTATACATATTATTTTTAAGTATGTATGTATAAAATACCAATAATATAATATTTATATAGCTAAAACTTTATGCTCTTCAGATTGCTCTAGACAAATATAAGGCTAAAGATCCATTCTTCTCCGACCTTGTAACACGCAGCTAGATTCAAAAAAGTTAGCTAATGAGATTAAAAATGTACCCATGTTTTAATACAATTAAAACAATCATTTGCTCTCTTAATGCAAAACAAATTATTGTTTAATGTAGACCAAAAGTGCAGCTTGAATTATTTCAATTATTGCAGTTTTGGCTTACATTCAGCTATGTTAGAAAAACCTTGTAGAAATCTGGGAAGGGGAAAATAAGATACAATTACTTTTATTTGAAGTATAAACTTACATACCTTGGCCTCCGAAAGGCTAAACCATATTGTTGGCAAGCCAGTCCCACAGTGGGAGTATAAACAATAGGCATGAATCTTTCAATGTCAGAAGCCAGCACTTTATAGAAAAGCTTTTCATTTCGGTCCTGAAGACTCATTAGTAGAATATATCTGTGGAGAATTACATATGATTAGACAGACATCAAGTGAACATGTAAAATAAATTCAGAAGTACAAAAGTGTTTATATAATTAATGAAAGCTATGTTTGCTCTATAACAGACTCTTTCTTGTTGAGAGTATTCAAATCCCTCCTTTTCTTAATAGCACAAATGGTTTAGACCCAAAGGATAACAAACTGGTTAAGGCAGAGAGAAGCTGAAACAATCACAAAGCTGACAAACTCTACAACTCTACACACTCAGGAAGCTAATCCCTCTCATGTATAAAATCCTATGCTGCAATTGAGTATTTGGTCTGTCAGAACCTAATCTGTATATATAAGTTGTTCCACTTCAAATGAGACCATCACTAAATAAAACTTAAAGTCTTACCAAAAAAANGTTACCTTTTTGTGCTCTTGCCTCAATAGTAGACTACTACTACAAATAAGTATCTCACCTGAATACAGTAGGACAAACCAGAGCATACACATATGGTCTTTTGTCCCTGAAGCCTATCTTTGTTATGAAATCTGCTAAGTTTTATCTTCTAATGGAAATCAATTTTTGATTGCATTTGAAAAAGTTTTATATTTATTTAAAAAGAATACCAATGAGAAAAATAATATCAGAGAAATGAGAGTGAAGAAAAAGTTCACACTTTTGACTACCATCACTCTAATATTGAAAAAAATAATACACTTCTGCTCCAAGATACCAACCAGGAAGCCAAATTTCAGTGCTGAGTATGACAGATGATATGAGTCTATGAGTGACTTCAAGTTGTACTAGTTCATGCAGGTATGATTCTGGTGATTTTGTGAACACTCAAAATTTAGGAATATTGTGATCATCAACATCACCTCTCTGTTCACCAGTTCTTGTAAGGTTAGGTATTAGTTGAAAAATTGTCTTCTATACCAATAGGCTTCTATAAAAAATTTAATGGTTGTATACAATTTATGTAGGCTATTTTAGTTTAATATGGATCACTAATTACTTTTACTCAAAAAGTTTAATATGCCCATCATTTTATTACACAAGTGTTGAGGAAATCTATACAACACATTCATTCCAAAAGCCTGGAGGCTTGCGTGCTTAAGTATCATTTAGATCAACTTTCTTTCAGCATACTCGTACATCACATACAACAATAATATCTATTTCATAGTTTAAGAAGACACAAATATAGTCAGGTAGTTATCTAAGAAAGAACATTTTTGTAAATCTGCATTTGTTTTGTTCAGGATTAGACTGTATATCCCAGTATATTAGGGAAGCATGTATTTCACGATATGCTATATAAACCTTTAATAAGAACTATACACAAGGCTAGTGCAGCCAGTTTGGCAACTGGCGACTGTAATGAGGCAACAGAAGTGAGGCAAAACTGTGTCCCTTTCTTTCTGTCATTCAGGGTACTTGAGGCTCTAAACAGATAAAGATCTAAAACTGGAAGAGTTGAAGATGTACTCTACATACCATCACCAAGAGGCATCCTAAATCACCTTCCATCATACATATTTGTTTTGAATGGTCTCCAAGGTTAAATTATACCCTGAACTTGTAATTCTCAGCTACAAATATACATATATATTAATCTTCTTTCAGATTACTACATTTCCCTATTAACCTCTCCTTTTCCCAGTATTTCACTATGATATAGCATGTCTTTTAATGTTCTTTAATTTTTTGAGAATTTTCTTTACTAAAACATTTCTCCTGAGGATGATACCCCAATATTTACCTTGAAATACAAGCTCATTCACATATAGTTGTGAATATACTTTAGGACATTCATTTTACTTTCAGAGGATCTTGAAAATGGTATTAGAGAATATCATGTGTACTCTGGCCTGCTCTATACTGAAGAGTGCATGCATCCATGGAAGTCACATCATTGTGTTCCAAAGGAGTTGCCAGTGTATGCTTGTTCCTTTTTTTGCCACTTGCATTTGAAATGATATGTGGCTACTTAAGATTTCAAAATACCTTTTCATCATCCTTTCTTTTTCAGATCATCATCCAGGTCAAGCCTGGATTTTAAATGGTGTAAAGAAAGAACTTAAAAGCTTGGCAGAAGCTTTCCTTAAGGTCTTCAAATAATTAAAAAATAAAACCAACTTAAAATTCCTAAAATTCTCTTTTTTTTTTTACTGTCCTACAGCATTAAATTGGGGGGTTATTATCTTATTTGCATTTATCATGACACTTCTATATTCAGGATATTTTAAAGAAAATTAAAAAATAATAACTGCATAATACTTCTTATCATATTTTCAAAGATTACATACGTGTCCGTATCCAAATCAGCATAAGAAAAACTATTATAAAGGGAAAAAATATCTGTACAGAAGTACAATTTTGATCATAAGTCTACTTTTCAGTGGCAGGTAGAGATTATCTATTCTTTCTCAGCAATGTTATTAATTTATTTATTTTAAAAATTTTTACTTTATCAATGTTGTAAGAAATTCTCTATGGGGGAACCCAAAAATGCTTCATCCTCTATGGGGTGTTGGTTATAACGCATTAGACAACAAGTATGCATCTTTTAACAACATCCAAGTAATATACACAACTAAAAACATGAAGTGATTTTCAGCATTGTGTTTTTAAAAAAGATATTCTTAAAATATAGTACTTTATGGAATATTTTACTGAAGCCCACATTTCATTGAAAACATAATGAAAAAAACAAGCAATAAAACACTGAGAATAATCATTTCTATTATAAAAAGGGAGAAAAATATTATCTGTCCTCAGACAAGGGATGTTGAAAGAGTATTTCAGGGAAGAGTTTCAGAGGACAAAGAAACAAGGCCTGGCAAGTAAGAGAGAAGAGGGGATAGCCAAGCATTCAAATTTCAGTATGTCACACTTCCCCCTTGCCTTTACTTCACCTAATAACTTTTCATGCTAGTCTGCTATTATGAAGGGAATGAAATACAGTAGCAACAGAAGGATAGAAACCAAATATCCAAAGACCAAAAGAAAACTGATGTAATTACCAGAAAATGAGTGATGATTGCTTAGGATAACAGGCCTTGCTATCACTGACATGCATTTTACCAGTCAAAATCAAATGGTAAAAAAACCCAACCAGCCAAACCAACCCAAACCTTTTTTGCTAACCTTGAAAACCCAATAGTAGATAAAGTTGAAGGAAATACCATTATTTTAAAACTGTGTAAGATATTTAGCTCCATTACTTTGCATCATCAGTACCTGTACCAAAATGCTATTAAAGATGGAGAGCTTAAAAAAAATAAAATAAAATACCCCAGAGCATTCTCAGGAAAAGTGATTTGATGGCACCTCTCATAGCATTCACATCTCCAGTATAACATTTTACTACTGTGACTCTGAAAAAAGACAAATCCGGACAGAAGATGTGGCTGTGTCAGGGGAAATGATTTCAGTGTCAATACAGGAGCAAGAAGACAGAGGATTAAGAACATAAAGGGGAGAAAAATAAATATTAAATTACTTGCAGAATCCATCACAGCTTTTCCAAATTAAGTCAGAGGAATAGAATTATTTCCTGTTATTGACTTCCTTTTTGCCAAGCATACCAGGCAATTCATTTGCTGCTGTTTCACATTCACTTTGTGTATGAACTCCTGGTATTTCAGAGCACAGCAATTCCATGCTGCAAGTCAGCAAAGAAGTTTCAGCCACACCAACACATGTCATGCCATGGTACAATCAACTTAGCTTTATGAATTTACATACACTCTCTTTTCAGTCAAAACCAGGGCAAGCTACAACCCCACCAGTGTAAGACACTGTTATACACAGCAAGAATGTGTTATCAGACAATAAACTTCTGTCTCAGGTACTTAACAGCTTTCACCTCTACAATATTCAAATGCTTGTACTTAATCTTTTGTATTTGAACATAAAATGCACAGGTATACACCCACGAGATCAAATCCAAGTTCTAGGAGGAAAACAACATCTTCCCTTTATCTCTTTTCAATCACTGCTCCTATGGGAGTGAAGAATACTCCAGATGCATAATGGAAGATTTTTTTTTTTCTAAAATTAGTATATTTACATTCAGTAGAAGGCAATAGATGAAAGCTTTTACACAAGGCTGTCCTTAGGCACCTGCCGGTATAGGGAGCACTTGAGATTTTCTTTCAAGTTCCAGTTAAAATAGTCAATATTTTTTGGCATTCTCCATCAGTGAAGGCATTCAGTGAGGAACTGTGACAGGATCACAGTCACTCTTCCCTTTAAAATGTTTTGATACAAGTGTAAGAACAGACCAGATTTCCTGTGTTGCCTTGCAGGACAGAGCTCACACGTGTAATGCACGTGTTCTCAAGAGCTGGATGTCTATCATCATACTCCAGTAAAATCATCAGACACTTGACTTATAGACACAGCTGCAAATCGCATTTTGCATGCACAAGTTTTTGCACACTCAATTCACAAAAGCATTTTATCCCTGCAAAGGAGCCCAAGATGTCATCAGTTTTCAAAGGAAGCATCTTCTGCGTGTAAATGTTACCACGTCTTTCAATCAGTGGTCTTAAATATAAACCTATACATGTAACACACAAATTATTTTATTTTGCTAAAAACTGGAGAAAATTCCACAGCAATATAATGCCCCACTAATATAACAGGATTTTTTTTTTTTTAATCTAAGCATAGCATGACATGAAAAATCAATTTAAGCCTACTGGGTGTTCACAGAGAAGACAAGAAGAAAGAGGCAATCTCACTTGGGTGGGGCTTGTGCATTTATATAATTCTAAGTCCTTGAAGGGCCAACCTGATTTAATTTGCACAAATTTGCATTGACCCAAGATTAACCCTGAAACCTTACCTCTTAATTGCTATGGACCTGTGCTATGAAATCATAGACTAGCTGAGGTTGGAAGTGACCTCTGGAGATCACCTCATCCAACCTTCTGCTCAAAGAAGTCAACTAGAGCAGGCTGCCCAGGACTCTGTTCAGTCAGGTTTTGAGTATCTCCAAGGATGGAGATTCTGTACCATCTTATCAAACATTATAATTAGAGCCACAGTATTTATTCAAACTAAAAGGGGAAGCGGAAGATACAAATACCTGTACCAAAAACGATGGTTGAGAAAATATCACTGACACATGCTACAGAGTAAGACTGGGAAATAAGAAAAAAATTGAAATCCATGTTTATGTTAAACACTAAATTGTTATATGAAGTATTTTGGCTGCTGATCATGTAAGTGAGAAAAAAAGCCTAACTTTTATTAGTTTCAAGTTATTTCTATAAACCAAAGACTTACCAGCTTTCTTAGCTAAATGTCACTAAAACCCCATTAACAACAATAAAATTGCACAGTAAAATATAAAAATACTCATACTAAAAAAATCCTCATACTAAAAAAAATGCACTATACTAAAAATTGGCTTTAGGGTATAAAATAGCAAGCTACAATCTAATGCTCAAAACACATGGATGTAATTTTGTAATGTTTGTGTTTCTGTTTTAAGAGTATCTGGTCACAGGAGCAGGAAAGAAATTTCTTCCTCACCCAACTATTTCTTTGGGAAAGAGAAAATGCAAAAGAGCACTCATAGGTGGGAAATAATGACGCTGAGGGTTTGATTAATTAATTATACACAGACATTAAGATAAGAGGGACAGATTTGGCAAAAAAGATATCTGAAGCAAGTGGCTTCTGGAAAATCTTTTACTTACATTTATTTATGCCTACATATTTATTTTTTTCTTAAAATTATGTATTATTTGTGTCTATTGTATGTGGATTAAATGTACTTAAAAAATATAAAGTTCCTTTCTTCATCCACCTCCAAGACAGATTTTTCTTTTCTTTCTTTTAACAAGATAAGGCAAGTTTTCTGCAAAACATTCCGACAAGACTCAGAGACAGTTATTTTTGATGATTCCCACTGCAATCAAAACTTCAATATACAGTGACTTAGTGTGGTTCAAATGTCACAGCATTCAAACTTTTAATACTCTCATTTAAAACTGATAGATTATTTCTTTTTTCCTTTCCTGCTAAAAAACCCACAAAATAGTAAGATTTGGAAGTACTGCTACTCCCCTCTTGAATTTCATATAGACTAGACCTGTAACTTTCCATCTGTGATGTTTTGAGAAACACAAGTGTTTTTCCTCCTATCACCTAAAGTCGGAGCAATTTTTTTTGCTAGTTTGCATGGTTTGATAACTAGGATAAAGTTTCATAGCCAGACTTTACCTGTCTAGGTCAGATGTCAGTCTTTCAAAATTCTTAAGAATATTATAAACCTGGGCATCTTGACCAAGGAAGCAAGGTGGCAATAATCCATGAATATTCAACTGCTGCCTCTCCGCCAAGGTAAAAGCCATGCCCTGAAAAAAATAAGAATAAAAAATGTGTATACATATATATGAGATCTATTCCTTTTAAGAAAATTGTACAGTAAAATACAACACAGATAAAGTCAATATCAGAGAAACTAGTTAATATTAAAAGAATTAACAGATATGCAGTGATTTTGGAAAAAGTTTTTGAGTCATAACAGGCCTGTACAGTACGGTAACTCTGTCCCAACACAGAATGAGTTAAGGTGGTCTGACACTGCAAGATTATTACCTGCAAAATTATTAATTACAGAGGAAGAAAAGAGCAGCAATATATTCTCTCTCACTCATTTCTCCGGCTATCTTCTAAACACAAAGCATGGATAATGTTCATTTGCAGTGTAAACATCATGCTTTTAATATCTGGAAATTTTTCAAAATCTTGGTTATCTGAGATATTCATGTGAATTTTTAACAGAACTCTGTGGTACAATAAAGTTACCACTACAATTTTACAGTCTAAGAGCCTGGTCCAGCACCTCATGAAGTCAGTCAGTAGAAAAGTGGTCATAGGGGGTTAAGTGCAAACTTATTTTGTTTTTGAAATTCACATTCAGTTACAGTAAGAAAAATCCGTACAGACTTACTGGATTTCCTTCTTGCATCCAGAAAAGACATTTAAAAGTATTTAGTATGTTACATGGACAGTCACAGAATGCTTAACACCAGCTTGTGGATTGGCAGAGACTGACAAATAGCTGTTTTTTAATGAGGTCTGTCTGTCTAAAACATCTTCAGAAATTACGCAACCTATTGTTAGAAAGAGGATACTTTTAAAGCAGAAATGTGACCCTGGGTTTAGCATACTAGTGTAAGACTGCTGTAGTTTAACTTGCTGTGGTATCTACAGCCAGGCAGGACTGATGGGCAGGATCAGACCTTTGATAGATTTGGGGACGAAAAGGGTTTCTTAGGTGTATGACCTATGAAATCTATGCATTCGTTTCACACTGGAGCCACTGGTCGGTGGCTCCACAAACATGTCACAGGTCGTCTTTACATCGTGCCTGCACTACTTTAACTCCAGAATCAGTACTGGCAGAGCTGCAAGTGTCTTTGAGGTCTCTCTCTTAGGTTAGACAAAAAATGTCTATAATATTGCAATATGCTTATCAAGTACCTTAAACACATTCAAAAGTTAATGTACTAGAGTTTAGATAACATGTGTTACTCCACCAAGAAGATTTATGTTGTGAGGGGGGTGTGGAATATACATGTGTCTAAGCCACTAGGCAATTGCCTAATATTCTACACCTATCATACAACTATATATGAAACACTGTTTCTTATGAGAAAAATAAAATAAAAATTGAGAAAACAGCTTGGGAGATATGAAACAGGAAAAAATGGCAACAAAAATGTTTCTACATTTACTCTCCTGTGGAAATAAATACTACTAACATACTTTAACACTACGTTTATATATATACACTCTTAAAATTTGCTTGTGCTACCACTAGAATTATCTAGGATGACAAATTATAGGAAAAAAAACATGTAAAGCAACAGCACAAATACAAAAAGGCATCCTTCAGTGTATATTTGCATGACTCCCGCCTTTTCAAGAGAACAAATTTACAGTCCTTTGCACAATACTATCACTGCCTTTCACACAACAGCTAGTGAGTGGTGCAATGGGATAAACTCATACCAGTTAGTTTGACTACCTGGACATAGGCTGGGTTTTTTTGTTTGCTTGTTGGGGTTTTCTTCATTGGTTGGTTGGTTTGTTTGGTGGTTTGGTTTGTTTGTTGTTAGTTGGGTATTTTCTCAGAAATACTCACCTCACAGAACTTATTCTTACAGAACAAAAATAAACTATAAAATCTTTCTGACCCTTACTACACTAAACCTATTTCTAATCTAAGTAGTTTTCAGGAAGTTATGTAATTTTTCAATTGGAAAAAAAAAAAGAAACAGAAAACCTAAGGCAATCCTATGACATTATCTGCACTAAAATGCCATTAATCAAGTTGCTCCCCTTAAGTGAAATGATGACACAAAAAAAAGGACAAGAAAAATTTCATAATGAACACTTGACAGGATTTCAAACATTTCCAGAACAAGTTTCTCCCACACACAGAAATGGAGGGAAACTAAGTTTAATAAAGGTCAATAACTGTTTTGCTGTATTTTTCCATGCATGCAAGATTTCAAAAGTCTTCAAAAGCATACACAAGCCTTGGGGTTTTTTGTCTCTAAATGAATTTTCTGTTGTGAGATATGTCATGAGGGCCTTCAACTGCTATTACATTTTTAAAGATCATGGAAAAAGGGAGAGTAAACGCTCCTCATGAGTTTATTCAAACTTGATCCCTCTTATCTCCAGTAAACTGTTTTTGACTTTAAGAAACCCACATGAAAGCTTTGCATGCATGTTCACACACACACAGACTTCAGCATCAGTTCCAAAAGGCTGGACTTTTGGGAGCTGCATGGTTTTAGCAGATCTCTCAGTGCTGGTAATCCAATATTCTCTGTATCTCTCCTTTCTCCTGCTTCTATTAGTGAAGTTTGATGAAAGAAGAAAAAAAAAAGTTTTAAAGTCTGCATTTGCCTTCACTTTAGGAATAAGATATGGACTTCAGGTACTATGGTAGGGTTATTCCTATAATTGGAAAATATTTTTTTTTTAGAAAAGACATTTGAAAAGCTGATACATCTTGCCAAATGTCTTTTAAAAAAGCTCTACTTTCTCTTGGAATAGCATATGTTCCATATATTGCTACAGCTCCCACCGTAAGTGCTAATTTAATTTGAGCATTACTACAAAAATACAGCATCCGTCTACACCTCCTATGCTATACAAGATTTTAAAATTCTTTACTTGCATACTCTTATGTAGCACAAATATGATGAATTTTCCAAATTTTTAAGATGGAATGTTAGTTCCTTTTTTACCCTCAAATACCATATATGCTCAAAAGAACTATCATTAATTCAATAATAGCAATAATAAAAGCATAATGCCAGATGATTTAATAACAGAAGACCTTTTTATGCAATAAATGTATGCCGTTTCATCTGTTTATAATAAGAAAAGCTCAATTGCATAAGCTTTGTGGTTTATGTCTAGATTTCTTTCACTAGTTTCCCAGATTTTCTTTTCTACATCAGAATTCTTATTTTTTCCTGTTTGAAGTGTTGTTTCCCGGCCATCCAGCAGAGAGGGCTCTAGGTCCAGCTTGGTGTACACACTCCTTTCTTTTCCTAAGAGCCACATCTTGTCAACACCTGCTTGGGACAGACTTCCATCATCTAAAGGGCACCCCAAGTATAACAACAGGTGTGGACATTTTTATTTTGCATTCCGTATCACCAATTAATTGTCCAAGAAGAACAACAGCGTGACGATCTAAAAGCAGCAGGAGGGCAACAGTGTGCAACCATAAGCATTAACCTTTGCCTAATTTGTTTTGATTTATTCACTTCTCTAAAAACATATACATCATAGAGATGAAAAGTATAGTTATTATTAAGCCTCTCAGGTAAGACAGTGCAGTTCTTAAAGGGCTGCATTTCATATGTTTCTTTATATGCTCTGGTTTTGGTACAACCAAGATGTGCTTCAGTCACTTCATTATCTTCCTTTCTCACAAAGCTTTTAGTGAAACTGTTGGGTTGGGTTTTTTATTGTTTCTTTCACACAAATACCCTCTCCTATTCTCAGTTGTTTTTTCCATTTTCAAGAAGTTCAATTCATTGCAAATACATTTAATTCTGAATTTGTCTCTCCATTTGAATGCTGTGAAGTTTTGCAATTCTAGCAGTAATTTATATTACTGCATGTCACTCAGTATTCTTTCATTATTTAATCTCTATACCTCTATCAACTCAGATGCTAACTGTATGTCCTTTACCCTACTTCTCTTTTTTTTTCCCCAAAACTCCCCCAACTACAATTTTTGTTGGATGTTGTAGTTTCTTGTTTTAGTTCAATTACATATACATCAATGCTCTTGTGAGCTGCAGTACTGAAAATCCACAAACCAGAATAAATAGGGCAACATCACCTCGTATCAGACAGCTTTTTGCACTGGCTTTCAACTGAATTCTCAAGTAGTGCTTGAGAAGACAGAGCACATTCAAAACATTTCAAGGGCTGCCTCAGCTTCAGTTCACATTCAGCAGACGAGCTGTATCTCTTAACAGAAATCAGATTGCATTGACATGGGTTTTGTTCAGATAGCCTATCTGAAACTCATCGAATTGCCAAGTTTATATAAACTTGTCTAAAAAAGAGAACGCACTAAAGTAATGTGTGCATCGTGTCTATGCGCTAATGAGATTAAGCTTCACTAAAGGTTAGCCAGAAGCATCTCCAAACGGTATTTATTGCAGGGATCCTCCTCCAATTTCTTGCAAGACCTAGCCCTCTTTTGTTCTAGTAGGCCAAAATTTCCTTTTTTTTTTTCCACTCCAACTCATTTAGGAAAAAAGTTTATTTCCTTCTGTTGGCCGCACTGCAGGTATACCACAAGGCTTTTAGACTGACAGCATACAGAAGGAGGCTGGCTTAGAAGAGATCAAGGCTCATAAGACTTCAGGTCATCCTTGGGACCCAGGAGACAACAAAGACCAACATACAAACTCAAGTACCTAAATATATATTTGAGCTGTATGGATCTTTGGAGGTGGGGAGGAAGAAATGAAGACAAAGTTAAAAAGGCATTGCAATGAAGCATATCTAGAAGTAACATCTATTCTATACAAAGGAAATCTCTGGATTGGTGATCTAAGATACTACAGAGAAAAATCAGTTTCTAAAGTACTTTGGGGACAACAAACAAACAGGTTCATCATTGTCTCAGAGTCCATCAAAAAGTAAAAACACTCTCCAATAAAAACCTCATTCTGTATATCTAAATCATAAAAGTGCAGTGAACCAATTTCAACAATATTATAAAAGAACCACCCAAATGTGAGGTACTCATATATGCACAACATCTGCTGCCATGGCTGGAAGAAGGACAGCTGGCTCTATGTCACCTCTTGCAGCCTCCTGCTGCAGCAGTTGGTAACCCTGAGCAGAGTAAAAGAGACCAAGGAGCACTCTGCCAGACCAAGCTCTGAGAAAATCCCAGAGATGCCTGAAATACAAGCCTGCTCAACGTCTGAATCAATTCTTTGAACAAATGGACTTACAGAACCCAGCAATTCCATATTCAAGGAAACTCAAAGATGACAAATGCCTTTGGCAGAAAAACCAAAACCATTCTCTAGCTTCTGTGAGAAGAGTTTTTTCCCCCTAAGATATCCCAAATAAAAAATCAGTGGTATCACTACTAGCTACCAGTCACACATCATCCCCTACTGCTCATACCACTTCATGCGCAGGAGTGTCTTCAGGAGAAAGTCAACTGCAGAAGTAGACTCAGTCATGAGGAAAACACTATCTTTGGTATCTGTAACAGTTTGCAAGCAATTCTTTTGCTGATCAAGCTTTTGCCTTCAATAATTTTGGCTTCTCACACTGCTCCAGTACTATTAAAGAGGAACCCAATTCAAAACTAATAAAAAAAATAAAATAAAATTCTTTTGCTTTAAGGAAAACGTCTTAGGTTGAGGAAGCAACAAAATGTATATATATTCCTGCTACATATGAGCTACATGAAAAGAGTTTCAGGAATCTAAAATATACACCACTTTAAGATCAAATATTTAAAAACAAAACAAACAACACCGCACTATCCTGTAAAATTTTACACGTTCATATTTTTTTTTTAGAAAATCTCTATAAAAATATGGCACACATGAATTTTCAAGTGATTTAAGCTGTATAAAAGAGTTTATTGACCTGCAAATCCATTCAAGATATTTTTTTTTTAATCACCTTACTAAAAGGGAAAAATACCGTTTTAAAGCATTTCCCCTCCATTTTGCACTTACCCAATTATCCGAACGTGACTTCAGAAAACCAGATAAATACTTTAAATACTCCATGTCCAACACTCATTTCAAGGCACAGTACACCAGGAAATACTTAGAATAACTGATCAAGCACATGCTGTGTAATAAACTCATTCTGCTGAAAATAAATGTGGTCCATGGCAAGGCGCTGGGCTTGGAGCACTACATATCGCTAAAGATGCCATTGCTAGTTTCTCTACCCATTCTTCTTGTGACTGCCAAAAAATATGACATGCTAGGGCAACCAATGCAGCTATCTCTTCTGCAACCAGTGCTTTAGGCTAGATTGGTAACACAAAAGGACCCTGTAGGTAAGAAGGAGTAAATGTTTTTATTGGTGCAAATTCACACACGGTTTTCTGTCATTAAGGGTCTTCTTTTGAGCTTGAGGAAAAAAAAAAAAGCCCCAGAAACTGGCACATTACACTAACTGAAAACTCCACATTTCTTTTTAGGAATGATTTGTTGTAAAAACTGTATGCAAAAGAAAGGCTTGAATCTCAGAATCCAATTTTTTAAAAAATAAATAATGATGATTAACATTTTCAAGAAAAAAAAATCCTACTAAACAGTATTCATGAAGGCAAGGGACACAGATGACAACAATAATTACAAATTGGTAAGAAGAAAGGATATGATTACTAGCAGAAAGTTATCATAGTTTGAGGATGTATAGCATTAGGTTAAGAAATGAAAACTGAATATGAAAATACAAGCTTTCTGTTGCAACACACACAGTGAATTTTCAGATGCAAAGATCAGTAACCATTTCTAATCAAAAATTATCTAAGTTATTATTAGACTTCACGTAGAAAAGTGAAGACTGCCATCTTTCAAAAAAGTACAGTTGTTTTCCCCCCAAGGTACGCTAAGATCCCAGTTTGGGCATTTAGTGAGGAACATTGGTTAGCTCTGGATTACACATTTTGGATTAATGTTTAAAAATCAGTATACAAGATGGTTATTAAGAATGCATTAGCTTCTTTAGCAGATGAACTCTGATTCTGTGGTCTTTGTACAGTACCTAGCACACAGGTACCTTTGCCTACAGCCGAGTTCCCTAAAATAGCACTGAATCCTGCTACTAAGTGCCTGGAGTTTGGAAAGCCAACCACATACAGGTAACTACCCTGGCTGGGATGAGGAAGAATAAAGCCAGAAAAGGACTCGTGAAGTGTAAACAGCAGAACCCAGTTTAGATTAAGCACTTGTGCTCCTTCTGACAAGCCCTTGTGCACAGGCTTGACTCACAACTTGTGAGACTGTGAGGCATGCTGAACTTACATGAAAAAAACCCATACTGTAGTTGATGGGCAGAGCACTGACCATAAAAGAAGGAACTGTCCTAGTTTCAGCTATAAAATGACAAAAGGAATGGGTTTCATTTTATGCATATTTAACACAGCTTTTTTATGCATTTTAACACAGCTTTTAAGCAACTATTTAAGTTCAAGAACTATATCCTAACATTTGGCATTATAATTTCAAGGTTGTTTGTTTGAGTCATGATAGCTCTGCTGCAGTATAATGAACACATAATTTTTTTTTTTCAGTTTTCAGGAAAGCCAAGAGACCTGAAGTATATTCACAGCCCAATACTAAGTCCACGTGATTTTCAAAGGCAAGCCTAAAAAGTGAACTCAACAGGGGAAACTGAAACAAAAGTCAGAACCATCTTCCAACAAATAAAGCACAAATAAATACAGTAGCTGATAAACACACCCAGGGACTTCTGACTCAAAACAAATGCAGATGGCCAGAAGGAGATCAGACTTCTCTTGGCAAATTCATCATGGGAATGTGTGGGCAACTTGGCAGCCTTGCAGTGAGCTGATATTCAGTGACTGAATACAAGTGT
Source organism: Chloroceryle aenea (assembly GCA_013399075.1). Lineage (NCBI taxonomy): Eukaryota > Metazoa > Chordata > Aves > Coraciiformes > Cerylidae > Chloroceryle > Chloroceryle aenea. Next base: position 220,513 of record VWZY01012023.1, read on the forward strand.
GATTCAGACCAGCTCATTAGAGATCACAGCATTCTTCTTTTAGCTATCTTCCTTTAACATCCTGTAAATAACTACCTGCAACTAAGCAAGCAAACCTATTTTAAGAAACCTTTTGTATACATTTGTTCTATTATACATATGCACTGTAAAACCTTTTTACATTTCATAATCTCTCCTCGCCTTAAGTTTGGAAAGGCTGCACTACACAAACAGCTAACAATAACAAGCTGAACAGTAAAACAAGTCACCAAGATAACAGTATACAAAAATATATTGCATGCTGTGGTATAATGTAGAATGGGACTCAGTCTAGATAGACACTAAATTTAGATGTTCATATGCAATCTAGGCAGCTATCCTCCAGAGATAATTTTAGGATATATAGTATTGATTAAAATAAAGAGACTAAAGAAAGATCTAGCTCACGTTTGAACAGATACCTTGCAGTCAGTAATCCAAACTGCTTCAGTAATTATATTGACTACAGACCAAATTCTTATTTACTCACATAAGCACCTACTGTCAACCGGGAGGCTCAAAAGTACTGGAGAAACCACCATGGTATAGCTCATTATGGCAATGTTATCATCTAAAAATCATCTGCATAGGAGACCTGCTCAGCAACAGATGAAAGCCAGGCACAGTACTCCTCTGTATCTCAAGGGGCAGTAGTTGCCTGTAGGTGGGCAGCTACATCAAGCCCCGGTCATCTTTTTGACTCCTCAATCCACGTGTCCCACTAAAAAAAAATCATCTTATCCTGAATCTTTCATATTATTATAGGAATTTTTAACCTCAAAGCAACAAGAAAAAAAATTGCTTGAGCTGCATTTGTATGCCTTCATGCAGAGCTGGTATACTCTTAAGCAGATATCACATAATTTTAAAACTATAAAATCATTTACAAAGTGCAGCACATAAGGGGCCAGAATGCCCAGCACCCTACCTCCCAAACTCACAGACCTGTACATCTTACAGCACCTGCAGTTGAAATGATTTAGATGCTCAGGGAGAACTGTGTTAAGAGTAAAACCTGCAGAGATGCCTCGCCTCTTACTTTTCACGTGACAATAACACTTCTGCAGTTTAGCAGTCATGAGCTGGTATGAATGTGCTCTGTAGGTCCCCATGTCCGTGGATGGAGAAAGAGTCTCCAGAATACAGGAGGTGACAGTGTGCCCAACAGGAGACAGTGTGAAGTCTCCCAAAATGTGCTGAGCTCCAGAGACCAGTTGTGCTGCTGACTCTGTAAGAAATTCATCACACCCAGAGTCACCAGCTCTGCATGAGGCCCCCAGCACATACTCCCCTCAAGCTGCATGTCTCAGACCACATCCGGAAGGGTGCTGTCTGCTGCTTGCAGACAAGGACTGCAGAAAGATACCTGCTGAAACAAGGGCCCTAAGGGCCCTTCTGAACACCCAGTTGGAGGGTGCGCCAGTAGAAGTCTATGCTTCCCAGCAAGAGGGAGGCTGCCCTACCCACTGCTGCTCCCACCTGGGAGCTACAACAAAAGTGCACATGAGCAAACTGTGAGCTGGCTCAGTGGGCACAGTTATCTGCTATTAACAGTAACAGCTCGATTCTGCTAGTAACTCTAAATAAATAAATAACTCTAAATAAATAACTCTAAATTAGTAAGAGACTTATTAGCATACACTGGTTGTGATCTGTGTCTCCTCTGACTCCATCCCATAGCAGGGACATCACATGAGTGTGGGGAGACTTGTCTCAGCTCTCGACTGCTGCTGCAGCCAAGATCACACAGCTAAAACTGCAGAGCCAAGGAAGCTGAACAAATTTTCAAGGATTTGGTTGTTTTGCTTTTTTTTGCTTTGTCCCTAGCTATTTCAGAGTAATTTTTGTCAGTTTAAAACTCTCTTGGGATGTACTGACCCTCAAAAAAGCCAACTTAGGAAAGCTCTAGCTATGAGAAACATTCTGCAAAGTGACAACAACAATTTACAACAGCGCTTTCAAACTTGTCAAGCAACGTTCTTATGGCAGATGTCAATTTTCAACACATCTTTCCTATCCTATAGACTAAAACCACTGTATTTGTAGGCCAGTTTTTTAGAGCTCTAACCCCCTGGATGAATCTTAGTAACAAAATTAATCTTGTTAATTATTGCCTTTCTCAATATTGTCTGTCTTCTACAGAAGTATCAATGTGTAGCTGTATGTTTAAATACTTAATTTATAGCCGCAGGAATTAAAAATCTAATGCACAATAGTGATTTTTTTAAAAAATAAAGATGTCACTAAATTTAACTACACCATATCAGAATTTCTACTTAAGAAGTTAATTCACTTGTATAGCAGATGTTGTAAGTATTCATATAACTCTAAGGATGCCTGTGATGCTATCAGTGCAATAACTAGCATGGAATCTCTATTTATGAAGGGAATTTAGATGAGCATAGTATCCGCTGACATGAAATATATTGCTAACTAGAATGATTCCAAATAAAATGTCAGATAAAAGCTTTCTAACTGTAATAACTTAACAAATAAAGTATAGTCTCCAAGTATGCAGTCTCCAATATGCAATATTTACATTTGCAAAATCAGATATTAGTTGAGCGCCAGTCATGGTTTCCATGTAGGTCGAAGAGGAATTTCAGTGACTGCCAAAAATTCCATCTGTCTAAAATAAGTACTTAAGCAAATACAGGTTAGTAAGCCCTGGAATCCTGAGGGGATTTGATAAACCTGATATGCTTAACAGATTTTACTGTTGCCTTTCAGAGTCTAAACAGATTACCAGCTACTGTATTCTGGGCTTCTGATGGGAGTAAGCAGCAATTTTCTCTTCACTGGCATGATAAATAATTAACACAAATAAATATTTTAAATACTACAAGATGGAGTTGCTTAGAGGAAGGCAGAGACCAATCACAATACTACAGTCCTTGCTTCCAGTACTACAATGGTATAAATGAAATCTAACGAAACAGTGTAAGATAAGGGAACACAAAGGGATGCAAGCAGAAAGAAATGATAAAAGGTGCATTTCTGCACAACTGCAAAGAAGGTGCAGACTTGAAGTTTGTTTAATGGGTAATTAAAAAGAAAAAGCTTTCCATGCAGATTAGCATATATTAATATGGTATTTTTAAGCATCTTCCTAATTATGGCAATTCAAGAATAAGTGAATCTTTCCTCTAATGAGCAAGCTAATAAGTGCCTACTTGCCTTGCAATTTCTGACACACAGATGCCTGACATCTATGTGTTCTTGAGCTCACAGTTTCATCCTGGGTAGATGCTTTTCCTTGACCCACAGCTGCTCCTACGCACAGGGATCTCAAACTGAAAGATGGCTGCATTGGAACAAATCCTTACACACCTACAACAGTACCAGCATCATCAGCTTGTGAGGATTCTCCCTATTGCACTGATGTGGTGACAGGAAAACTGGCCAGCATGATGAACTAGAAAGATTCCACCTGAAAGCTGAGGACACTGAAACATGCTGACACCAGTCACACAGATTATCAGGTTAATCATGGTTAGCATACTGTTTCACCAGGTCTAAATTGCATGCCTACCTGAAATTAGTACTCTGGGCATCTTCTGCAGGCTATGAAGAAAAACTAAGTGGGACTCCAGGATGTACCCATTTCTCTTTTTTGGGCTATAAAGGAATGTAAACAGCTATTTCAGACTAAATGCATGAGATGAATTATTTCCATTGGCATAGATAATTCAGGATTTCTACTACCTCAGCCTGTCACCTGCAAACATTTGTTCATACATAGTCATAGCATATATTGCATACCTACCAGTCATTTCCCTTTCTACAGATTGCAACTTACTTTTATCATCTCAGCCTAACAACTGTCAGTGCATGTGTACATGAAAATAGCAAAGCCTACCCAGACCCTTTGTTTGGGGAGCTTGCTTCATCCGAACTTGGCTTTTGTTCTCAGAATTTGGCAGTACTTTAAAATCAAAATAAAGCAACAAGCAAAATTTACACTCTGAATGTTTTCACATTTTAAAAATCTGGTTTTGGTAGGATTTCTTTTCAGTATGTCAGCCTTTAACCCAAGTTAGTACCTTTTTTAATGTACCATAAAGTTTTGCAAGAGCATGGTGGCATATGGTAAATCACAATATACCACCAACATGTGCTGTACATTTCTTGGTCAAACCCGAATTTAGATTTACACATTGAAATATAAGAATTGCTCAAAAGTAGCTGCTATATGCCTCTGACAGAAGGGTATCTTTAGTGAGACAATTCTGCTCATATATTTATTTTCCTTACTTGATTTTTCAATGACTTGATTAGCAATAAAAAAACCAAAACCAGTTCAATTGAGCTGAGCTCAAAAAAACATCCTGCTACAGAAATACAACACGGTTGAAGGCTTTACTTTCTCTTGTGACCAGGATTAAGGTGCAAATCGTTTCTTCAGCATTACCTTAAAAAGGAACACTTCTGGCTGGGAGCAGATGGGAATTGTTGCCTGCCCTCCTGACGTTCCCACTCACCAGTGCCAGAGCAGAGAGGATAGGCAAGCAGCACTCCTTCCCTTCCAGCTCCACAAGTGAGACTGGGATGAACTGTGAAGCACAGAGGTGGTGTAGAAGGCGGCAGAGTCAGGCAGGACAACACAAATATTAAGAAGCATAAACAATACCCGGTTAAGAATTAATATAGCCTTTCTGTGGGATAATACCCATTTTGACTGTTTTTACCTGCTTCCTAATGAGCTAAATTAGAAAGAAACTAACTGGCCTTTCTCCTCAGATAGAAAATGGGAGATCATTATGCACTTTACTCTTCAATACAAGAGTACTATATATAAAGTTTATTAATTTCTCAGCAGTTTATAATGCCTTATTATATTACACACTAGTAAGTAAAAAGATGCCAGACTTTGTAATGGGTCACTTAAGCTAAGCAACCCACAACCCTCTTCCTCCTCTCCTTCCATGTGTGGTTTGTTTCAGGAGGTAGTTCCAGACCGACATTATCAGAACACCAAAATTCTGGCCTTATTTTTAACACTTAAAGCAAGAAACCAAACACAGTAAGAAGTAAATGAGCGGAACACATAAAAGACATCTAGCTTTTCTTTTAGTTTATCTAGTGTGGTTTTTGTAAGGACTTACATACGTTCTCATCTGTCCATAAGCAAGTCTTTCCTATTCACACCAATGCAGCTGTTCATGTGAATGAAATTATGCGTACGCTTAAAGTTGGAAGAAAAAAAGCCATTCCAACAGAACAGAGCACAGAAAATAACAGATAGCAACTGAAGACCTGTATGTTCAGATAACATCCTCTCCAGCATTTTGTATCCAAATAACACTACTACTTTCTTCATCCTCCAGCGATGACAACTGCTTCCTCTGACACCACCTCAAAACAGCATTTTCACAGATTGGATTTCTGTGTTTCCTTGAACTTTTAGATATAGTTTACATTTAGCTGTAGTAAAAAGCACTAGTTGAGCAGTTACAATGTAGATAACTATCCTGTCATGGTTATTGACATAAGTTTTCAGATGTTTCAAGGATAAGCCAGCATTCTGAACAGTTTTCATTCCAGATAACTGATGTTAAGTGTTAAGGATAAGATTAATCTTCTAGATTCAGACACCTAAATTGAGGTATCTACAGAAGATTTAAGGTATCTAAGCTTCCATCCATTATAATCAAAGGAACCTGGGGCAATAACAATCAGTTGAGCCTAACTATGCTGATTTAGCTCACTTTGAAGTATAAGCATCCAGGGGACAGTGCCTCAATATATTTGAGATGCCACAAGGGTATCCTGTCTAGCCTCCAGCCATCACTCCAGATACACAGGTTCTGTGTCATGTGTGTCATCTTCATGAAGATTTCTCAGACACACTGGAGTATCTAAAATGGCTTTATAATCTACAGTGTGCCTAAGTATCGAATTCCTACTGATATGCCAAAATTTAGATGTCTCGATCTGTAAACTAAATTCTAGCCTACATTACTTCTAGTCAACAACAGATCTAAGAGCCATTTAAGAACTGTCCCAACATATCCAACCCCAAATTCCTACTTATACCAAAATTAAGTTGTCAGCTTTTCTTTAAATTGATTTAGTCTTGTAATAAAAACATTGTGCAGTGCCAATGCATATTTTACTTTTATTATCCAACCACATAGTTTGTAACCAAGATTTCTATAAAAGTCGCATCAAACTAGTAGCCAGCTTTTTAAAGTAAGATCTGTTTTCTACATAACCAAGATGACTTATTTTACTATTTACCAGTACTGAATTAGAGTGAACCGGGTGCAAGACTGATGTTTTCTTGCTGGAACTTCTCTCATGTAAAACATGACTCCTGGACATATCCAGGCTACGCAACTCACTAGCAGAAATGGCTGGGGCCAGTGACATACGCATGGAAAGCTAACATCAAATACCAAAAACTAAAAGAAAAATAAATGTAGGTACAACTGATTTCTGGTGTAAGCAAGAGCACATCACCTCCCCTAAAAATGCAAATAGCCTGTTAACAAGCAGTGCAGCCTTGGAGACTAGGGACATCAGGCAATAGCTCAACCAAATTATCCTAATCTCTAAAAGAACCATCCACACACAGATGTATTTCCCTTACTGATGCACTGATCAGTACTGGGAAACGTACAGGGCTATCAATAACATTGCAGTTTCTACCTTAAAAATAAATTTTTTTTTCTTTTTTTTTTTTTTTTACAAATATAATATCCAGAGTTAAAG
>VWZY01012023.1:244511-261615 GCA_013399075.1 Chloroceryle aenea
ATTCTATGTTTCTATGATTCTATGATTCTTGAAGCCAAAAAGAAATACAGGAGGGATTGCTGGCATCACTGATCTCTAAACCAGTTCTGGATCTTCAGGATTCAATGTAGCTATGCACTGGACACCACTAAATTTTTAGAACATCAGGTAAGGCAAGTGTAGCAGAAATATTGTCATTAGTCTGACGCGGGAATGCAAACTTTTTGATGCCTAGTAAGAACTAGACCCTATCTTCATATCTGCTCCACAGAGGAAGCCCTGCTCCCAACTGAGAACGTTTCTCCCAAGCTGTTTCTATCTATATGTGGAAAGACACAAAAGCATCTTGTACATAGGCAGGTCTACCTGTCAATTTTTTTGCTATTTCATTATTACATTCTATAAATAATGTATTTTTCTTCGCTACAGCAAACTATCTGTAGGTAGCTAGGTAGTTGAATTTAGAGTTACTAAAGTTACTAAAGACTTCTTCAAAGTTAAGCAACAGCAGACTTGATTACCCAATTATCACGTAGCTAAGCAGCTCAGGGACAGCAATTAACGGCCNGAATTATTTTGGGAGTAAAAAGTAATTAGAAGATATATTCCAAAAGTTCACCCAATATGCCTGAGATGTAAGCAGGCATTCAGTCCATGGCATCAGACTACAGTTATTTCAAAATTTAAAAAACAGACCAAACAAATAAACAAAACAACAACAACAAAAACACACACCAAAAAATTACTACAAACAAGTCTTCTGCTCCCTACCAAAAAACACCAAACAAGCAACAAGGACGACAACAACAACAAAAAACAAAGCACACACACATTAAAAAAAAATCAGATGAAAAACCTTAAAAAAAAAAGTAAAAAAATCCACCTCCCCAAAACATTTTAAATAAATTTTTAAACAGCTCCAGCTTCAGACTCTCCTAAAAAACCTCCTTGACACAGTATACTGTGGACATCTGGTTTACAGATCAACACTATTTGCTATTGAAAACACAGGCTTTACTACTTGCATACAGTTTACTGTTTATTACTTGCATACAGTTTTCAAATCTAAATATGTAAGTGCATTACTTCAATTAAGATGTAAGGTATTGGTGTGAAAACTATTTTAACACGACCATGGGTGCTGCAATTGCTCTGTTTTTCTCTTCAACAGAATACAGAAGTGAAAGAACTCACATTCTTTTTTATGGTGTACTTGTTATATTTCCACTGACACAATATAAGCAAGAATAATATGATTAAATTATTCTGAATTGTGCAGTCATAAAGAATTACACATGACTCAGAACAACTGCAAATTGGAAAAAACAGCCTATAATTCCATGAGAAGCAACAGCAACAGATTTTGGCTTTGTCCGTAAAAAGAGGTTCTTGGTCAGCAGAGATTCTGACTCCCCAAGATGTTTCCACTCCATTATCATTGATTAGGTTGACAGCAGGCCCAGTATGTCTTTATCTTTAGCCAAACTTTATGGTTTATTCTTATCTCTTGTAAGTGCTGTAGCTAGCATAGCTCTAAAAGATGATGTTCTCCAGTCTCTGAGATGACTGAGCCTGTAGAGCTCCAGCCTGTTTGAGCAGGCTAAGACCACAACAAGGAAGGTGGTCAGCTAGCTGGTCAATGCCATGGAGGTTGCTTTAAAACATGACTGAAGTAGATGGCACATTCAGCAAGATTCCAGTGCCATGAAGCAAGAATTTTTCAGGAACCCAAAGGTAAAAGCACACAGGCATCCGAATTTCCTATAAGCTATAGGCCAAGACTCCATTCAGTTTGATTTCATTCCATTCACACACATTGTAGTATTGTGAAGTTGCTCCTGCTTTGAGCAAAAAGCTGGACCAGATAAGCTCAAGGGGTCCCTTCCAGCCTAAATTATTCTGTGATTTTGGGTCATAGTTTCTAGGGTAATATTAGGGCATCCAGAAACCACTGAGAACCTGAACAAACCTTGAAGCTGTAAAACAACTTTAAGAAAGGTAACTGGCATGGGAACAGCTGAAAATGGACAGGGAAAAAAAAAAAAAAAAAGAGAAAGGTTCAAAAAAATCAGAGACAAATCTAGCAAGATGAGTATGAATTGCCCCTTCTTCCGTGTGAGTGAAAGCAGTTACAACAGCAAAATAGACCATCCTTTCTACCTGGCTTATTTAGTAACAGAGATAGGGCCTACTTGAACAATTCACTCAACTGGAGCAGGTGACAACTGGAAACGTGTGGAGGCTTTTCAAACCTGTTCTTTATGTCTCCCCTTCAGCACACTTGGACTGTGGCTTGCAGTTTAATTTCCATGCACCAAAACCTCTGAGAGATCTAAATGACCTGAGGAAAGTGAAAACTGGGGTATGGAAAAAAACCAACAACAACAACCCAAAACCAAACCAAACCAAACCCACACCAAAAAAAAGCAACTAAAAATCACATCTGATTTGATCTGTAAATACAGTCAGAAGGTTTTCAAGCTGAGAATTAAATTTCTTTAGTGAAGTGCTTTGTCCACATAGTAGTTCTTAGGAGAACTCCTTGAGAATAACAACTTTGCTTTATAAGCAGCCCCAGATAACCTTCTCTCAGGCCAGACAGAGCAGGATGGGACAAGAACTACAGAGTTCTGCTAGATCTTTCCCCTGCAACAGAATAAAGCCCTAAAGAGAAGGCACTGCCTTGGGTTTGCCTGAATAATATTTCCCAGCTTCTCAAGGAGTTGCTTTGGTTGCACTGTTTCCTTTACAGAACTGCTGATAGATCTTTGAAAATTCCACAGATAGCAGCAGAAGAACCACAGACGCAAGAGCTGCTCTCTTTTTTTTTTGTAGTATTCCAAAACTTGTACAATATTGCCAAGAGGCTTGTATTCAACACAATTGATGAGTTTGACAGAAAGGTCATGCACATGTGCTATCTGTATGCAGATATTTCTTCCTTCTCCTGCTATTTATAAAGGGAGAATATAAATGCTTAGCTGAATAACTGAAGTCTCTTGACTGCAGAGATCTACATGTATCTATACCAACAACGCTAACCAAGTATCAGGCTGTCAAACTGTCCTTGTTCCTTGTCCCCAGATCACAGACCCCTGTTCTTATAGCAGACTTTAATCTCCTTCACTTCTGCTGGAAGAGCAGTGTGACAGGACACAGAACAATCCAGATTACTGGAGTGTTAGGGATTATACAGGAGATACCAGGTGATGGAAACGATCATACCACTTTACCTGGCACTCATTAGACTGCATTTATGATAGAGTTCAACTTCCTGTCCTCAATACAAGCAAGACATCAGTAAGGGGGCACCAAGATGATTAAGAGCTGAAGCATACTCCCAGTTAGGGAACTGGGTTTGTTCAGCCTGGAGAAGAGAACATGATGATATTAGAAGCTCCTTCCAGTAAGTAGCATTCAGATGGTGATCTTCAGAGTTTTAGAAAAAAAAGGATGATTTCAAGAAGCATCATGGTTTTTATAAAAGGACACTGGAAATAACTAACTTCATATTAAGGAATGCCGAATTCCTTAATTTCAGTTGGTTTGTATTATAACTATTCCTGATGTTCCTCTGAGGCAGGGGAAGAAAGACTTTACTTTTACACATCTGTGTGAATCAGCTGAATCTGGGTCAAAGCATTGGAAAGCCTTAGTGAGATAGGCCAGTTGCAGTGCAATAAGCATGCACTAAAAATAGAATTGTTCCCCAAAATTAAACTAACGCTCTTTAACAAAACTTACCAGACTAAACTGTGTATGTTAAATCACGGAAAAGGCTTACAAAATTACTCCTTTTGCAAGTTCCTAAGCATGGAAAACTACAGGAAGGGGAGTAATTTTGTTTAGAAGGTATTGTTTTAATACCCAGGCACATGCTGTTGTGATTACTTTGAATACTTCAGTCCCACACACCACATCTGACAAAACCACTCAATCGTTAACTTGCATTTTTCTTTAACTACTCATTTCAAGGCAAAGTGGAATAGCAGCATACGTGATCTAGAGTGGCTGAGGCTTTATTCACACTATGACTCAAAGAAGTGTTTCCAGCCAGAGCAGGTTCTGCTCTTGAAACACTTATTTGGTGTTGCAAATGGATATTAATTTGCCTATAGCAACATATATTGTCAACTGAAGAAAGGACAGGACAGGTAAGGAAAATTCCTGTTTATCATTTCACCTTCAACCCAAGATGGATTTCTAACTGTGGAAAATCTCACTTAGATTCCAATACCCATAGTACCAAAAGATTAATGAGGTTTTTATTATTGTTAATGAGATTTGCTGAGGGTAACAGATTCACAGAATGCTGAGCGGATTCACCATAACAGATTCAGCTTCAGTTTTATGTTTGACTACTGCATTATTGCTCTGTAAAGTAATGAAGTGTAAGAGGCCAGTACAAATTAAATGGGGCTTTTATGCATGTGCCACATTTCCTCATAGTATCTGGAAGATACTGTATTTAAGTAAATAGATGCAAGTAAGTATTTTCAGGGACAAAAAATGGATATCATTGTATATTTTGAGAGCTGCACTGCTGGCAGTTTGGAGCACAGCCAGGCAAGCATTACCTTTCTATAGCTACTTACATAATTAAGTATTTTCAGGATTAAGTTCACAGATACTAATTCATCATGTAGGCTTTCTGGTCACTGCTGAAATCCCATAACAGAAAACAGGCATCTATTTTTAAACAAAATTTGTTTGTAAATAAGTTATTACAAAATATGGGAGGATTAAGATTCAGTATCTTGACATGAAAATATATTAATTTTGTTACTTTTTAAACCTTCATCAACTTATCTTGCAAGGAAATATTTTATTTTGCTGGGTATTAACAGTACAGAAGATTAATTTCTAAGAATGTCATAACTTGTAAAGAACATGTATGCAGCTCCTTCTGTTTAAAGGATATACGCGTGCATTGGTTTAAGGGTATTTTTAGAGGACATACACATGCACTGTTTTAAGGATATTTTAGAAAGGAAAATTTTAAAAGTTATTGAAGGCAATAGTCAGCTCCACTAGACAAGGTACATCAGAATATTTTTCAGCCTTTACACATTTTTTGTGCAGGACATTTTCTCTGAGTAATCAATATCGGAAACTTAAGTGCAGGAAAAGAGTTTTTTTCAAATTTGTATCACCTCTGCATATCCAATCGCTGGCAGAGTCTTCAGATAGCTAAATATACCCTTGGAAAGTCAGCCTTCGTTCACTTCATTGCATGAATTTAAGTCCTGGAGACACAAGTCCTAGATCCTGAAGACATGAAATTTCACCAAGTTAAAAACTGCTAAGTAGTAGAGTACCTTTTCTTGCAGGAAGTATTGACCTGAGCTTCCTAAGGCACTCAGCTTATAAATACCAAATGCTTTCTCACCTCTTCTCCCCACTCAGCTGGAATGGATGCAACTCTTACCAGTGCTGCTCAGGACCAGAAGGCTTGGAAGAGGCAGCCAAGGGTCAGTTCCTCTTCATCGAACTGGAACTAATCTGCATGTGGCATATCATGTCCTGAAGCCAGGAGCAGGTTTAGCTACACAGATGGATGATTTCTTGCTGCCTATTCAGATCTTTCTTTCCCCTCAGCATTCAGCACTGGCCATGATTTGTAGTCCTGTCTAATCCACTAATATCTTCCATATCTGCCATTTACAGCAGTAAATAGACAGCACAGGAAAGCACTATTTAAAAAGGCTAATTATAAAAGACCAAGTACTTTATACTAGTCTCCATCCTCGACATTTCTCAAATCCTGCTTGCCTTTTCAGATAAGAAAACCAAATGACTAAGATTTAATAATCACAAGTGCATGACCTAGTTTCCAGTCCAGTGACAAATCTACTACAATATTTTGTCTCTCTTGATGAAGTAGAGCTTCCTAATTACAGGCAGGAAAATGTGCTCATTACATAGTTCTGAAGTAAGACAAAGAAAGCTTCAATCATATGTTTAAAGATTTGTAAAGTACCTCAAAGCAAATCAGAAAGGGTGTCTTTCAGTCACACACCCTGTTTAAATTGCTAGTGGAACATTATGACAACTAAATCGTACTTTCCTATATTAATCTATTTTTCTTATCCATCGCCTTACTGCAGAATGAAGTTAGAGGACTCAGCAACTACAGAAACAGGAGAAAGTTATTACTTGCCATAAACTACATAGAAGTATGTTCAGGAAATAATACTAGTTTGAAGGATGTGCTTATTTATCCCCCAGTTGTTTTGTTTGTTTGTTTTTTTTTAATTTTATTTTATTTTTATTTGTAAGAATTACACCTCAGAAGGAAGCATTCACTTTTTATTTTCTGCTCTGAGTTTATCCTTGTACTCCAAGAAGCACGAGAACTCAGTACCTTAAACAGCCTGTCAGGAGAGCAAAGGTTCCAGTTTCACAGACTCCTGACCTGGAATACTTTTGCTCCTCTGGCAAATGCAAGGCCTGTGGCTATGAGACTGAGACAGACCGGTTATGTTTCTCCAAGTAAGATACAAAGTGAGATGTTCTACTTTTCCTGAGCTTAGATAAAAAGTGTTCCTCTCAAGCACCTGCTGAGGGCATGTGATGAATGCCACCTTTGATGAATAAAAAAAAAAGCAGCAATACAGAAAGTAAGATACCTTTTCTAGTGCCTGTTTACACGAACTCACCTACATTTAATTATTCTCACCTACTATCAACATATTTAGTTCAATAATTGCAAATGTTCTAAATGTAAGAATTGGTATACTCTGTACAAAGTTAAAAATAGGAAAAAAACACAATTTTCAAGCTATTTTAAGGGCCATGCCTTATTTCTTTACCTAACAGCCATGACAAATTCCATCACATGAGCAAGAGGAAGGCTTTATCCAGCCTTCACTTAAAGAAAGCACTGCAATTGCTAAGCTTTATCCTTAGAGAATGTGTCATGAAATCTTGTCTTAACAAAAAGTAACAACACAAAAAGCAACAACACAAAGAAAACCCACATTGTTCTATTGCTCTCCTAAGACTATAAACACTGTATGCCTTAAAGACATAAATTTGCATGCCTTAAAAGACAAACACCAGATGTCTTCCTGTCTAGAAGTCCATTAAAAATTATATTAACTCAAGATTGTTCTATGCTTCTATGAATAGAAATAATACACCAAAGTTCATTGACTTCATGAATAGATTTTTGTTATACACAAACTCAAGTAAATTTTTTCAAAGAAGTTCAGTGAGTACCCTGTGAACAGGGGAGGTTTTGAAGCATGGCAAGCAGCAAACAGCTTTCCTTTATCAGGCATGAAAGCTCTAGATGAAGTCTGTAATATGACATCTACATTCTCAGCAGCAGCCAAAAAAAAAAAGGATCTCAATAAGAATACGGTGGAAAGAGGGCATCACTGAGCTTCAAAATGCACCAGGCATAGAGGCAACCTGAAACATCCCAAGACAGAGCAGTGTTGGAATCAGGACAACTGTCCATCTTGGGCTCCATACAAGAGCAAGGTAAGAATTTCAGAGAAACCTTGGGAATAAAGATGTCAAGCAGTAATCTAAAACATGGCATCTGAGGAAGACTGAAAAGCATGGGTGGAGGGTGGAACTAACTGCTGCAAGACCTCACTTCTGCAGAGGGTCCAAGACCCTGAGTGCCAGTCCCCTGGCAGAAGGCTCTTCATTCCAGCACTTGTTCCTAGGATGTGACTTTTAACAATGGCTTATGCCCAGGCAAAACAAAAGCTGTGTAAAACAGGGACCTTAAGGAATTACTTCAACTACTGCTACAGCACAAAATCAAGAGTTTGAAATATATTTTCATAACAACTTCCATTTGCCTGTAAATAGCAGATAAATTCACCTTTCAATAGACACTATCTTGAAATTCAACAAGGATTTTATTCCATCTATCATAGACTAAAAATGCTGAATATATCAGCATTCAATATTCTGTACTTAATAAAATCTTAAAATGTTTCTTCAGCTATTAAATTACTCTTGTACTTTACATTAAAAAAATCTCAGTTGCATTTTAACACATTTAATGATGGCAAAAAAAATGTCCTACAAAATCTTGAAAAGTCCTTTTTAAGAGTTTTAAACCATACACTTTAATCAGCCCTCATCCTGTGAAGTACTCATTTTAATATCTCACATTTTTAACCTAAGTTTATTAACTAGATAGTAGTCTCTTCATATCTTAAGCAAAGATAGAGTGGAGAAGAGCATATGTAAGAAGCTAAGACGGAGTAGCATCATCAATACATCAATGCCTTTTCAAAAGGCATCTGTCTACCAACTAACACAAACAGGCTTCCTCTGCTTCAGGTGCACTGCTCCTGTCCAACCCCTCAAAAAAAACATCAGACAGGATTTTAGGAGATTCAAGCTAAATTACATGCTTTGCAGACTCAGGTATTCAGTTGACTTTAGAAATGCAGTCAGTGTTCTTCTGTTCTGACTTCTATTTGTAACTACTAAGCTCTTCCACACTATGTAGGTAAAGAGGCTTTCATAATACACCTCCACACGTAAATCTGCTTTCTAAAGACAGACATCTGCAGGAAGAAATCCAATCAGTCAGCTAGACACTAGAACTTAGAATGTTCTAACATGCTTCATAATCACCACTATGCACCCATTGGCAGGACAGATTTTTTTTTTTTAAGTCACTAGTAAAAGCCAAATTTATTTTTGCCTTTATGGAAAAGAGAATGATGCATTTCTATACTATCCAATCTCCATGCCAAAAGCAAATTTAAAGCGTATCATTCATGGGAGACAAGAGGAATAAAGCTGAACTATGATATCCTATCTGAGCTGGATGCCAACAAAATCATTGTAATATCTCATAACACCTACTCTGTTCCAAAGATAAACACATTTCATTAATAAGACAGATGAATCCAAAATACTCAGTACTGAAGATGAGTTTATTTAAGCAAAAGTTCTTTCTGCAAAAGAATCAAATGTGTTTGTAATTTTTAAAGCCTCCTATAGGGATATTTATTTTATGAATATACAAAAAGAAGAGGCAGAACAATGACTTTAGGTTTAATATTAAACTTAGAATATTACTGAAAAAAAACCCCAAACCTGCAACAGTTTTTCAAAGCCAGAAACATGCAACAGTTGCTACTTGACCAATAAAGTAGGTAAAAACCTAAGCATAAACATGCAGTGATAAAATGCATTGCTTCTATATGCCCCATTTGTATTTTAAGAGCAAAACAGTGATGAATTTGCTTTCTGAATTCTTATACCAGATGAGTACATCTTGATGTATTTCTACATCTTTCGATGAAAGCCACAAGTATTCAAAGTGTAAGAAAATTACAATGCTATTTTTTCACTCCTACATTATGTATTCTTTGTGTATATAAAGTGTTTGCTCCACACTTCCTCTGCTTCCTCTACACTGTAAACAACCTCAAGTCCTGCACGGAGTATTGTGTTTCACACAGGAATAGGCACTAACAGTATCCAAGTAAACTACAGACACCGATTTCAACAGAAAGCACTCAGTGCCTACAAGAACTGCCTCCAGGGTGCTCTGTGACCTGCTTCTTCTGAGTCAGGATTTTTGCTTCCTGAATTATGCAACAAACCACATTAGCAAAGATTAAACTTTGATAAGACCAAAACTTGTTTTCTTATGCATGCAAAGTTGTGTTGCTTTTTTTAAATTAACTCCTTAATAATAATAAATCTATATTGAGGAATATACATAAAATAATTATCATTCAGAATTAGAGATCTGTTTTAACCAAAACATATTTAGCAATTTTTTCCTCTGAAATGACCTAAATATTTGGACCATTTAAAGTCATTTTAATTAATAAAATCCAGATACTATGCTATTCATCATTTTTGATAAAATTAGACTAGTCTCAGAAAGGTCAGACTTGCCAAAAACATTTACACAGCACATTGAATATTTCAAAATATCCTTCTAAATGGACTGCTAGGAATCAAGCTTTAGATGTGTGTGGAGGTTAAAGCTCTAACACTTTACAAGTGACAAAGGAGTTTGTTTGGGTTTTTTTTAAAGAATGAATGCACCAGTGCTAATTTCACACCAGTTTTGGCAGTGGCATCCCCTCTTGCATCCCTCTACCATAAATCTACTCTCAGCTTACACTAGTAAAACCAGTATGAGAATCAGGTCCTTAGCCACTGCTCTAATATCATCCTACAGAAATTTATCACCCTTATAAATGCCATGAGCTCATTTATGATTATGATCAAACCTAGACTGCCCACGTCTGTGTACCATGGCAGTCGCAGCTCCTGAAGGTGTCTGCAGTGTGCATGATACTGACAATCCTTCAGGGCAGTCTTAAAATTACTAGTATCTTGCTACATGTCATGAAATTCTGAAAATTAGTCAAAATGATAACCCAATGTGTTACAGCTGCACAGCAATTTTCTTCTCTCAAAGCAAATCAGTATTCTACCACTGAGTCTAGGAAAAAAAAAAAATCTAAAACAGAAATTGATGGAGTTTAAATATGCTTGACAGCAATCATTTACTTTCTTTAAGTATCAGATGGTTTCCCCTACCTTCCTTGACTTCATCCATGACTTTGATTTCTCTTGAAGATGAACAGACATACAGCACATTCCACAAACAGCTTGCACAGTTGCAATTTCAGAACCACAGGTCAATTCCTTGTTACTGACAATAGGACATCCACAATAAATATCACATCTTAATATATTGATTGGGTAAGGTAGATTTCTCACGCCTGCAAGTCCTACTATGGCTGAAATCTCAGAATCCTGTTCTCCAGCAAATGATGGTTTTGACACTTCTTCAAAGCAGCTGCTCCACTGTAAAATTCTCTAATATAAACTGAAAAAAAAACCAAACAAACAACTAAAGGATCTAATTGAAGAGTTAATACTCTATTTCAGACCTCCATCAGTACTAGCACAACTGCAGTGGGCCCCTTAGCCATCAGAGCCTGGAGCAACGAGACCCTCAGAAAGAAACCTCACATCAGCCCCTGTCTGGCCTGGGCTATGGCAGCCATGAGCAAGTTACACACAAATACACAGCTCCCCTGACCAGGAGAGGAAGGAAAGAGAAAGGCATGACAAGGCAAAGAAGTGCATTTTAACCTGGGGTCAAAAGCCACTAAGAAATATTGCTGTGACACACATTTTACTTCCTCCTCCCCTTACAGAGAGAAGCAGAACCAGGAGAGAAGCTTGTGCCTGCTATGGCCCCAACTTCTGGGGTTTTTTTCAGACACAGCTTGATACAAAAGACTGACTCAGCAGAACTGGATATATAAAGCGAAGATTAGAAAACAAGAACTTCTGTTCTCAGAGATATGCTTTCTGCAGAAAGCACAAATATTCTCTGTAGTTTATTTGACCTATCCGCAAGTACAATTTCTCAGCAAGCTCTTATCCTACTTATTGTCTGCATCCATCAAGAAGATTAAAAAAACAACACCCAAGTTCTATGGCTAGCATCTCTGTAGAAAAGCACATTTATCCCATTCTAACTATACAAATCCATTTTTCAAGGTGCTCTGTGCCAGGATTAATGTTTCTGTTCAAGCAGCATTTATATTCAGTGGGCATAGGAATCCTCAGACTAAAGAAAAAGGGTTATCTTTGTGTTCAACCACTGAAGTTCACAGGAGAATTACACAATTGAAAAGTATTTTTAATTTAAACAGCTTCGCAGCAAAACAATTCTAGGTTTCAGCTTCTTGCGACAACTCATACCACTCTTCAGTTGGTGCTACTGCTATATAGTTTACTATCTAACTTCTCCTTCATTTTATTTGCTTTTAATTCAAGTCACAGAACTTTGTTCACAACTTGCAGTCTCAGCACTCTTTTTCATAACTGCAAGCAAAGAACTGGAGGCCAAGAGGAAGAAAAGAATGTAACACCAAGCACAGCAACTTACCTACTAGGTCAGGATCAAAATAGCATAAGGAAATGAATCCTTCAAGCTATACACATAAAATAGAAGACAGTGGTAAAATAATCTGACTGAAATACTCTGTTCTTTCCCCAAGACATTTTCCTTATTAATAGTATGCAGGACAAACCTGCCTTGAAGTAAGAACGGTGGAAAAAACCCAAGGAATTAGTTTCTAAAGGTCCTTCACACATACTGTAAAATGCAGCACTTATTCAAAAGAAATCCTGCATCACGACTCCTCCTTCACACCTCAGGAAGTTAATTTCAAGAAAGGAGAATACACTGGCAACTTTAGAACCTCCTCAGCGAGCCCTGTGGTACCCACTTGGTGAGCCACCTCTGAGCTCCTGCCCTTGTCCAAAACCCAAGTGTATAAAGCAGCTACAGTTCTGCCTGTCTGCAATTTACAGTGCTGATCGTTAAAGAGCAAACAGCTCTGGTGTGAGTCAACCTCACACTTGAGGAACCTCCTATTTTAGGTTGCGATTTCATAGAACAGCAACTCCCGTGTCAGAGACCCCAGTAATAGATCAAAATTACAGTGCTTACGAAACACACAAGCAAAATCAATACCAGTTCATTCTAAAAGGTTTCAGACAAACAGATTGATTTGCTTTTTGTAATAGCCCAACCACTGTACCATTTAGTCTTGTCAAAGATCAGATAAATAGCATGTGCTTATCCCTGTCAAGATTAGAATTGCTCTGCTAGATGATCTGAGGGGGATAAGAACTGAGAAATACTACTGTTAAAAACTACAAAACTGTAAAGGATAAAAAGTTTATCAGGAAAAAAGAAAGTAGAAGACAGTGAAAGTGATCAGCAACTATACCTCTGAAAAATTCTTCATATTATATCCTTATTTTCATATGGAGTTGGCCATCTTCCAATCCAAAAGACACTATCATATCTACTACCACTTAGTATGCAATTACCCCTGCACTACCAAGTAACCTCCAAAAAAACTGGTTTTCAAATTAATATAGATAACTTCTAATAAGCCATTTTAAGAAGTGATTTCCTCCTCCATCAGTTTCCTTCCAAGGATATGTATCTACAGCTAAGGCAAAAGCAACACTCATTGAGCACTGGCCAGACCAGAGGACCCAGACAAAGCACACACAAGTTTAAGATGTGAAAATAGGAACATTACGACTGGAAGAAAAATATACATCTACCTGGTATTTGATAAAGGAATAGATTTATTTAGAAGAGCTTCTTAAATGTTTCTTCTCTATCAGATACAGAAAATTTCACTGGAATGCTTGATTTTTCACTAAGGTCTGAGTTTTCTGGGGCGTATTACAGGGTCACGAATAAACGTCAAAGTCATAAGACCTTTCTTATATGTCACCCACACCAATCACAGGATTATACTTTCTCAACATCAGATTTAATTTTAGTGAAGCAACTAGTATGCAGAACAAAATATATCTGTATTTCACAAGCATTCTCCTCCCACTGCATGAAACATATGGGCACAATGAGAAGCCCATGCTTCTCTCTAGCTGAGAGAATGGTTTCTCTTGAAGCGAAATGTTTACTTTTTTTAGTAAATTAGTATGTGTAATCTGATAGGAAATACAAGCATTCCTATCTTAATAACCCCCTAATAAACTCCTCAGTCCCTCAGCCTGGAATTGATTTTTCTGAGAAAGTATCACTAGAGGCAACCTTCACTCTTTTACTTCTCCTGAGGGATACAGTATGGCCACTGACAGAAATAAGACATTGCAATAAATGGACCTTTGGCCTGTTCCAATATGGTTCTTGTACAGTAAATCCCATAATGAGTCAATGGACTGATAGCCAACAACTCATCACACTGTTTAGCTGAGAACTTACTAAGATCTAGTGGCATCATATACAGGAGGTGGTAAGCATAAAGCATCAATGCTATTGCAGGTGGGACTGAGACTGAGATCTCTCAGGTATTCAGCAGCTTCATCAGACAGTCTGTTCTGAAATTCTCCGGTGCTTTTGTGCAACATGAGTAAAGGAGAAGAAAAAGAGGGAGCAACAGCTTACATGTGCACTACACTCAGAAATGACAATAGCAGGCAGTGAGAGGAGAGAGGTTAAAATTAAGCAGCTGGGTGGGGGGGCAGCCCTCTAGCACTTAGATTTAATACAGTCACTTATTTCCTGCTCACTGAATCACTCTGCAAAAATATGAAAGCAGCCTGGAAGCAAAACACCCCTCCTCCAACAGCAAAGTTTCTCAGTCAGGGAAGTGTTTAGATTCCGCAGACAATACAGACTACTGGAAAAACTTGGTATTTAGAAGCGTTCGCATATCTTCTCATTGAGCTTCTGAAAATAAGCAGCTTATAGGAAACTATGGTTTAAGCAATATTAAAAGGTGAAAAAATTAAAGATGAGATGAAAGTTTAGAGTTAAATGATTTGTGTGCTTTAAAGTCACAACATCATACATTGAATAAAGCATAAATGAGATTTATAGTAGTAAATTACTTTCACTCTTCTGTAACTCATCGGCCTAAAGAGCATACAACTGCCAGCCAGAAGTTTCTAATGCAATCTGTTTTAGTCAAAAGAAGTGAAATTGCATTTGTTTTCCTTGTAATTGCTAGTCACAATGTGGTTAGTTGCCGGAGGGGAAAATAAATAAATAAGACAACTACCAAAAATGTTCTAAATACACTTTTAATCACTATGGACCTAAAATGTCATATGATAAAACTGATTTGTGATTAGTGTCCACAGACTTGGACAGGTGCCCTTAGATAATTAAACGCTGTGTGTTGCAACCTGCTGTTCCTCATGGTTTTTGAGGTAACACTGCTACAGAGATGGGGCAAACCACTCATCAGACTCCATACATGCTTATGAATTACTTACAAAGTAAAATGTAAACAATTTAAAAAAGACATTGCCTAGTACTTAGTATGTTCTAGACATTTAGCCCTCCATGTAAAAGTAGGGGGCAAGTGGAAAAGAAGAAATGTGGGTGTTCGCCCTGGTATTCCCACAGCCCTTTCTTTCACTTCTCACCAGACATCAAGGTTAGTATAAAAAGTGATGCATGCACCAAGTATACAGAAATCTAGCTTTTCTGTTGGACAAGTGGGGCACTAAATGGAGATAAGCATTTAAAAACAACAACAACAATCTAGTTCCTTATTTCTTCTTACTTCTCTTTTTTAAAGACGTCCAAGTATAAATGGTTTCCCATAAAATTTTTGTTTCAACTTGTCTGAGAAAAGGAATGCATTAAATGAAGACTCAAACCCCAAGTTTCCACCTACTGCAGCATATTTTAGCTTTACCTGCTTGACAGGTCAGCTGTCTTGGCGTAAGAGACTCTGGAAACATATTTTGTCTTATTTTTCTACAAGTCACTGCTAGATACCACTATTCAGCGCTTATATTCTACTTTTGCCAAGTATATGCAAATAAGCTTATTAAAACTGGCACCATATCTAAAAGTGCTGATAGCAAGGAATTGCAGCTCTTAGACAGGGCCCAGGAGACAGCAGAAAGTTCTGGCACTCCTGCAGAACTGTAAACAAGCCCTGTACTTTAGAATCATTAAAAGAGATATTTTATCTACTTCAAACTGAATTCTGTGCAATCTGATGCTTGTTTAACAGCCTTGGCAATAGAAAGTGAACCGAGAGTACCAGCTCTCAAACTGGCAACCCTGTTGGCAGTCCTCAACATATTTTATTGCCCATATGTGTATATATTTGGCAATAATGTATATATATCTGGGGTTGTGTATGTGTATATGGGTGTGTCTGTATATATACACATATATGTAGAGTGTAATACATCCACACCCCCCGTCTTAAAAATCACCTCAGTCAGAAAACTGGCTTACCCATTCTTCATCAGAACAGGACCAGACTCTCCTCATGGACGTAAAGACTGGATTTTTCAGCTGAGCTTTTGTAGCACTGAACTCTACATTAGCTGGGTAGACACAGCTGGTAATGAACAACTGCATTTTCCCGCTTCTCTACTGTACAGTATATATGTGCTATACCAACATCTGAGGGGAAAGGGAAGAATAAAGACTAAGACAGGAAATCAAGCAAGACCATTCCTCTTTAGCACTTATCTCCAGGTATGCTGTTTAGAGGCAAGAATGTATAATGTTTGAGGGGAAAAAAGTAGCAATAAACTCGCTTTGATTGCGACTGCCCTTTATTCAACGAATTTCAGAATAAGCCCCGTTTTACTTCTTAAAACAAGCTAGGGTTTGTTGCATTCGCTTTCCCGGTTATTCTGATTCAGACTTTTTCCATGAATACTGCAGCTGCTTAAAAGCAATCCCAAGCAAAACAGCGTCTCCTTGGTTTCTTCTTGGGAGTTTTATATTTTGGTTTATTTTCCTTTCACCTGACCTCAGGAGACCTTCTCAGGCCTACAAACACACAGACATAAGACAGCCTTTGAAAAAACTTTGTAGTCAAGCACCAAGACTAATAAGAGCACTATTCATCTAATTAATATATGGAGTTCTTAGTGAAGAGTCAGCCTATCCAGTAAAAATAGAGGCATAGTTTTTGTCAATTTATGCAATAAGAAAATGACAGTATATACATTCTAATGCAGAGATTCTACATCAGAGCACCCTTAAAAATAATGCCCAAGAACAAAGCTGTGGCAAAGGACTTGACCAAGGCTTAATGTACTAGGTGAGGCTTATCATCTACCTTTAACTTTACCCATGTTTCATTTTGACAGCAAATCTCCGGGGTCTGCCACACCAATAAAGTATTTTAGTAGCTGAACTTCGCATCTTTATCAGAGCTGTGCAAATACTTACTTAGTCAGCTTTATTTTTTTCAGATTAGTTCAGCATGTTTAGAAAGTTTTATCAAGCTGAATTACAGTTCTTAAGCAAATTAGACCTGCAACAAAAAGGCTTTGCTGTGCTATGGCATCCTTACAAGCTGACTGCATTCGCTGATGCAGAGCTGGGGGCAAACTAGAGTTGAATTTTACTGTTGCAACTGCAATATGATGGTGATAAAATGTTTTTTCCACCTGTCAGGGGCTAAACCACAGGGCAGCATGCACGGCCAGACTTGGCCGTGGAAAACAAGGCTGGGAAAGAAGGAGGGTACCAGGAAAACACAGATACTCGCATCGGAGCCGCGTAACTTTCAGCAGCATCCTCCCCGGGCTGCTGCTGCTTCCCTTCTCCGGGAGACGCAGCAGGGACGGCACC
>VWZY01012023.1:261689-282347 GCA_013399075.1 Chloroceryle aenea
GGCAGCTCCGCGCAGCCCGGGCAGGCGCCCAGGTGCGATGGAGGCAGGCGCGAGGAGTGAGCGGAGGTGCGGGCCTGCAGCCCTCCCCGCACCCTGGAGTCGCTGGCGGCGTGGCCCAGCCGCTGCAGGCTTGCTCCGGGCCCGGCGTTTGTAAAGGGCTTAGACCGCTCTTCCTTCTACCGCTTCAGAGAGCTCCTCCGAGGGGCTCTATACTCGTTAGAAACACTGGCCCCGAATCCCTTGCTAAGGTGAAATCGCACCAGCAATTCCACTTTACCACGCTGGGCTTTATGCAGGACCTTGCGTTGCCCAGGACAAGAAACGCAACCGCTTAATGCTGACAAGATTCACGTGATCCAGCTCATCGACCTGCGAGCCTGGGCTCAGGTACTCAGGTGGACCCCATGCCCAATCTCTCGGCTCAGGTGCACGCAGAAGCTGGGCCTATGTGCTTGAATAACAGTAAAGTTTCCCTTTCCTTTAAATGACGATGAAATCCAACCTTTCCCGAAGGGGATGGGCTGCATAGCTCTGTACAGTATGGAGCATGTGTTTGATGTAACTAACTTTGTTGTGCCGACTTCAGCTGTGCTTTTTGGGGTTGTGCCTGGTCAGGATGGAGAGTGCAGGGGCAGAGAAGGGGTTCAGCTGTTTTGTACTGCTATCCATAACATTTGTCTGCAATATTTTCTGAAATTGTTAGCATACAATCTCTCGTGAAGTATATGACTGTGGCTTTATTCAGCTAAATTCATATATGTAAGCAGAAATAATTTCCATATGGATACCATAGTCCTGCTAGAGAAATGACAGAGCTTGAAATGTGTGGCTAGAAAAATGCTTAATGATAAAGGAGTTTGCCATCTGTTGTCAAGCAGCAACAAACAGGTAAAAATTTTGCATCTCTTTTAAAGTTAACTCTTCACATATAATCTGTAGGCCCTGCATCCATTCCACTACTTCATATTTTCCAATAAAATAAATAGTTTCCCATGGAATCTGTCCATTTCTGAATTTCCTGTTAAGTAGCTCTAAAAAGTTCACTTGGGGTTAATTAACAAAAGAAGGTTGGAAAGGTTCCAAGGCTTTATTTCTGGAAACTTAATTAGCAAGTCAGGAGAAAATTCAGTAAATAAAATTCTCCCTCATTCTGCCATCTCAGAAAGTAGTATGGAAAGCAGTATTAATACAAATTTTGAACAAACTTTAAACCTGAAGTCTTTCTGACCAGTTATCCAGCCCTCCTTGGATTTGTCTGGAGAGCTGCGTATCTACCTACCCAAGTCCTGAATATTACCTTCAATAGGTATCACGGATATCAGGGTAGCATTTGAGGTCTTTCCTAGACATGGAAAAATAAAACCAATGTAGAGCCATGATAAAAATAAAAAGCAACATAGAAACATTCTTTTTCCTTTCTTTGTGGCTATGCTGAAAGCACTCTGATAGAATGCTAACCTAAACGCAGTATTTTTGCATTTAGCAAAAGGGTACTGACGTCATTTTTATCTTCGTGTTGCGACACTGTCTATAAAAAGACCTTATTGATTCATGCCAAAAGTCACTGCAACCACTATGAGTACCTGTTCTGAGGACTGACCCCTGCTAAGGACTTGTCCTGACTCACCTCGGCCCAGTTACAAAAGGTATGTAATGTAACAGCTAATTCAGGTGAAGTTCATCTGGATATTTTTTATATAACTAAATTTCAGAAACCACTTACTACAATGTTTTAAGTACAAATTTACTCTTCCTTGTCTTCTTAAAAATGGAATTTATTTCGTTTGTTATGTTCCGACGCTAATAAAACTCAAATCCTAACTATGTTAGGATGAAAGTGTCCCTGAGTTCTAAGAATGGCAACAGACCTTTTCAGCTCAAAAGAAAGGCCAAAGAAAGAGAAAAAGGTGGTGTCTTCTGTCACCTGTAAAAGTCTTCCACTTGAGGCCTGGAATATTGTAGCATTTTAACAGGATTAATAGGGACTTATTGTCCAAGTCTGCTGCTAGTGATTGCTTTTTTTGCTAGTTGTTACAACCTCCTGCTAATTTTGTTGTACATTTTTACTGCCTTGACAGATTTTAGGGTGACCCTTCCAGGACCTCACAATATTTGAACACAGAAACAGTTCAGAATGGGCCAAAGGAGAAGTGTTCAGCAGTTACATCGTCAGTCAGAGGGGTTATACCAAAAGAGGACTGCATTGAACAATAAACCTGGATTACAGGAATATGTAAATGGCCAGGTTGTTTTGTTATGGCTGTGTACATTATACAGGTATTTTTGCAAATGTTAGCCCACATTCAGATAAGTGGTTTCTGAGCAATGTATGTTATCAATGTGTTTCTGACAAAGTAGCTTTGCCCTTCTGGCAGGCACCTAAATCTCAAACAGTTTCTACATGGTACACTTGTGAAACTCCTCCTGATTTTTCGTGCGTACCTATGCATAGGGTTTCCTCCCACCCCCACTTTACTGGTTATTTCTTGTCTCTGTCAGATCTTCCCAGGGACACTGTGGATATATGAAAAGCCCTACTTAAAATAGTCCTAGAAAAAGAGACTAGAAGAAGGAACACTGGTCATCTAGTGTACCTTCATATCTCAACCTAGTGTTAAGAAGCTCCAATAAATGAGAATTGACAATCTGCTTTGGCAAGCCAACAATGAGGAAAGATCAGTACAAGACAGAAAATATTTCCTTGTTGCTGAAGTAGTTAAGATGACTGACCCAGTTTAAATATTTAAGAATGGAACTTGGGAAATGTCCCCGTGTCAGGCTATGACTGATCAGAGGATTTGGACCCCCTCGAACCATGTTTTGATCTACTGTTGAATCTGGGATCTCCACATCCTGCTATGCCACTGGGGAAGTGTTATCTTCCAGGGCTACTGGTTTAGAAGAAGAGAAAGGGACCTCTTACATTCTGATGATGAAAATATCCAGTTAACTGCTTTTTTAGGGTGGTACTTGTATTGCATGTCTGACTTACCCCATCAAGAGCTGTAGCTGATCTATTCTATTACCAATGGATGGTAACTGTTGAGTGCTCACTACGGGTCATGGTACTGCAGCCGAGACCTTGCCAGCCCTGAATCAACTGGGAGTGTTACTTCACATGTTTTACCAATGGCAATTCCCTTTGCACTTCTCAGCAGAATGTTTGCTTTTTTTGCAATAGTGCAACACCATTAACTCATGCCGGGTTTGCAATCTGGTGTAACCCCATGTCCTTCCCCGTGGGGATGCAGTTGCCAATATCAAGTCAAATTTGGAAGAGACACAAGGTTAGCTTTAAAAAAGGTGAATTGTTTAATAATTTAAAAATAGAACTGAAGCATTTGTAAAGTCTCTATTACATAAACATTTTACAGTAGTGTTAGCAATCCCAACTCATGCTTGATAATTAGAAAATGAAGTACATTTTGTGGTCATTGGGAAGCAAGTTTTTAGTTAGTTAAGGTGAAGGAGAAGGAAAAATTAAGCAGCATAAGTAGTACAAGGTTATTCTTTTAATTTTTATAAGTTTTTACTATTTAAAAGTGTTTGTAACACAAAAGTGGATTTAAAAAAAAAAAAACAACTTTAAACCATGCACTCCTAAAGTTAGAAGAGGAATCTAATGGAAATTTTGAAATGCCCAAAGTGCCAGCAAGGTCACCGCCAGTACTGCCTGTCCCTGACCACCCTCCTGGGGCTCTCCTCACCCTCCCCATGGCTCCATTTCGGCTCACCAGCACCATTGGTCACTGCCCCATCAATGCTGCAGCAGTGTTCCACTTGGCACTTGGCTCCACTACAGCCAAGATTGTTCCTGGCCATGTGACCTGCTGGCCTGGACCCTGCCCACCCACAGGCTGACTTCAGCCATCGTTGTCCACCGTGGACTCACACAGCGATCATGGGGCTGTATCTGACCACTGTTACCCACCTTCCCATTCCCAGCTCAGCCTCAGACTGGCCTTGGTGCCACAGCATATCTGGAATAGGGGACTGCCCTGACTGCCCACAGTGTGCCCTCCTCCTTCATGGGGGGCTGGTGGGACAAGCCCTGGCGGGTGAGACCCTGCTATGCTGGCCCACATGGGGAGCCCCCAGCCCCTTGGCTTTCACTGCACCCTGGCATGGCAGATGGTGACTGGGAAGGCAGAGCCAGGCTCTTGTGACAGATGAGGAGCGGAATGCCACGAGGCAGCAGTAGCAAGGTGCACCTGGAAAGCATCCAGCCAGGCTTAAGCACATTTTTCACCAACACTGCAGTTGGCTGCCTAGGCAGGTCAAGAAGTTTCATGCCTGGAGATTTTCAAACCCTGACAAGACAAGGCCCTGAGAAACCCAGTCTGGCTTTGAAGTTCAGCTTGTTTTGAACA
Organism: Chloroceryle aenea; assembly: GCA_013399075.1. Lineage (NCBI taxonomy): Eukaryota > Metazoa > Chordata > Aves > Coraciiformes > Cerylidae > Chloroceryle > Chloroceryle aenea. The sequence continues at coordinate 266,060 of VWZY01012023.1, forward strand.
GCAGGTTGGGCTGGATGAACTTCAGATGTCCTTTCCAACCTGTGATTCTGTGGGTATTACACTGCTGAGAATGACAAATTCTCTAAACATGCAGGCATTTCTACAGGGATTTCATTGCAGCCACAAAAGGCTGTTTCTCCTTGTGAATTTACCAACTTTCTGTGATCTTGCTCCTCTATTTCTTCTTAGGTGTATATATGTTTGTCCAGTGGGATTTTTACCCAGAACAGTCTTCATACCTCTCACACTTTGCCCCATTCTTGCAGGGGTTTTATTTCACATGCCTTAAATCTAATTAAACCACTTAACTTCAAGAACTGGTGGTAAATATCTTAAGTTTCCACAGTTTTGGAATCTGATGCCAGATTCATAGGGAGGACATGGACCTGATGGAGCGGGTCCAGAGGAGGGCCACGAAGATGGTCGGTGGGCTGGAGCACCTCTCCTATGAGGACAGGCTGAGGGAGTTGAGATTGTTCAGTATGGAGAAGAGAAGGCTTCAGGGAGACCTAACAGCCACCTTCCAGTACCTGAAGGGAGCTTACAAAAAGACTGGAGAGGGCCTGCAGGAAAAAAGTTGTCCCTGATTAGCTCATGTTGTTGTACGTGTTGAAGCACTATGAGAGAATATCCACACACACATGGTATCATTAGCAACCTCATGAGCTCTTAAGACAGCTGTAATTTAGAAAGAGTCATATAGAAGTAGTTACATGTCTATATAGCCATTCATTTTTTCTGCATGGTATGTCTGGGGTAGAATAAGAATTTAATTCTTCCATGTCCCAGTGTTGCTGTTTTAACTCGTAGATCATGACATTCCTGTTACAGTAGAAGCAGCACAAGGCAAATAAAATACATATGCTACAGTGCAGCATGTCTTCAGAAGATATTCTGGCCCAATTTATGATTCAAGGAGGGTAAATAATGCTCAAAGTAAGCATCCAATTTTTTTTCAGTATTTTTCCAAATAGTGCAGTTTCTGAAGAATTTTCCCATTTGTACCAGAAAAAAAAAAAAAAAAAGTATTCTATAGAGGTCTACCTATTCACTGCTTTAATTGTCACTTGATTACACAAGAACAGATATAATGTGAGCAGTTATAGATTTGCAAATGTGATCTAAGATGCTACTATTTTGAATATACAGACACTCTGGAGTCATTTAAATGACCTACATAAAGGCATGGAAAAATCACATTCCTTCTTTTCAAACTGTACCAAACACTTGAAACAAATCTTCCTTGAAATACCCTTTTAAAATTAATTTCCTGAATTGGCTGGTGATGAGGAATGTCAAATATTTCTAGATTCCCAAGCCTGCTTATCTGAAAGATTTAAAATCTTGTTAGTGCTATCTTCACCAATACAAATGCCTTCATTTAACACTACACACGGTTTTAGAAATGTAGATGTGCACATATATTTCCATCTCCAATATTTCAGAGATAATATGTGGAAGAATATATTAGATTACTAGAATTAAAATTTTTTAGACAGTTTGGTTAAGTGTCCCAGAACAAATTTTTCTTGGCTTCATTTTAGCTGCACTAACAATGAATTTGGAGCTGAAGATTATTCAATGCCAAAATGAAATTACTATGACTTATGGTATTATTTGTATCTTAATACTGGGAGTTCATTGTCTTGCTAGGAATAATAGGATTTAGAAAAAGGCCTCAAACAGCATTCTTACTTAAATTACTGTATCAGATGTACGTTCCAGCAATAAGAGTGGTAACTCTGTGAGACTCCTTCCATTGTTTATAAAAACGGGGTGAATTCTTTCAACTCTGCCAATTACAGACATTATTCCAAACAACTTCAGCACCTTTAGGATAATTTTGAACTAGTACTAGGGAGTGCACTTCTATTGTTTGCTTCCATGGTTATGTCTGGCACAGTAATTTTCGTGGTTTAGCAACTGACAAAGCATGCTCAGAAGTTTTCCTCTTTTAACTACATCCCCTCCTATACAAGGGCAGATGCTTTGGAGACCCTGTGAAGGGCTTTTTCTTTTCCAAATGCTAATTACCACAAATATTTTGGAGATTATCCCACAAACTCCGTTTTGCTTTCCAAATCATTAGCAACGTTAAAAACAAGCCTTCTGACAGAAATGTTGGCAGAAGCTCAAGCACAATTCCTAGTTCATCAGAAACCCTTCCTTATGCAAACGGAGCTGTGTGGGGTCTGTTACATGCAGGTCACTTACCAAAGCGCAGGAGGTTCAGCACATGAGATTCCAGCAGTGCAGAGGTGTTTAATGTACAAATCATTCAGACAAGACCAGTTAAAACCATTTAAAAGTTAAAGTCAGCTGAATCAGTGGAAAAGAAGACCGATGCAAAAGTTTCTGAAATGATGAATTGCTACCACTCTGCTTTAACAGGAGTCTGTAGTGTAGGTACAAGGACTCAGGGATGTTGATGGATATGATGCTTGGTTTGTTAGTATCTGTAAAAGGTTTAGACGGCTTCAGCATGAGTACAAAGCATAAGATAAAAATAATATTGTGTACTTTACCTAGCTTAGCACCTAAACCAGACCTAAAACAGAGTAAGGTCTCATGAGTAGTCCTCAGAGATAGTTTTTTTCAGTTTACATTTCACTAGATGATAAAGAGCATTTCTCTCCAACCAATTTTGAGGTCATTCTCAACCTCATGATTACTCAGGTAGTAGCAGTCAATGTCCTATGAATTTATTCATTGATAGATCTGTTCACCTTAGCATCCTACGAGCCATTCTATACAGCTCTATAGAGGCACTCAGAGGTCTGGTTACTATAGCTGCTATACAGTTGTTATGCATATCCTAAATTCTTAATATGGAGCTAACAAGCATCTAACAAAGATAAACAAACCCGTATTCCTACACAGATAACAATAACTTGCCATATCAAAAATCCAAATTTCTAAGACTATATTTTGAAGATGAACTAACCTGGTCATTTTGAGTTTTGACAATATTTTCCAAATAGCATTATGTCCTTTTACAATGTTAGGATTATTTCTTCTGAAACTTAATTTGTAAAAGTGACTAATATTATTTTCTATCATGACAAAGAAATAACAGAGACTTTGTTTGAGCAGCAAATTTTCTGATTTAAAGTGGTCATGCACAAGATAATCCACCATTACTGTGGATTTTCAGTTACAGGACAATGATGACAGGGTTTCAGAAATAATGTGGCGTTGTTGCCTGTGCATAGCAATTAGTTAGTGGCCTAGTTCAGATGAGAGTTTCAGTGTTTTATAAAAAGTCCAAAGAATAGCTGTCCCAGTTAACATAATTAACTGCTAGGGACAGTTGAAGGACACAGTTTATTTAATTCAGGAAACATTACTCAAAAATTAAAGAAATTTGAGCTATAAACAAGCTCTAGGGAGAAATATGAGTAAATGGGAAATTCTAGGTAAAGTGCATGGACTGGACTGATAAAAACATTGCTATACAGCACTAGATATCTACCAGATACCTGGCAAATAAGCAGATGTCTTCTTGCTTAAGAGTTTATGAGCTGTTCTATTGATTCATACTTGTAAGAATGAGGAAGACATTTCCTGAATAAAAACGTTACTTAAAACATGTTTGAGTGTTTTTGTAAAATAAAATAAATTAAAAAAAATATTAAAAATCCCTAAATTTGCTTAATTCTATCAGGAGAAAACAGTATGTCTAAATAAAGCTACATACAACTTCTTGTTACTCTATCCTACCATTACTGTTTGTAGAGCACTCATAACTCTTTAACGAACGTTAACACCATAGATTTCCCATATGTCATTACCCAAACCCTCTAAATCTCCATTAAAAACAAATTCTTATTTATTTTCAGCAAATCCCACCTCTGTATTGACCCATGCAATCTGCCTCAAAAGGAAGGCACTGCTAGGGAAAAGAGAACCAGAGGTACTGCTGAAACAGAGTACACTTTAAGCTCCCACAGCATTATACGCCAACGTTAAAGAATCTTATCTATCGCTCTGTGTTGCCAGAATGTGAGCACAGAATGCACCTGTTCAAGATTCACAGCCTGGGCTCAGCCTAGCTAGGACAGTTATATCAGGTCTATAGCTACAGAACCACAGCGTGCAAACCCACTTGTAATTAGCCTTGCGCAGGTGTAGGGCTCAGCGTGCCACAGTCATATGGATGATATTAACCACAGTGACCACTGTCCACATTATTCTGTGGGTAGTAAAATCTTGCATACAGTTTGTCTGATTCACAAGCATAAATTATAAGAACTGTCATATTTGGTCTGAGTAAAGGGCCATCTATCACAAAATCCCATTTGAAAAACTAAGAGGTAGTGGTTTCTTCAGGAAAGATCATAAAAAACATATATAAACTCTTTTTTTAACCCCTATGCTTTGGTTTATACAATATCCTGGTGAGATTTGTTTCATAATTAACAATTCATTTTTTTTCAAAATGTAGGGTGATGTGTGTTCTTAGCTCTCATCTGATAATTTTGTTGAACAACCCCTACTTTTTTTAGTATGAGAAATGACAAATAATCATTACCTATTTCTACTCTTTGAAACAATCAAAATAGAGAACTGTCATCTCCCACTGCAATATTTTTTTTTCCACACTGGAGTCTTAAACTATTTAAATCTTTTTGTACTTCAGTCCACCTTGTATTGTGCTAAAACTCTTTGGAATTGAGATTACCACTACTGCAGATAGTGTCCAAGATGCAAGTATACTACATAGGACTTTATAACACATCACAAAGTCTGTCTTGTGTTCAGTTTCTGTATATCAATAGTTCCTGAAACTGTATTCACTTTTTTTGCCAGCTCTAAAACTCTGTGGCACTTTTCAAAGCACTACCTACAATAACTTAGTGGCCTCTTTCCTAAGTGGTCTTAAGTAAATTAGAGTAATCCATTATGTATGTGTAATATTTGGATTAAATATTATCTGCTGTTTCATTACCCAATCATTTGCTATTGCAAGGACTTTTGAAACTGAATCTTACTCCACCTACCTCCCGCAGCTGTGAGCATACAGTCAGACTTTATTTTGCCAAGCTCTCTGCTATAAGGACATACTTTCATGATTTTCTCAAAATCCTGATATCATGCACCTTTTCTGTAGTTCTCAGAATGGCTCTCGTAAACTCACCTTGATAGTCAACAAATGGTGGATGTGACATTAGAGGTGATAAGTGAACTCTGGGTATAAGTATAATCCTTTTCCCTACAAAGTGTGAGCTCCCCATTGTCTCAAAGCCAGAATTCATCCCATTTCTGATGCCCATATCTTTGGTCAAACTACAAACCCTCCATTACCACAACTGTTTTAATGGTTAATTGACCAATGCTCATCTGGATTGCGGGAGACTTTTACAGTTTGCACATAGCTATACCTGGAGCACAGGCACAGCTTACCTCTGCACTAGCACTAAGCAGCTGCTCAGACACTTAAGAATTAACTAGTTGTCTAAAATTAGAGTAACAGTGATCCTACTGTACTATTCTAATTCTGTTGTATTAGAAACACTGATCTGTTACGAACTTTTGCAACTATCCAGCATGCCATGAAGAAATTGTTACTATTTTTAAGCCAAGTATGTTGTGGTCTCACTAGGCACTTATTCCACCATAAATTTATAAGCAGGAATAGGTCACGACAATTCACTAGTTTATACCCTAGTAGAAATTGAAAGAAGCAAATAGAAAGCTGAATGTGAAGGAGTTTGACAGATGCCTTCAAATCCATCTGCATGAAGGATAAAGAAGGAAAACAGACTTATTGCAGTGCAGACTGGTCCTAAAGCATGTCCAGATAGTGTGGCACAATAAATGTGGGCTGTGTTCCTAGAAATCATAGTGTAGCTGAGGTGCCATAGGTATAAGTCTCAGTATGCACTTACGTATGGTAATACAGACTCCAGGTGGTAGATTTAGACAAGAGGAAACCAAAAAGGGATCTAGGTGGTACTATTAACATATGTTAAAGACAAATGTCAGTATTCTTTATCACAGAAAATAGTGTTTCTCCATCATAAAGTGACAGACGTTACCTCCTAAAACAGGCATCTAGAGGTGGTGGGTGTCTTTTTCCTTTTGTTATTAGAATAACTGTTAAGAAAAAAAAAAAAAAGTCCTGTGCTAGAGTCCTCAAATAAAATATATTTTTTTCACTGTGTGATGTAGGTACAACATTAACTAGTGAAATTTAGGTGGACTGGAAAGGAATATTGCAGAGGCAGGGGGTCACAGTCCAGGCAGTGCATCCATAAAATAGATAACTGAGTAGGCAGCATCTTTCTTCATAATTCTGATGCATGTAACTGACTACAGATTTTTCTTTCTAATGAGGTTATACTATATAGTTGCTTTGACTTCTCTGATCATGTGTGCCACAAACTAAGCTACTTTGATTTCTTGCCTGCTAGAAATATTTTTTTCCCAACTGAGTCAGATTCCAGTGTATGTTTTAGATCTGGATCCCCAAAGGAATTGTTTGTTCTAAGGATCAGCTACATGGGACATGTAGTGAGTCCAGACTTGGGACTTTGAACAAATTGTGCAGCTGAAAGGGGGAGGGTAACTTTCCTGTGGGAGGTGATGTTTTTAACTTCTCTGCAAATTATATCTCAATTTAAATGGTATAAATTGGTTGCTTTCAGGCCAGATGCTGGTATATTCAGCTTTAGCTATAAGGCCATTTTATGCATCAGCCAGGAACAAGAGTCTGTCAGAAACACAATCTTCATCTCAATAAAGCACCGCTATTATTACTGTGTCCAAATGAGCATGACAGTGCAAAGATGAAATGAAAAGTACATGTTTAGTAACATGTAACCTTTGCACAACGTTTAATCTCCAAACTATTTTGTAAAGACAAAGTGAATAATCTTCATGTTACCTACCTGGAAACGTGTAGCTGCACTTTTTACTTTCATTTTGAGAAACATTATACCAAGTAAATAAGTGCCCATCATACAAAGTGCTGAGGACCCTGACTTTCTTTTGGTTTCCTCAATAAGCCTATGGTTTTGCTAGAACTCTGCCTTTAAATTATTTATCACCTTTTGTAGGGAACATTTTAATGATTTTTCATTTTTTGTGGCATGTAGGACCCTGATCTAGAGTCAATTTTAAATCTGAGGTTCTGATCCAGCAAACATTATATGTGAGAGGTTCCCATTAAACTTCCACTGGGAAGAATTTACAGAAAGACCACACCTGCTGAGCTTCAGCCTTCTGGCAAGTGCAGTACAGACGCCTAATGGGAATTCATGAATAAGAAGGGTTGCCTGCATTTTAAAAGGGTGTGAACCTTCCAAGCTTTCAGGGTTTGTGCAAGTTTATATTTGAATAACCTAACAGCTACGCATATAAGTTGTCAGGGAAAATAAATTAATGGTGCATGTGCAGTATATCAAACATCTTGATGTCTCAACCATTATTTTCATATGCACCAGAGTTCACATTCCTTACTGAGGATTATATACAATGAGACATGTTTAAAGATTTAGAAGCCACATTATTTGAATGTATCTCAATGCAGAAACCAGTGTCCCAGTTTCTTGAATAACCAGGAAGCAGTTTTTGTGTTCAGTCATGGATTTCTAAAAGAAGTAAAGGGGTTTGTGACAGTTCATACTAGTATTTAATTTGGAAGTTTAAAAGAGATAAAATGGAAGTACTGTCTCATTCATGGCTTCTGTTCCTAGTTTGTTTCCCTTGATCACATTTTTTTTTATGGGACCTACGGTAGTGTATTTTTAATAAGCTATGTCAAATTTTATACATGAAGAACACTACAAATGAAGTACATATCCTCTATCTTGTCCATGGTTTCCATGCTACAACTGTAAATCTCACATTCTTCTTTATTATTTATTTGTGATGGATATTGATCTCTTCATACTGACTATGTCATGATGGGTTTTATTTATGCCCTAAATTTGTTAGCAGGTGTCTTAATCAGACCGGAATGCTCTATAGCTCTTGCCAGCCTTGCAGTGTCTGTCAGTCCTCTCTTTCCCTTCCCACCCCAAGCTCCTTAACAGGCCTGTTATTTCATTTGGGGTTAAGGTACAGCACGTCTCATAGGTTTAGCTTCTGAATCTTCTCCTTTACAGATATAGGTGGCATTTGTACCAATTTGAAGGCATCATGAGCTTTCCTTGTAGTTTCTAAAAAAGTTGTTCAGTATGTCAAAACAATGTCTCTCAAACAGTGAACCAGATTCCTGGGCATCATAGATTTAATTCGAGATACATTAAAAAGACTGCATAAATTGAAGACTTTAAATCTGCCTTTTTATTAATTTATTTTTCTATATCCTTTTTTTTTTTCCCCCCTCCTGAGACACCTACTAGAGCAGACTACTCATTTCTGAGAGTAGAGAATCCATCTCCTACAGAGGCTGCCTCACTATAAACTCCCTCCTGTGAGGTGCTGAGAACTCTGGCCCTCATTCATCAAAGTCTTTACATACTTAGCTGCTGGAATGAGATCAGTGTCTAACACTTTTCAGGATAAAGCTTTGCTCCAAGAAGGATCATTCAGTCTTTAGTCCTGTCAGAGGATGGGCCCTAAATAAAGGAGTTAATCTGTTCTTCCTGGTTTGGTGCTCTGGCAGGAGAGAGACTATTACACTGGACTGGAGAACCCTAAATTTACCTAAATTTACAATATCCCATCTGCTTTGCTCTGTAATTCTGCTGACACTATGATAAGCTGTATATATATCTATGTAAAAAAAAAAGTTAGTAACAAAAATAAATGAATAGCTAAAATAATCTAACACATTTTAACTTTATTATCATTTCATCGAGCAACTGTGAACTGGGAATTAGGACCAGTATACTACAACACAGCTAATAAATTCAAATTTTTATTTTTTTTTTTTACTTAAGATCATAGAAATACATTGACTGCACAGATAAACAACAAAAAAACCAAAAAAATTATATGTATGTTTACTATCATAGCAAGAAAAAGCAAACGTTTTCTTGAAAAATAGTACAACTTTGAGTTAGGACTTGCATTGCAATTTAATCTGTGAACTGAGAGGAGAATGGCAAACAATTTCATATGTATAGGGGAAAGGGAAAATTTTGGATCATATAACTCATATTTGCAATGCATTTTAGGGTGAAGGAATGAAAATAAATTTTAAGTGTGGCCTTTTAAAAAATACTAATATATAAGGGCTACCCTTACATAATGCATAAGGCTTGTCTCACTTCAGCCGACTGAAGTAAAGGTTTAAAGCCTGAGCCATTTTAGGCAAGCTTTGATGAGGAAGAGGAGCCTTTTATCTGTGCTCCATTCTCCACTGGAGTCAGAATCTTTAAGTTCTTTCTTAAGGAGGACCAGAAAACCTTGGCTTTCACTTCAGCACCTATTGCATTACTGTTGCTGCTCTCAAGAGAATTAATTTATTCTGCACAGCCATGCTATCTTGTAAATTGTTATTATAAAACGAATACCACTGATGTCCTTTCTCAAGCCTCAAGAGAACGAGTGAATGTAACATTCTGTTGATAGCATTTAGAAGTGATCTATTTCTCTAAGTACACACTTATATAGTAAGAAAATACTTAAATAAGGATGGACACAAAGCAGTGTGCAGCAGGTGCATCAAGTATGGTCACTAAAGCCATGGTTTGATGAGCAGTGATGCTACTCCGAGTCACTCTTCCACAGCACCTCTGTGCTGCTGTGGCTGGGTGTGGAGCTATATACCAGCATGTGGAAGTTATGCAAAAAGGCTAGGGGAGAGGGAATACCAGCAATGACTTAATTTGGTAAATGCACTGGAAAACTGCATGATACACTTGTCCCCAGGTTACCAGTGGAAACTTGCAAATTTTTTTCAGTGTAAATGGAAAATATATATCTAAAAGACCCTTTCTGGGTAGAAATGCTCTGTAGTTTGGATTCTGAAAAGGACTTGATGTTCTCCAAGAGAGCCTGCCTGTGGACATGAGCGAATACGCAGTTATTAGCTCTCCCACTTTGTCTGCAAATCCCTTGTTGTACAGCATGTTGCAAAGATACATTTCCTAAGTCTGTAAAGTACTTGCGTGAGGAAGGACAGACAGGCAAGAGGAGCTGGAATTAAATTCAAAAACATTCAAAAAGCAGTGAAGATATACATGGTTTAATATTTTAGGGAGTGGCTTGCAGGTGGTTGCAAATATTATTTATTAATTATTCTATGGTGATAGCACTTGTTCCTTAAGTAATTTCACCTGTTATTTCAGTTTTCCTGTGGTCTCTTACATTTCCCAGTACACTATTAAGAAGTCCTATATTACGTGCATCCAATAACAGTTGGAGTTTGGTAATGTTGCACTTGCTATTTGTTTTTTAGATTGGCTGAGGTAAGGTGAAGTATTAAATTTGTTATTATTTCTTAGTTTACTACTCTGAATTGCTTGGCAGTAAATTAAATTACTTTCTTTATGCTGAGTCTGTTTCAGCTATGACCATAATTGCTGAATGATCTCTCCCTCTCCTTATTGCGACCTATGAGCCTTGTTTCATATTTTCTCCCCTGCCCAGCCAAGGAGGGGAAGCAATAGAGCAGCTTTGGTGGGCACCTGGCATCCAGCCAGGGTCAACCCAGCACAGCCAATGAGATGTAATTCTGTAAGTGCAGTCTTTGGGCACTGGACAAGAAAGCATTTGTAATGTTATCCTGATAATCTGTAGTGATTTGAAATCCTATTGTGGTTTCTGTATCACTAATTTTATTATTTGATTACAGACCAGCAGAGCATTAAGGATTACATTTGACTGAGGTTGAATGATTTACAATTAGTTAGAAAAAATAAAGGTATTAAGGAATATGCCAGGTTCATTTATTTGAAAAATGAGTGTAAAGCTACTTACAAAGCCACTTCAGAACGTAGCAGCACCTGGATTGTAATATATTTTGCAGAAGAAATGAAGAAAGTAGTTAGTTTGAGAACTTTAAAAACAATGCCAGGAGGTATAGCTAATATCTAGCTTATTAGGAATGCAGGGCTGACTTCCAACACACTCCATGGTTGTGCTGGGTCCCTCCCATGATTGACCTAATGGTGACAGGCAGTAGTCCAAGAAATCCAAAGGTAGGGAAGATAGAAGGTCATGCTACACTTGGGAGTTAGGGCATGGTTTGATGGTGTTCTGCCTGGGGCTTGTACTAGGGGATCATTGAAATTCATTTGTGTTATAATAGCTGCTAAAACACTCAACCAGGTTTGATGCCTTTGGATAGAGTGGGCAAAACATTTACGATACAGTCTTATAAAGAAAAGATCTGCTTTGTGAATGTTCCAATAAATTACTGGATTTTTTCTCTTAAACATGAAACAAAGTTAATTTATCAAATGGCTGGAAAGGTAATTTTTATTTCTTGCAGCTTTTATGACAGAGTCCTTGCAACAGAAAAAGCAGTCTAAAGTTAGCAGGGAAGTGAGATGCTAGCATTCTGAAGTGCAAGTAAAAATTCATGCCATAAGCATTCATCCTATATTGACTACTGCATTGCTCTATTGCATAGTGATTAAAGAATTAATTGATGGCTTGAAGCTGATGGGTTGCAAATGACAAGCTTTCAGTATTTTCCAGTTTAATGTCAATAATACTACAGTAATGTTCACATCTAGCTTTTTAAAACACTACACTTTCTTAATTTGTTTATGCTGGCAGTATTTTATTTCACAGTAATGTAGGAAACACCTAGTGGTGACTGATCTAAGCCATTTGTTGTCTGCTTTAATTTCATAATGATATTGCTGTGTCAACAGGATCAACAGCATGATGTGCAGCATTGCAAATGTAAAGAAAGAAACTGTCCCAAAAAGTCTAATTATGCAGATTTATGTCTGTAGATATATATTAGCTCAGGTTGCTGAGTTCGAGTGTTATTAAGTGTTCATATATTCCAGATCTGTTACATACTTCACATAGATATTAATTATTTGTGTTCCACAGAGTTTGGCAGGCCTAGGCATTTTAGTTAAACTTCTAAACTTTGAAGAAAAGGTATTGCCAGGCTGTTGGCAATGATAGAGGACTTCACCTAATCAAAGATTCATCATCAAAATTAGTCATGAATTGAGGGAGACCGAGGTCTTAATCTACAGTTTTTGCTTAAACTGGCAGATGCTTCTGTTATATTGGAAAAGGGTATGGGGTGGTTTCTTGCCTCTTCTAGAAGTACACCTCTCTGTCCTTGGGGGTGGTCAGTGGAAGTCCAATAAGCCATTCTTCTGCTTGAGTCTTCTGAGTCCACTCAAACCTACAGATTTCAGTGCTCTTAAAATGCAGTTGTAGGTACTATTTTGAATGGTGCTAACACTCCCCATCTGCATAATATCCTAGTGGTTACAGTAGCTGCCCAACATCAAGGTGGTGGTTTCAAAGCAATAGGTATTTATATGGCCTGATTTCAGACCACAAAGGTAATTGTCTACTCTGGGTCCACCTTTGCATATGTTAAGATGAAAGTTTTTCTTCCTGTATGTATCACCTTATGGTAATCTCTACTGGATTTTATCTGCCACTGTATTTCCTGGACACTCAGTGAGTATCAGTCACATCACACTTACTGTTTCCTCTTTCAGGTCTTCATAATGGCCATAAATTTTAATTTATTTCAGTAACTAACTTAGTACACCGGCAAACATTGTTTGTGGTACCTACTTTGTTTGAAGGCCTTCCTTAGAAGGCCTTCCTTAGAATTAGCTTATGTTGTAAGAGAAAAAAAAGAAAAGAATGTACTGAGAGAGGAAATCTTCAAGAAATTCCTCCTCATGGGAAGAAAATTTTCCACTTCCTTCTCCTTCCACCCTGGGTTATGGCTACTTTTGCAAATGGAAGACCTCATGAAGTTCAGAGGAAGATGCTTAAGTACCAGCAGTAACCTTTCCCATTTCTTCCCCAGTAATCATATTGCTTCTGCAGAGAGACCTAATACATCAGTCTTCATATATCAACTCTGTGAGCTAAATTGCCAGGAAAGTTTATGATTTAACTGCACAAAAATTCCTTGAGAAAACAAATCATTTATTTTTCCAAATGCCTGAACTTGAGAATGCAGAATGCAATATTCAGGGTAGATAAGCAAAAAGCTAAAGTAAAAAGCTTTCAGAAAATTACTGAATTCAGGAATTTAGCTGTTTTCTTTAATGAATGACAGTGGTTAGCCCTGTAAATGACACCCCCTCCCAAGCAGGCATGATGGTGCTGGACTGCTCTCTTTCTCATCCAGCATTTGGGTTCCCTGACTCCCTGCTTAGTCTTCACATCAGAATTCGCAACCCTTTCCTCTTCTGGCATGGAGAATGATGTGAAGCTAAATCCTCACATCTCTTCCTCCCTTATCCATTGAGCCCTGCAGCCTTTAACCCTAAACAGTAAGATGAAGATTTCCAATATTAGAAGTCCTCTTTCTTCTGAGGACAGGAGCTGAAGGAAAATTTTCTACCTCTTCTACTCAAGTAGGCATGGGCTTTAGCCTTTACTAATCCTGTCTATGTTCTCATGTACAGATTCCCAGACTCATGAATTTTCTCTGGCTCGCTTTGTCCAAGCTGTGCTGCATTCAGTGCTTGATCCAGTATCTAATTTCATTAGCTCCTTCTTGGCAAAAGTGCAAAGGCTCTTAATTTGCTGATGTCATTTTCTATTTAATTATTGCTTTTTTTTTTTTTCCCCTAATTGATGTCTCTGCCAGAATCACTATAGCTATTAACAGAATTGCGGTTAGTTCTTTAAAATAAAAAATGTTGAAATATGTTACAGAATTCTGCTTTTGCCCTTAATTGCTAAAGTATTTTACATAATTTCAAATAATTTATTATTATGTGAGAAGAAGTTTGATTCCAGAGACAGCAAGAATATAAAGGTGTTCCAAATTCAAATCAAAACCGATGTCATTTTCATTTGAAACCTGAAATTACAGGTCTGATTTTTAGAGGAAATACTTGCCCACACAAACAGCTGTAAGAACAGCTACTGTGTGAAACATTTACGTGATTAAAGCAGCTTGTTAAAGTCCCTGTATGTATTTATTTTGTGTCTTGTTTTCAGCTACAATATATGTGTTATAGCACAAAGATCTGACAGTTATGAGTCAAGTCATAATATTGGTGAAATACAAAAAGAAGAGTCCTCTGTTCTAGGTAGAATTTGAGGCAGGATACCTTGCAGGTTTATCTTAGTCCTTATAGCACTCATTTCTGTATGAACAGATGAAACATAAATTACATTTTTGTGGATTTTATGCATTCTCCAAAATCATGAGGTGACGGGATATACCTATAAACTAAAGATTGCCGTTTAATTTTCTTTTTGTTAGCAGCTGGATGTCACAACATTCCTGATGTTTATATAGACTTTCACAGTTCACAGTGTAACATCTGCAAAAGTTACAAGATCATGTTCAGTCTTACTGTTGTTTTCCTTTTGTGCATAGGATTATATTGTACTGGAATTCCAGAACAGTGAGAAACAGAAGGAAGCAAAAGAAGTACCAAAGTAGCATGAGAAATATTGGAGGGAAGGGAAGGGAAGGGAAGGGACGAAGAACTTTTTATTTCTGCTAAGCTAGCAAATCTGAAAGCTCAAAATTCAATGTTCTTGCAATGATTTTGGATTCATGGTTTGACAAGGAGTATAAGAGTACGACACCACAGTACACTGATATCTCACTTTTCTCTGTAATTTATAGAGTAGAGAAAGGAATCTGTGTAAACAAACAGCACTCAAGTAGTGGTATTTTTCTCCTCTCAATCTGCTCTTTATTACTCAGAAATGTAAAGCAGTGGCACGGGAAAACAGAATTATAAAGTTTTAAAGATTTCTTGTGAGAGATTTAGGCTCAAAATACAATCTCTGCTACACATTTTGAAAAAGATAGAACAGCATGGAGCCAGTCTTCCCATAAAACACAAAAATCTGGAAATCATGGAGAGATAGATTTCACTTCACTTAAAGATCTGGATTACAGTTTCTGTTTATAGAAATGTTTCATGATTAAAGTTCCTAAAAAATAACAAAGGAGACATTAGAAGCAGAAAACCTGAGCTTTCAGGCATTATTCCAAAAATGTTTGGACTTTAATCTTTTAATTACAGATTCATGATCGTCATGATTTAGCATCAGGGCAGCCTACTTAGACCTATAACAGATGCTCTCTGTTAACCCCCCTCCCTCCCCAAAGGGGAAGAGAAAGGGAATACAGGAGAGAGACTTACCAGATAGAAAAGGAAACTGGAGCAGCTTTAATTAAAATTAAAATGATAATAATAAAAAAGGAAATATATACACATATATTCAACAGAAGATGCCTTGGGGTGAATGAAAAACTTAACAATGCAGCTATTTCTGTGAGCTTGCAAAGGCCCAAATTAGGCATAAATGCCCAGAGTTGATCACATGACTATCACCTACCCATTGAAAATGAGGCCTTTTGCTGTAAAGACACCCCTAGGCACCCTCCTTTGCCTTTTTCATCATAGGATTGCAGTAGTGACCATCCCACAGCAGTCATCCTTAACAGGACTTTCTCTACTTTTCTATCTTCAGGAGAAATGACAGTCTCTAACTGGCCATTATGAAATTCTTCATAACAGAACTTAAATACTCTCTTTAGCAATCAGCAATGCCAGAAACACTCAGACTTTTCCGCAACTACAATACAAGACTTGTGAAGTAAAACAGTTGAGAAAGACAAACAGGTGACTGTGTTAAGGGAAGCTGAAAGCCCAGGATATTCTGTTGCAGGTTCTCCGTCCTGCATGATGTATTGGGTCAACTGCACAATTATGAAGCACAAAGCTTAATTTTACAATTGTGTAATAACACTGAATCTAAAATTAAAAAAAAAAAAAAAAAACCAACCAACAAAAAATACCAAACAAACAACAAAACATATACACACACACACACAAAAACCCCAAAACAACCAACAACAATTTAAGTCCAGCTACAACGATTTTACTGCTTTAGTTAATATCTGTAATTAGGACCCAAAATCAACAAGGGTAGAAAGATCCTCTACCAAGTATTTCAATTTTACCACCATGTGCTGGGAATGAAAGAGGAATAATAAGGTTTTGATTAAACCAATTTAATTTTCTTTAATCATCTAATACAGGGTTAATAAATAATTCTTTTTTTCCTCTAACTTCTGTGATTTGCCTCATGTCTAAATTGCTGATCTGGCCATCTGACTATGTAGCATTTTTAATCCACAAAACTCTTGATTCAATAGCAGTTTAAACATTGTTTTTTAAATTTTCTTAATTGCTACATA
>VWZY01012023.1:282583-293419 GCA_013399075.1 Chloroceryle aenea
TAATTTTACAAGTGGGTAATAACACTGAATCAAAAATAAAAAAAAAAAAAAAAACCAACCAACAAAAAATACCAAACAAACAACAAAACATATACACACACACACACAAAAACCCCAAAACAACCAACAACAATTTAAGTCCAGCTACAACGATTTTACTGCTTTAGTTAATATCTGTAATTAGGACCCAAAATCAACAAGGGTAGAAAGATCCTCTACCAAGTATTTCAATTTTACCACCATGTGCTGGGAATGAAAGAGGAATAATAAGGTTTTGATTAAACCAATTTAATTTTCTTTAATCATCTAATACAGGGTTAATAAATAATTCTTTTTTTCCTCTAACTTCTGTGATTTGCCTCATGTCTAAATTGCTGATCTGGCCATCTGACTATGTAGCATTTTTAATCCACAAAACTCTTGATTCAATAGCAGTTTAAACATTGTTTTTTAAATTTTCTTAATTGCTACATAGGGTATTGACACTTTTAGTACTTTTAGTGATACTGTAATTTTTCTGATATTCAGTTATTACAAAGCAGTGGTATTTGCTTTTCTGTGATCATTAGAACAACGGGTTTATTAGGCTTGGAAGATAATAAATAGGTAAAGGTAAATTAGCTGAGGCACATTAGTTTGGCCCACTCTACAAATGAAAGCCTTTATGAAATAAAATTCCACACTTTTAGTAATTCACAGCAGTAATTCATTAATCATCGCTTTTTAGAGTTATGTTAGAAGCAAACCAAATCTTTTATGGAAGCAAAATAGAACACTTCATAAAATAAATTTTCCTGCAGTCATCTCCAAAAATACCCATCCTAGAATTAATACAGGAGACTAACTTATTGCAATTCTGTATGTTTTACTAGAAAGAGCTCTCGGTGGAACTAAAGCCATTGTTTCCAATTCTTTCTGGCAAGTGAAAGAATAAAGAAGCAAAACATGAAGTCAGTATCATACTATGGGAATACCATTCCTCCGAAGCAGGAATGCAATTTGCTGAAGTCAACAAAGCATGACTTTATGAATATACATAATAAAATTCCAAAGACATTGGATTTGCCTATTAGTCTTATCTTATTCTTTTTGGATTTTATATCCTGTGCATTATATTTTAACCTCACAGTGATATTCATGTATTATTACATTTCTAACAGCTGTTGTTTAAAAAGCTTGGCTTTCTGTAGGCTGGTGAATAATCAGGATGAGCAGTTTACTTCCCTAGGGGATTTTTCCTATGTGGAAGCTGGTGTGGCTTCCACTCAAACAGTTCGCACACATAATTGCATTTGTGATGGGCTCTGCTTGTATGCATAATTTGAAAATAATCAGATGGTTGTCATGCATTTTGACTGGAAATTTGACCCATTGCATTTGCTTCTTTAGTTCTACATCACTCATGTTCATAAGTACATAATACATTTTTCTGACATCGGATACTCAAATGAATTGAATAATTAAATTATGCACTTGACATTCTTACAGATAGCATATGCCTGTGTTATTTGGCCTTCTTTGCATATGTACATGTAGGTACTATGTGCAATGCTCCATATCAATGTATGGTTATGCCAACGTGAGGACAGTGGTTATCCTGTTCTAGGCCTGTGTAACCATATGTCTTAGAAAGATTGAATTAATTGCTGAATGAATCTCAATGTGGATTAAATTTCTGAGGTTTACAGAGGGCAGGTGCTCCCTTTCTAAATATTGTTAGCTGCCACATACCCATTCAGATCTTCAACAGGTTCCAGGTAGCAATGCAAGCACATTAGTCCTAAGCAAAATGTATTCAACTGTGTAAAATTTGGACATCTAGCAATCTCTGGTCCTGTGCTAAATCCAAGCCAAGCCAGATAGTCTGGGTCTTTACTTTTTAACTGCTCCCCTGCGATTTGACACATCTTGCAGAAGTGCAGAAGAGTTGATGGAGACATTAACAGTTCTGTAGTAGCTTCACTCAGACACTCTGAGGTTCATACAGACTATCCCAGCCTAGAGTAAATATCTACACATACCTTCCTAGGGTTGAGAAAAAGGGTAATAAACTTGAACAAGGAATTACAAATAAACCAGGACAGGATTTCACTGACTTGGGACTATTGTCCTAGAGGACTCCCTCTTATTGTGCTGTTAGCAACTGGGAAACCTTTCTTCTGGCTGGGTGCTTGTTTAGCTTGGAAGGACAATAATATTTTGTTCTGTAGTAAGTCTGTAAATTAGGCATATAGCCTTCAGCATGTATTTGCCAAAGTAAATCAAAGGACTGGGCATTTCCATATACTTTTTGGCATTCTATAGCTCTTTTTCTAATCTATATGACTGCAGTCAGTGGCTTCCTACTGCTACTCAGCACTGACTGTCAAAGGGCAAGGAGGTACAAAGCTGATACATGGTAAATTATTATTTTTTAAAAGCTCATATTATAGATAATTGAAATGCAGAACAATGATATCAAAATCAGTTCTGAACATGAAAAAATGAAAGAATGATTTCTGAAGCAGCAAAGGTGTCTTCTGTATTCTTAGATAAAACTGCTAAACTAACTAAGTATGTTTAAACAGGAACTGCTTCTAGACTGTGACCTGAGTGCCAGATTTCAAACGAGGATATATTTTTAGATGCAGTTCATGAATTGCTAAACCCGAAATTTTCAAGTGGAAATGCAGACTGGTTGTTGCAACAACGTGCTGTCAGTAATTGTGATTAAAATGGAATAGATACTGGCACAAGCAACTGCATCTATTTAGATATCTTCCAGAGCAGCATTGTGGCAACTGAAGTAATATATGTGCACATGCATTTCGGCATGCTACAAAAAATTCATTTATTATTTGTGTTGCTACTGCTTATAAAACCTTCATCCTAAACAGGGATTCTACAGTAATTTCTTGATATGTCTTATAAGTGGAATAGGAAGAGAGATAATAAAATGATAATGATCTATGTGCTTGGTTTCTGCCCATTAATAGCCTAAGTGTCATAAGTATTCTCTAAGTGTCACCGGAAGGGACAGCTTTAAGGAAGGATTTGAAGGAGAATCATGAAGTGAAAGAAAATCTCCTTTTGAAGTGAAATGGAGAGCAGAGAGCCAACACCAGAAGCAGGCGAAGCGTGATCATGTTCGTTCAAAGACATAATGAGTGGAAAACACTGGATGATGTTACGGGCAGCGAGAGGAATTGGCACCATAACAATAAACAGCATCTTAATGAAAATGAAATGGGGAAGCACAAGCCACAGATAAAAACAGATAGCTTATGCTTGCTGTGATAGAGAAGGTTTGTCCAGTGAGTAGTCCCACAGCTTCTGGTAATGACCTGAAAGTGTATAAAATTTTGCCTCTGCTGAAAATGAGGTGAGGTTTGTACAAATACAAGAGGCAGGCAAACTTCACCTCAGGGAGTTTTGACAAAACATACTATTAATGAGGATTTGGTAACTGAAACACATGCAGTTGTTAGTTTAAAAATCTTGGCTGAGCAGATGTATGTGGATGGGTGATAATTCTTAAGATGACTATCAGTTTTCCATTACAAGTCGGGGCTATAATTTTCCATTTATTTTAGCTTGCATGAAAATAATTCTGAAGTCAATCTTTTCACATCTGTTTTGCTTTAATATAGCTAAACAACACAGGGACACTATGGGCTAGAGAGTTAATCAGAAGCAAAAAATGTAATGTATAGAGGAAGAGAATCTATTTGGTTATTGAATCCCCACAGTCATTTTTCTCCCTTGAGATCTGATACAGAGGCCTGGGAAGTGAAAAAAAGACATTCTGCTACCTTGTCTGGCCTTTGGATTTTTCTCACATACCTTTTAAAGTGTACCAGCAAGCAGACCAAATAAACCAATGGTGATTACATTAGTATCAAATAATCCATAGAGTTGTGAAAGATGCCACCAAAGATGGAATCTGTAGTATGTTTAATTTGAAGTAATTCAAAATGAAAAGTATGGATACAGTTGGAAAATAAATAAACCAGTATGCTACCATTGATTTGGTGATAATTCTGAAAGTACTGGTCTGATATATTTTAAACTGAAAAGCTGATTCAACCCTCCATACCTATTTTGTGTTTAACTGTGGGTTCCCTTTGAGGGCACTTCTGCCTGTAGGCTCTTGAGAATGACTCTAAACCTTCAGAAATCCTTAGGGCTCTATCATGGTCAGAATGGCAGCTAGATGTGATTCTGTGGAAATACTACTGCAGAAACTGATACTGAGAAAGTGCAAAGGGGCGTCTGATTAGGGCAAAGTATTTCTGCCTGCCTTCTCGTTGAACTGTTCAGTGGGTTGTTAGCATGTGGAAATGATTCCAATAGCAAGCTGAAAACCTACAGACAGTTTTAAAACTGTTAGAAATATACAGAGTCTTTGAGAGCCAAGGACAGTTATGAGTATGTACTTCAACCTCCTGCATAGTATCACCCACAAGAAAGATCCCCCATTACTTTAGCTGCAGCTGTACTTCCCTCAATTACCAGGGTCCTGCTTAATGCAGTGGTGGTGAGAATACCTAAACAGAAGACACAGGAGAGAGCTGTGTGGGGTGCAAAACAGAATATATGGTGCCTAGTCTAGATATTCCAACCAGCTGAGATGGACGATTGCATTAAAAATGTGTCCTGGATGTTGTCTGGTCCTAGTTTCTCCTGACAGCTTCAGAGACCCAGGGATAATGTACACTTAACGTGCTCTGGACAGCAGCAAAGCATACTTGGCAACCCTGATGCTGTATTCACCATGGATTCTGGCAATAAATATAACATTGTTTTCCTAACAGAATATTATGGCTCTGAGAGGTATAAAATGCCTGTGTTCATTTCAGTGGAATATTAAGTTTGAAGTCTGAAGTGAAACCTTAAAAATTCCAACATTAATAGCCATTACACTGTTAATAATTTTAACAGAAGCATCCAGCTATTTCAGGGTTGTGAATGGAATTTTAAAATGGTATCATCAGGTTTGCTTCAGATCTGACTTCATACCTGCAGTTTAATAAGAATAAATATTTGCCTTTTGATGGAATACTGTTCCGGAATGTGGTTAAGTAAATGGTCCTTTTAAGGTGGGGATTTTCCCTAAGGTTTGTATTCAATGTATAAGTCAGCTATAGCTGAAAAATTAATCTTGTACTCTCCTGGGTGTGTTTGCAATGGCAGTAAATGGTTTACAGTCACTTTCAGTTAACATTGACAATAAAGGTGATATTGCTTACTACCCATGGTTTAAGGCCAACAACTCCATCTTAATGTTTAGTTCTTGAGCTCTTGAAAATGCAATTTCTGTTATTGCATCTTTTCCTACTTTGTCCATACTTCCAGAGGAAGATGGAATCAATATTCTGTTTAGAAGTACCACGGGCACTCAGTTTTATGCCAAATGTCACATTTTCTCCTCCAATATATTGCTGTTAATTCCTCTGATTTCCCAGACTCTTTAAGATGTGCATTTCACTGCCACTGAGCTGCTGCTGCTTTGAAGAGTGAGATTAAACACCATGTCCCTCATCGGTCCATCTTTTCCTGGAATGTCTTTCCCCTTTGTTGGGTCAATCATGCTGATGGTAGCTAAAATCTTATTTTATCTAACATGTCAATGTCACTCTATTAACTTTACTCTGTGGTATGCTGTTTCCATTATAGGAATTTAGAGGCCTGGGGAGGGAAAGAATATTCCGATTTAGCCAAAGTCGGGATTTTTTTCCAAAGCTTCTCAGAGTCTCTGGTCATGAACTTCTTTTCTCCTCACATAAAAATGTCATTTATTCATATCATAGTGCACTGTATTACCATCCACAGGTCACTGATTTTCCAGTAAAGCTGTGGGTATGCTGAGTGCAATGGGAATGCCAGTTGGAGGAAAATATTTCCTTCAAAGTAGCACACTCACAAAAATGGTGTTGGTTTCTTTTTTTTTTCCTTAATAGTACCTGCCTGCAACCTGCCAACACATCGCATGTATAAAAATATTTGCCGTCTGACACATCTCCAGAAGTATCTCTCCTTGTGGAATTTTTCCTTGAGGAAAATGTTCACTTTATATATGTATATAGAATTTCCATGATGCTACACATCAGGTAAGAACTGTAGGTTTTGCTCTTTTGCAATCGTAAGTGAACAATTGACTTTGCTTTTCTACTAAACCTATAGAAGCCAGAACAATGACCCTGTCCAGCTTCATTTTCAACTGCTGTTCTAGGTGGAGACAAAAATGATAAAAGGCAGGAGTTGGGTGGTGGCTGGGCTATTAACTCACTTCCATTCTGCACAGTTAGAAAAGCCTCCTTCTGTAGGTCACGTGCGTAGACATATCCACACTTATATTTACTTGCTGCCTTGCTGGAGAAAGCACTCTCTTGTTTTGGCTACAAGCTTGACATACTTTTAACATGAAAATGGGACTTTATCTGTTTGAACTAAAATACCAAGTGTCGGGGTTTTTTTTCAAATCTATTATTTGCCCATATGTCTAGTACATAAATTCATATTGTGGAAATCAGGTCACAACTAGATGCCTCAAGTCTCACATCCCTCCTTCCTTTTGTCATCCCTAAGTTATTGTGTTAATGACATTGCACTCATTACTAATATCCTTGTTTCTGGCATCACACACCCTTGTACACCTATACCCAATGTAAAATGAATAGCTACCTCACCAGCCTGTACTGCCATAGTCCATTAGTCTATGCAGAATCCTCCTGAGCTAGCAATACTGTTGTTGTCCTTTTTGTCCCCACTGTGTGCACTCTTAAAAAATAATGCAATTTATTGCAGTTCTTGCATCTTTTCAAAGTCCTCAAACCCAGGGTCTCTGACAGAGGTCTGTTTGACTCTGTGTTTTAGTCCAGCTGGTCAGCATTGTGTCACAGGAACCTCTGAGCAGCACAATAACCAACCCCAACTGGTCCACAAAACAAAAGAGCTTCTGTGGCAACAAGCTGCCACAGAAGGCACACTACCATGGAGACCATTCTTGATCCTGTAAGAAAGATCCATTGTATTTCACATCCTTTTGTTCTGAAAGCAGTAGGAATTATCTCACATCCATTCATCATGAGCCAATGAGTTATCCCAAGTTTAGTGTTTGGGGACTGGAAAAGTACCAAAGCTCATAAGAAATGGTCTTCCTGGGACAAGAAAGGTAGAAAGGAAGTAGAATGTGTGATATCAGCTGAGCTTGAAGAGTACTCAAGATGCAGCTTGAGAATTAAAGTGTGAAAGACAGGAAGCTATCTGAACTATCCAAGTAGTCCCTAGTTCTGGAACAAAGTGCATGTGTATGCATATACCTGAATATACGAAGGACTGAAGAGGAGAACGGAAGAGATTAAAGCTGACTACTTGTGGTGTATGGCTAGCAACTATGCACTGAGCTTTTAATTTGGTTACAGGCACCTACATTCTTTTAGGCATCTCTGAACCTTGTTTTGGTTTTCCTGAGTTGTACCTGGTAGTTTTCTCCTTCCATACATCATTTGTGGAAGAGTATTTTGTGGGTTGGTATATCTGCCTGCTGAGGCATGATGTGCTACATGGACTGCAATTCAGAGATTGCAGACAAGGCATGCTGTTGCTACAATCAAACATTTTTTCATATGCGCGCAAGACCCAGATGACAGCAGAGTGTTTTCCTTCAGCGTCACAAGGTCAGATGACATTCCAGGAGCGGCTGCCCAGCCTGGACGTCCACGCTCAGCATACATTGCCCAGAGGGAAAGATAAAGCTCTTATCTCAAATTTCTACCTGAAAAAAAAATCTCTCAGAATCTTATTTGGAAGCGTTTTGTGGATTATCTACACTAAAGTAAGAACACTATAATTCTGTGTATTCATACAAATCCACGGTAAAAATCTGATGTTAAAACTTGTTCTTTTTGCTTTATTTTCTTCGTATTTATGTAGGAAGAGCTTTGATAGAAGCCAGTTCATTCTTGATGTTAATGCAGATTTGTTTTTCCTTTATTTTATTTTATTTTATTTTTTTAACTTTAGATACGAATCTCTCAAAGCTCAGTTCCAAGTGAACATCTCTCACTTGGTATATGATGTCAAACTTATTTTTGGAACATGCAGAAATACCAAAAGGGCTCACTAGTCTTCTAATGAGATAAAATTACTTCTGAAGGATAAAATTAGCATGATGGAATTTTTCCAACAATTATATTTTTACATCCCTACCATGTATACTATTAAGTATGTTTCCAAAGAACCAGTACTCTGAAATACGTATTCCTCATGTCTTTTGCAAACTACGTTTTGAGGAAATGTTTAATGTGATAATTATTTAAAAAAAAAAATATATGATTTTTTATGAAGAATTATCCAAAATGTATAATCTCATTATTGCAAGAAATAAAATATTAGTACTGAAACAGGATTCAAGAAAGAAAAAATGGTTTTAAATAATTTAAAAGCATAAATATAAGTAATGCTCACAGACATACTCTATATTTTTCTAAAATAGTTTTTGCAATGTTTACTTATCTTGGGAGCTTACAATGAGTGTCATCTGAGAAGAGGAAGGAGCATGAAAGCAGGAGTCAATTCTATTATTTCAAAAAAAAAAAAAAAAAAGTAAGTGTGAAATAAATGACCCAGCCCAGATTCTGAAAGCAGTAGCAGGAAGAATGATGCAGCAGAAGCACATCCATCTGGAGTCATCATGCTATCATCCAGAGTTTAACAAGGAGAAACAAACCTCTGCTAGCCTAATTTTCTGAAGGATGGGAAGTAAAATATTGGATGATTCAGGGAACAGTTTTTCTAGAGATGATAGGTTACCGATAATGATCTGCTGTGCCCTGTACTATTCAACATATTAATAAGTGATCTGGAAAAGGGGTGAGTAGTCAGGTCACAAAGTCTGATGAAGCTACCAAGTTGGTATTATAAAGATGAGACAACCTGGAAGATCTTCAGACAAGTTTATGGAAAAGAGTGTCTGAGCAGATGGCAGATGGAGTTCAACACGTGCAGAGTGATGCACAAGGGGAAAAAGTGGTCCTTACATCACGTATGAAAAGGTAGTTTCTGATCTGGTCATTGCAACTCAGACAAGACAATACTGGAATTATGAAAATGGCTCCACATGTAACATCAGCCTGCTGCTCAACAGCTGCCAAGGAATAAAGAACACTAGGAAGCATTGAGAAATCCATAGAGAACAAAACAAATAATATATTTTTGCTGCCACAGAAATATATATTTTGATTGTGTCTTCTGTATAGGTAAAGAAACATAGAAATACTGGTTGAGAGGTACCTCTGCAGGTCACCCAGTTCGACCTTTCACTTGAAGCAGGACTATTGACAACACTAGATCAGGTCAGCTGTAGCTTTGTCTATCTGAGTGTTGGAAACTACCAAGGATGGCAATTCCACAACCTGTCAGAAATTTGTCTAGTGTTGCATATTCCTTTTGGTGAAGAAATTTTTCCCAATGTCCAGTCTGAACCCCGCCAAGCTGCAACTGTTGTTGCTCAACACAGCTGCTCAATGCAAGTAGCTGGTGCTCCTTGTTTTCTATTTGCAACTGCCAAGAAGTGTTTGGCCCCATCATCCTCTGAATGCTGTTCTGGTCCCTGTGTGTCAGCAGCAGGACAGAAAACAGGAACAGCTTTCATGTAAAGCACAGCTAACTTAGCTAGAATCCTTCAGGGTGGGAGAGGGTCTACAGGGCCTTCTTCTGATAAAGAACTAGTGAGCAACAAACAAAGCTAGCAGTAGTCAGGTTAAAAATACACAAAAGGCAGGGTTTTGCACAACATGTAGTTCACCTGTGGAACTTGTCACTGCAGCAGGTTGTAGATGCTACAGATCTATGTAGGTTTAAAGGAAGACAGGTAAGTGCCTGATGGAGAAAGCCAGTGAAGTTTACTAAGGTCACAGAAACTACATCTGCTTCAGAAAGCCTCTGAGTTTGAAATATTGGTGTTTGAAATATTGAAAGTGCTGGAGGGGACAATTGCCTGACCTTGCCCTTTACTGATACAGCATGATATTGGTCCAGCAAAGGTCTTGGTCTGACGCAGGTTAGAATTTCTTAGGTTCAAGAAATTGCTTGTAATTTTTAACTACCTTACACTCATTTCTGCCTTGCCTTGCTAATTAAACTGGATAGGCATGTGAATATTCAGGCACATGAATAATTATTATTACACTTCAGTTTTAAGTTGTACAAACAAAACCAGAATGTCAACAAAACTTACATTTTTAAGAAATCAACATCAGTCTTCAAAATGAAACCGCAAGGTGCAGTTGCTGGCCAAAGCCTTATTGCCAACCTATTTATACAATTCATTCCACTCAATTTTTGAAGTTAAGTCTTTTAAAGAAAGGAAATGACTACAGTTAAGACAACAAAACAACACGCTTGAGATCTCAATCTGATCTTTATCAATGCCACAAATTTCCTGCTGGTTTTGGCAAACCAGTGGGCCCCCATCTAGCGTGAGGAGTTTTCAGCAGAGGAGCTCATTGAAACTACTCAGGTTAAGCACTTAGTGAATGAGATATTCATGTTGCACATCTATGTAGCAGTGGAAAGCTTTGGGAGGACCTTGTTGTAGTGCAAGGGGCTGATCAGCAAAGACACCACCACCCAAAGCCTTCTGCCTTGGGAAGGCAGATGGAAGGGACTCCAAGGGAAGGGGAAGCCAGAAAGAGGGGTGAAGAGTGATGATAAAAAGGAGGGAGGCGCTTCTCACCTGACCTTCTCAGGTCCCTGAGGAGCAGAGCAGACCTGAGAAGCAGGGACAGGAGGCCCCAAAGGATGCCGGCGGGGAAGGCTGAGGACCGGGGCACACCCTGGGGGAGAGCACAGGGA
>VWZY01012026.1:0-19137 GCA_013399075.1 Chloroceryle aenea
CCCAAAACAAACAAAACAAAACATCCAAAAGAACCCACAACACGTGAAACCCAGCTAGGGGTCTGGGCTAAGAGGAGAAAAAGTGGGTAGAGAGGCCGGAGAGAAAGGAGGCAGGGAAAGGCAGAGCGATCCCCTTCCCGCGTCCGAGAGCATCTCACCAGTGTTGGGGAGTGAGAGACGCCGGCGCGCCGCTTGCTTGGGAAGCCGGACACGTTCCACGGCGGCGCCCGGCGCCTCAAGGAGCCGCGGGGGAACGGCCAGCGACCTGCGCTGCGCCCAGCTCCTTGCTTCCCTCCCCACTGAGAGCCTAGGGCTTTCCAGCTACACAAGCCTTTGGGCCGCTGCTGCTACCCAACAGGCTTGTGTTGTCTTCCTGTCTTTACATCTATTTAAGTATATATAAATATACAGAATCTACATATAAAGACATAGCAGTACCTGTAAATATACTTACATATGTAAGCATATGAAAAGATATCTAAATTTATAAATATCAGTGAAGCCTGCTTCCTTTGAGAAATAAAGTCTATCTGCCTAAATAAACATGCTGATTTTACTACTTTCGCCTTCTAGATGGTGAAGCAGTTGGAAAAAGTGTAGTGAATGAAAGTATCTTCAAGAAGAACATGTTTCTGTGTGCACTTTTGCCTGTCTGGGAGTACAAATCAGTCAGTGGCTGTGGAGGGATACCCTTCTGACAGAAGTTAATCACCATCTCACATAAAATTGCACACGGTGCCTCATGATAAACTTGACTTGTGAGTCCATGTGTTGTCTTTGAAAAATATTTTCTGCCTATAATTCTGCTACCACATACCGCTATTACCAAGTTGCCACCAAAGTATAATACAACACATTATTCTTTTCTGTAACCATAGCATGTATTTTGGGGATTATGAGACTGATTCCAAACTCACCAAAGAATAGAGGAAGGACTCCATGTTTCGTTTGGCTTTGCATCCAGCATTTGTAAGAATCAGGACTTGGAAAAAAGTCAAAATAGTAGACTTTAATAGATGATGAACTTTTTACTTTTCAAAGATAAGGCAGGAATACTTTCCATGATCAAAGCAGAATGGGGATGTTGAAGATCTGGTTGCTGATTTTTGCATCAGTGTTGTCAGATTCTGGTTGTGGATTTGGGTTGAAGAGCCAAAAATCATCAGCACATAGGGAGGGATTCTTTAAGATTTGTTATCTGTGAATGATGTTATAGTTCACTTCTGAATAGTAAAATAGCTTTAAAAAAAATCTAAATCAATATATTTTTATATATTACTATTTTAGTATTTTATATTGGTCTTAGCATTCCAGACTCAGTATGCAGTTGTTCTTTAGAACCTGTACAGACCTTATTAGGAAAACAGCATGAATCTGCATTGCTCGAGTTTGTGTGTTATAGATTCAGAATATTTCACACTTGAGACAATCACTATTACTTACTCTGTGTTCATGTGATGCCACTCATGCTGGTTTCCTAGGCTGCGATTTAGACCCTCAAACACTTCAGCACTGTAAAAATAGCCAATATTTAGATTACTGTAACTTCCTTCAGGATGAAAATAAAGAGATTGGATTTACTGGCTCAAGAGTTGGAAACAGGAAGAGTTGTTTGGCTGAAATGAAATCGAACCTTAAAAAAAAAAGGCTTCCTTTGTTTTGCAGCATCTATAATGGGTTTGAAAAGCTAATAAAATTCATATCCTTGTCCACTTTGGTGCATAAATTCACTTCACTCATATATATATTAGACAAATAGACACTGTAATATTTTCACCTGTCCTCAGATTTCTTCTGAACTTATATATCCTGAGGGATAAATTAATATTTCATATCTCACACTGCGTAAGAGGTGACACCTAGCTGCCCAGCCCTAGGAACAATCCACTGAAAGAGTTGTCATGCTGGCAGTTACCATTTCTTTCTTCTGGCTCTCAGCTTGCTACTGGTAAAATGGAAGGTGAGTAATTCCCTACAAGGCACCCTGTGGTTTAGATTATTTTCACACTTCTTAGAACCTCAGGATGCATTGGTTAGTACACACAGCAGAAAAGAACCATATGTATGAGACATACAAATCTCCATTATTATTAGGTCAAAGAGAAGCAGTGAACTGTTGAAACTTCATCTACCTTAGATACTGTAAGAATACAGTAATGACACACAGTGATCAATAAAAGTCTTCTATATTTTATGCACTTTTTCACTGCACAGGGCAAGTACCTCACCTGTATAATGGAAAGCCCAATTTTTACCACCTGATGTCACAAATATAAAGAAGGAACCTCAGAACTTTTGTCTGAAACAGACATCTTATTAAAGCAAATAACTAACTATAAATCTGCTGGAATGCACTTGGCACAGGGCTGTATTTTCTGACCAAATTTACCTGATGCAGATGACAGCAGGCTAGTTGGGGTTTTGTGAGCTATGAAAAACGCTTTGTGGTCTGAAGTGCACTTCTGGCTCATTTCTAAGGAAGATATGTGGTTGTTTTTGATATATAATGCCCTCAAATTTCTGGATTTTGGCCAGATCCAAGCCTGCTGAATGTGTTTGCATTTGTAACCAGAGACTACTCTGGGCATAAATGTAATATTGACAGGAAAAGGTGATTACTGCTCAGATTTGTCACCATTTGCATTGGAAAACCTATCTGTTTTTTTCAGTCTTTTCCTAAGAGGCCAGCTGACTTGGTTGTTTGAATCAGTGGAAGTGAAAAGATTTCTTCATGGGCAGTGTATGGATCTAGATGACACTAAACAGAAGTCTCTACCTGTTACTTGACCTTAGGAATAGTCTTGAATTAAAGGGCTACTCAGAGTTTCAGAACATATGTTTTTATTTATTTATGCTTATAAATTATCCATTTAATAATTATTTATTTTTCACTGTCTATCTTATTTTACTTTATTGAACTCAGTACTTGTTTTTGGTACCTCCTGCTTTTCGTACCTCCTCACCTCCAATGGTTTCAAACACTCACTTCCTGATGCATTGGATGGAGGTCATCTTTGGAAGCAATATTTCTCATAGAACTAGAGCTTTCAGAATCATGACAGTTTTAAATTAGGCATCATCAAAGTTTGGCATCAATAGAATTTTTGTGTTGGGTTAATTTTTATCTGAGTAAGGACTGTAAAGATCTTCATCTTTTATCCATATTTAGTACTGCCTACTTGTAACAGAATGCCATGCTCTATAACCTGAGACAGGGATAGAAATCTTTTTTTCTTCTCACCACCTATGACAGTAAGAGTAAGGACTCTGCATAAAGCTATTGAGAAATTTCTGCAGACTCATTCTAGCAGGCACATATTGTTAATACCACCACAGAAAAGTGTCTAGTGAGAGAAAAGCAGTGATGTGGGCAAAACAGAAAAAGTCCTGCAGAAAATGGTAGAAATTACAGGCTTAAACGTAAAAAAAATCAATAGTTTTTCTTTCTTGGATGTCTGAAATATATTTATAGGGTTGGGGTTTTTTTTCTAGATTTTGAGGAAAGCCAAGGTTTGAAAAATGTGAAAGTATGCTTTTCCAAAACATACACAGATTTCATGGAGTGCGGGGACTTCCATTACATTCTTATTTCTAGAAATAATGAGTAGATTTCTGTAAGGCTACTGAAGTACTGTTTGAATGGATCTCATGAGCATCATAATAGCTGTTACTTAAAATTAATTTTTATTTTAAAGTTTAGATTTATGTTGCATGCATTCTGAAGGAGAACAAATAAAACAGATAGTTCTGATATATACAACTTCTACTCTTAAACAACTTTAGCTGCAAGTTTCATTTCAGCTAAATAGTGAATTTCCTACTACACAGCTGAAGTAAATGTTGCCCAGCAACAGTAAGTGAAAGCCTTACATGACCTACAAGTTCAGTTGTTAGGAAATATTATCTTCTAACCTCAACACTCTTCTCCAAAACAACTTCTTGGCTTAAACTTTTCCTTTATGTTTCTTCATATAAAACCAGTTTTAAGAGACAAGCAATTACCTAAGGCACCCAGAACAAAGATGAAGTCCTTCGAGGATAAATTTAGGTTATAACACTAATCACTCAATGACAAAACTGTGCCTTAGCTTGTGACTTCTAACACGCACTTATGCTCACTCAGTTTCCTTTGGACCAGACAACATTTTTGCACTTAGACTATTTTAATCACAATTCTTTCTCCATAGAAAACCATTTAATTGTATAATCTATTGAAGAAAAAAAAATCAGATGAGAATAAAATTACATTAAAGGTCTTGACTTCAAGTCACTTGTCAGACAA
Organism: Chloroceryle aenea; assembly: GCA_013399075.1. Classification (NCBI taxonomy): domain Eukaryota; kingdom Metazoa; phylum Chordata; class Aves; order Coraciiformes; family Cerylidae; genus Chloroceryle; species Chloroceryle aenea. The sequence goes on from VWZY01012026.1 coordinate 4,283, forward strand.
GACTGCTGCTGAAGCAATTAGGAGATTTGACTGAAAAATAATATGGCTGAAATGTCTAATTTGCTAGTAGAGAATGGGGATGGGTTTTCTCCAGTCCTCCACTAAGCAGCAAGTACAGACATTAAAAGCATTTTAATCCTTTACCTCTATCTTCTATTCTAAGCATTCCAGGAGAGCATGAGACTTCCGTGACCTACTGAACTTCTATATTAATATTAATGAATCTCTCCTGTGAGCAAGCAGTGTACTATTCAGCCAGCATGGATTTATAGCAGGTCAGCTGGATTCTTTCACCTTTTGACAAGTCATTCATTTCTTCCATCAATCAGTACTGCTTCAACTCAAAAGTAGCTGTTTCTGTTATACAGGTGATCTGATTGACCACAGCATTCCTAAAGATTCCTTATCTGTAAAAAGTGTACTCAGAAAAATTGAGACCACTTGAAAGAAAATATTTTTAATTCTTCTTGCTTCATGTCAAGCATTCAACAGTAATAAAAAATAATCTATTGGTAGTCAGTTCCCACTGGAAGAAAAAATTTCTCTTTTATACTAATTGTAGTGTTTTCTGATGATAACTATGAACTAAGAGTAGTTTCAAGAAATAACATATTCTGACACCAGTGTGTTCCCTGATAGTACTTGCACTTCATCACTGAAGTAAATACAGATATAGTCCTTTGCTCTTTTTATAAACCCAAGAAAACAATCCTCCAAAACAGTAGAATTTTAAATAAAAATCTTAATGACGTGTTTCAAATAGAAAGATAAGCTTGTTACAGAAAGCTAAGTGGCAGAAGATACTTACTAGAGATTGACCTCCTGTAACAACCCCTTGCAAAGACCAGAGTACCGAGGAGAGATATTAAAATGCTGTTCCACTTGATCTTCACCAAGGATCAAGATTCACTCTATTTTATATCTAATCTATGTAATAAGATTCTTCATGTAAATCCTGCAACTAGCAACAACTAATTAGGTCAAATTAACAGCACATATGCTACTGGATCTATTTTGAGTTTAAACCCTTAAGATGGAGATACCCTCCTCTTTAAAGGTAACAACTACTGGCTGTTAAAAGTAAAAAGACCACTTTATGTTGTGCTGTGTTTGCTTTTCTTTTAGTCAGACCAACATTAAGCTCAACATTAAGACAGATTTCTGTTGGCCTTCAATGTGATACTCATTTTCTCGTCACCTGTGCTCTGCTTTCATCCCATACAATTTACATAAACCTGTATAATGCTATTTAGCTTATGCCCCACTGTTACTATAAATAGATGAACTGGAAATTCAGCTTAGTAAAGCAACTTAATTCTTTTTTTGTCTCATTCTTTCTTCCTGCTTAAACACTCTGCATGTGTTTCTGTGCATGAAGGTGTGAAAGAGAGATTGTGTACTCAAAAGGAATTTTAAGAAATGAGTGTTATGGTTCTTATAAATAATTAACGGAAACACATTTTTCTGAGCTGATGCAAAAGTAGGTGCCTAAATGTTAGAGCTGCTCCTGTATATGTGTGTGTATGTTGGTGTGTGAGCATGTGTGTGTATGTTTGTAAATGTAGAGAACTGGGAATTCTTTCTTTTGGTTGTTTTTACATTTGTCCTCATGTGAGACAAGTTGAGAGTTGTGTAGTCAGATGGTGATGTTGCTAAGACTGCATCTCATACTTTTCACATATAGTCATCCTTGTTTGTGTTTTCTTTTACTTGTTCAACACCCTGTTTACTTATTAGTCAAGATTACAACTGAAAATTAGGTTGTTTCTTTAATAACCCAAAAATGAAATTAAAAATCTCAGAATATAGAATATCTCTACTTAGAAGGGTTTCATAAGTAGTATCTCTTTTTCTTTCTTAAACAAAAATTAAAATGATGCTTAGATTTTTTGTAAAAGTAGGCATTTTTTTCTCACAAGTTTTGTTTGCAAGAATGATAAAAAATACAGTATTTTAAATATAGGTCTTTATGCCTAAAAATTAATTGTATATTTACAGTTATTTTTACAGCACTTTAGCAGTTAATCCCTGAGAATGCTTCCTGTCCCCAGTAGACATAGCATTTGAAAGCACAGAAACACATTCCTCTTTAAAGAGAGATTGCCATTGTTTTTAACAATAGACTGAGTCTTTAGAAGCCTGACTACATCTGTTATAGACTGAGTCTTATCCTTTAGTCTGAAATATATCTTATTTCTCTAAACAAGGTTAAGTGCTATTTTTCTTTCCCTAATCCTGCTTAGCAAATCAACACAGTAGTCTGGGCAGTTTAAATATTCCAGTTAAATGGGAGAAAGGTCACTAAAAGATTACTGAAAAGGTATCGGGTGATGCTAAAGGGCAAGTGCATTTTTCTAAAGGATTTCCTAAAGGTTATCCAAAGGATTTCCTAAAGGCTATCCAAAGGATTTTAGGGAATTCAAGGCACTGCTAATATTAAAATAAAAAATCTGTAGGAATTTTCAGCTATCATCATAGTGATGAAAGCTGTGTTTATTTTTGAAAGTAGGCTTTACAGATTTTCCAGCAATTAAGTACTCTTTTAGCCCCTCACCAGACTCGCCAAAAGCTGGGGGGCACTTCCACTTCCTTTAGTCCCAAGTGCCACTGTGCAGTGCCCTGTGATGAATTCTGCCTCTTGGTGTGCAGCTCTGCTCATTACACCACCTAATAAAAATTGCCCTGATTTCAGGGGAAATGCATCCTACAGCACTGAATCCAGAGGTTAAGGAAGTCAACTGGATATTTTCTGTCAGCTGTATGGTGTTTTATGCTTGGCCTGTAACTTTGGGACATTCAAGACATATGTGTCACTGATGGACCTGTTTGTTGAGATTTGCAATGGACTGTGCAGTCAGTAAGCTGCTTCTGGAGGTCAGTGTGTCCCCAAGACAAACTTACCCACCAAGCAGATACTGAAGAGAAATGGTCTTTTGACTAAGCATTCCAAAATGTCACCTATATATAATTATATGGTTTTGCCCAAGAGTCCCAGGGGACTTTCTCTAAGGACCTAGTGGGAAGAGATTGCAATGATAATCCAGAAAGTGATGAGAATGCAGGTATCACATACACCATCGCATGAACCAGTATATACTGGGGCCCACTCAGCTGGAAAGCAGCTTGGTAGAAATGGACCTGGGGGTCCTGGTGGACAGCAAGTTGATCATTAAGACAGTGATGTAGCCTCGGGGCAAAGAAGGCCAGTGGTATCCTGAAATGTATTGAGAGAAGTTCTGCCAGCAGACAGAGGGAGAGATGGTCCTTTCCCTCTGCTCAGAACTGATGAGGCCACACCTGGAGTACTGTGTCCTGTTCTAGACTCCACAGTACTAGAGAGACATGGATGTACAGAATAGAGTTCAGTGAAGGGCCCCAAAGAGAATTAAGAGACCAGAGCTTCTCTCCTGTGAAGAAAAGCTGGGCTTGTTCATCCTGGAGAAGAGGAGGCTCATGGGGGGATATTATTAATGTGTATAAATACCTGAAGGGAGGGTGCAAAGAGGACAGAGACAACCACTTTTCCATGGTGGCCACTGACAGGAGAAGAGGCAATGGGCATGACCTAAAATACAGGAACACCAGAAAACACTTTTTTACCGTGAGGGTGACTGATCAGTATCACAGGTTTCCCATAGAGGACGTGGAGCTGTCAACCTCGGAGATAACTCAAAATCCCTGTGGGCACAGTTCTGGGTAACCAGCTCCAGTTGGCCCTGCTTGAGCAGGAGAGTTGGACTAGATGACCTTCAGAGTTCCTTTATAATATCAACCCTTCCGTGATGCTGCAATTCTATGATATATAGGAAGGAGGCTGCAAACCATTCTGGCACAATGCCACTCCAAGCGGCAGGCTATGTGCAGGTACAGTCACCTCTATTTTCTACATTGTGTTAAAGAAGAAAAAGAAAAAATATTGAGTCTATCAAAGAAAAAGCAGATTGTATGATGTGAGGTCTGCCCTAAGAAAGATATCTAATGATTACAAAATACAAAAGTATAACTAAATCTTCTAATACATGTGATCCTGTGGGGGTTAGATATATTACCAGGTTTTCATGCAATTACAGAACAATTAAAGGAATAATTACTTTAGAGATTCTAAAAATAAGAAATAGGAAAACTGTGCACTGTCAAGCTGTCCTTCACAGACCTTCAGATATTCTCCCTAGAAACTTTTCCATAGCATAGCTTTTGAAAGTTTTTATGTGCAATGAGATGATACTGTAGCCTTTGCATTTTTCATAAAAGTGAGTATTATCTCCTCTTTTAAATATTTTGTGATTTATGAAACTTGCGTAATCACAATACTGTTTTTTCATTCACATGATTAAAATAACAAAGAAATTAAAGAAAGGAAATGTGAACAGCATGATCTACTATTCACCCACTGTATAATGACTTGGTAGGATTGTTGCGTGTGCCTCATATTATTGTGTCCTTATGATTTCAGTGAAGCTCTTCAAAGACACTTTACATTTAATGTTTATCTTCACCTTATATAGTATTTCAATTAAATACAGTAGATGAAATGCCCTTCTAAAATTTCACTATTTGAGATGGATCAACCTAGCTTTTGAATAGATTTTCAAAACCTATTTATCATCAAGGGGAACTTTTTTTAACCTAAAGAGTTTTTCTGCATGCATTTATGGTAATTAGTACAAGCTATTATGCACATCATAATGCAAAGCAATTCAGATGGTGTTATTTTCATAAATATTTAAAAGCTGTCACACCTACAGTGTAGTCTAGGGGTATTCAAGTAGAGTCATCTTATAAAAGGGAAAAGCTATGTGATCTTCATCCAAATAAACTTGGTTAAATAGAAGTTTAGATGACACACTTGAGCTTTATTTTGAGTTAGCAACTTAAACTCAGGTTTAGAGATAATTAGAATAAAAATCTAAGACATCTTTCCTTCACTGCATTTTTAACATAGACCAGCTTATTTACTTTTAATTTGGAACAAGTTTTTTTCCCACAGTATAAACACAGTTTATGTACACACATAACACAAGTCCTAGAGGACTGCAACCACAATGCAGTCTTGGACATATCTTAGATCAACCTCATTTACTGAAACACGGTCATACCCATGGTAGAGGGGTAGACGATCTCTGAGGTCCCTTCAAACTATTCTATGATTTTGTAATCAGCAAATACAGTATCACATCCAGTACCCTGTAGCTGAGGGTGAGAACCACAACAGGCATACTTGAGAAACTGAACCTTCACAGAACTGTGTCGAGAGAAATGTGAAATATGAACAGAAATACTGTATTGAGTCAATTGCTCCAAAAGGACTTCCTTTTCTCTTTGCTCAAAAGTAGTGCTCGCTATCAGACTGTGATCTTTTTTTTTTTTTTCCTTGTATTTGTAAACTTCATCTGGCTAGATCCATTGTAAAATATATTTTTTTACCCCAAGATAAGAACAGAGAGCATGAGTTGAAGAGCCTTTTGGTTACCTTTTTAGGTGTCCCTGGTTATTGGACACCCAGGTCTATATAGCCTTGGACAGGAACTGAAAACTCTTTTTAATTACAAACATGTCAATAAATGGAGCAAAGTCCTTTTTCTGTCCTTCCTGTTTGGTATCATTATTGTCCCCCGTAGGAAACTAACCTAGTCTGTTAGGAGCATTTGTGAAAGAAATAACCTTATGTATATTTTATGGGGTTGTTAAATGGTATTGTGCTTATCATTTGTGAATCACTGAAGCTTGCCTCTGTTTCATGAAGCTTGGTTTGGGGCCTAAAGGTTTATTTTAATAGCCCATTAAACTTCCACCTGGCTATTTTGTTTCTTACACTTATATATTTGTACGTCCAGTTGTCGATTTTCTAAAGCAGGTAAAAGCAAGTGGTCCTTTCCATCATCCACTTAAGGTCACTGCAACTGTTACCCATTTAAAATATACAAAGGACTCATGGTGATGAGCAACTAGTTCAAGGTAATTAAAGGGTAGAATTCCTCTTCTGCCTTTGCTTTTACATAAAGAACTAACAAACTGTAAGCATAACAACAAATTGTAGCTTCATAGGAATGATTTGAGTACAAAATGTAGCAATAACTTATTTTCTTAACCTTGGGAAAAAAAGGACTTAGAACATTGTTTACTCATACAAAAATGTTAGGATTAAACTACAGCATTATCGGAGGTATAATTCTTTAGGTTTCATTACTTGTGATTTAATAATACCCAAAATAATATCACAGAATCATAGAATTATTGAATGGTTTGGATTGGAAGGAACCTTTAAAGGTCATCTAGTCTAATTTCCCTGCAATAAGCAGAGGTATTTTCAACTAGATCAGGTTGCTTAGATTCTCATCCAACTTAACCTTGAATGTTTCCAGGGATGGGGCATCTGGGAAACCTGTTCCAGTGTTTCACCACCCTCACTGTAAAAAATTTCTACCATACGCATGTTTCATCTACAAGGAATGTCGGTTTTATGATTCTTTTTCTGACCAAAAAAAAAAAAGATAAACAAAATCCTTCATCTCAAAGCAACTGTTTACAAGGTACTTACGAGTGAAACAAAGCTGATTTCGTCTGTGGCTTTACACTGAATTTCCATCATGTACAATCTCTCATTTTCTGTTTCATTGCTTGCTAGAAAAATGCTTACCCTGTCTCACTGAACATGATATGCAAGCTACCTATCACATGTCTAACTGGTTACATATATAAGTTTTTAAAACCCCAAATTTAATCTTATTTCTGGCCTATTTAACCACATACTTTCGGATTTTGTACTTCTACTTGGTCACATGAGTAGTGTCCTCGAAGACTACACAGTTGACTACACAGCTTTTATTGGTGAGCCAATACAGTACAACAGATTCACAGTGGCTTCCTTTTCTTTTAATCTCACATGAGCTGAAGGACATTTAATTTCCTGTCCCTTGAGGTGGTGAGATATATGAAATTTCTTTGGAAAAATCTATGACTAAGGGAGACAGTGCAGTTGATATTAAAAAAACAACCAACCAACCAACCAAAAAAACAAAACCGAAAACCAAACCCCAAAAAAACAAACACCACCAAAAAAACAAACACCACGAAAAAAACAACAAAACAACCCTAAATAAAGACTGGGATTTGTAGTTACATCACTGATTTTCTCTATATGTTTATGTTTGGGGATTTTTTAGTTAAAATCCTTTCTATATTCAGTGTATGGATAATTTCTCAGGCAGGCTTTATCTATAGCCTTACATATGCCTTTGCTGTTCTCTTCTTGAGTGCTGTACAGACAGCTGTAAATACAGAAAGTCTGTGGACAGGCTATCTGTGTGTGCCTGAAGACAACTAACAAGAAAGTTTGCTCAGGCTGCAGGGTTGCTGCTGTAGATCCTGGAAAAGAATTGCTACAAAGCAATTTGAGCTCAATCTTCAAGTCCAGTACAAGTTGGAAGTGGACGAAGGAACCAAAGATGGGTAATTTCTCTAGTCATGAAGATGAAGGCTTCAAAACAGTGTCTTATTTACTTAATTACCTCTGGCCTTCCAGAGATTTTATGCTTGCTCTGTTATTCTGTTTAAAAGTGTTTAAGTGTTACATGTTTCTCAAGCAACAGCTTCAATTGTTTTTAAATTATTATTTGGTTTTTAAATCACTAATACCTCCAGCTCTGTTGCTGCTTGTGATTCAGGGATAGAATTTTGTTAGAATACTTATCATCATGATCATTAGTGAGTATTTGTAAATCTCCCCATTTGTTCAAAGTTTTATTTTGTCCTATACATAAGGCTACATGCTTGCTTTATTTTTAAGGACATAATTTGCCTCTTTTTGGCTAGTAGAACAGATGTCATTTGCCCACACACTGACTAGCAGCAGTCATCCCATTCTACAGCATCAAAAGCACTATAAGATCTCTTTGCCCTTGGGCTTTATTCTTGACAGAGCAGGTACAGGTTAGGGGTTGTGTGTTGGGGAGTTGTTTCTTTGGGGGAGTGGGCATGTGTGTGTTTGGTTTAGATTTGTGCTGGAGCATTACAACTTTGCATTTCCTGCTGAGTACCACATGACAACATGCATCATCAGTACTACAGAACTTGTCTTCACTGTCATGGCACAGAGATGAACCTAGACTAAAGTGGTGTCTGTAACAAGCAGAACGCTGTTATTGACAGTGTAGTTGGCAACTTGACTGTAAAGACAGAGAAGAATTTGGTCCAGTGTCTACTATGGTGAGAGATACCAGAGTAAAAGCTACACTAACTCAGTTAAACACAAACACAGTTAGAAGGACTCTAGAGTATGCATTTGGGAATACTGGAGGGACTAAGAAACCAGATCTGTCAACAGTCTTTTTTTTTTTTTTTTTTTGCCTCAAATGCTTAGCTTGGTCACACTCTGTTTAAGCTCCAGAAACACTCTTCACACTTGACATGCTTGGAGTGAGTTTAGTGGGTCAATCCTTATAGCAAGATTGGCATTTTTCACTTATTAAAAAAAAAGAAAAAAAAAGAAAAAAAATTTCTTTGGCAAGAAAGAAAAAGACTAGGAAAGGTTTTAATCTAATTTCCTAATCAAGATACCATACTATCCTTATTTCTTCAGATACATTCTACTTAAGATAATTGTCCATCACATCAAAAATGTGGAGCAATGTGCCCAAACTGTAAGCTTTGCAATATGAAGAATGTTTGAAGAGTCAGGAAGACAACAATGTTCCTGGATCAAACACTGTGAAAAGTGATATATGAAACAGGATAGGGAATCCCAATCTTTCTTATATTATCTTTGGAGAGTTAGGAAAGAAAAAAAAAAAAAAAAAAAAAAAAAAAAAGAAAACAAAAATGAGGGGAGATTTAAAAGAAAATAATATATATTTCACTTCTAGATTAACAATGATGGAAGAAATACTTACCCAAAACTGACAGAATGAAGATGATTCCAAATGAAAGTGTGGCTAGGGAAGAGCATCAAAATACTGAGAGAAAACCTGACTCCCAATTTTGAAAAGGGAGGAAAAAAGTTGAAGGGAATGTTTGAGGAAGTTTAGCCCTGAGGTTTCCTTTTAGGAACAGTCTGCTAAAAGTATGACACGTTTTGCTAGTAAACAAAAGCTGTCATGTATAAACTGCATTGAAGTTGTAGACATTGTCCAGAAGAGAAACCCAGACAAATTTTCTGTTGCTGAAAACTTCTTCAGAAGTGTCACTAAGTTTTCCTCTGCACAAATTTCCCTACCCTTAAAAGCAGAGTCTCTATGGCACCTCATGTGACTTTCCACTATTCTCTAAGGCTTTTAATTTGGAGAAACTACATGGCATTTTTCGCTCAGTTTGGAGTTACACCTGGTGAATGCCAACACACACGATTGTCAAGCAAAATTCAGTTTTTTTCAGCACGTCTCACCCGTTCCCCCACAATGCAGGTTTTGCATCCTCGTATTCAGTGTATGCTTCAGCAGAGGGTAAAACAACTGGTCCAGTTCATTGACATTACTAATCTACTATGACAGCACAAGCCAAGCAGAAATTGGCAATACCTATTCACTCAGAAGACACTCAGAAAAGAGGTTATGAAAAGGAGAGAGGTTATGAAAAGACGTTATGGAAAAGAACATTTAAGAAAGAAAATTCTATATAGCGTAGTATTAGGATCTCTTCCTTTTTTTTGCACAGTATAGTCTATACGGTTAACATAACACTAAAATATGTTTTCTTTTGAATACTAAATACCTTTCTTCAAACCTCTGGCCTGGAAAACAGGGTTCATTATATGTAAAGCATCCTTCCAGTGACTGGCAATTGCATAATGCATTCTTGCATGTCTGTTGCAGAGACAACTGTCATTAGTGACTCACACGAAGGACTCACATCTTGGACCCCACCAGCACTTCTACATTAACCCCTGATTTCACAGTCTGTCTACATGTGCATTCTGTGGAGCGGTACTGTCTGCTAATATATCTAGGAGCCATCTGCTTAAAAAACCCACAGATTAGGGAGATTTCTAGGAAACAGTGGAGCAAATGCTGTCTGCTTCTCCATGATTCTTCTGCTTTAAAGCTGAAATAACAACAACAGCAACAACAACAAAAAAACACAAACAGGCAGCAAGTTGATTTTGCTGACTCCACTGGATTAACAGAAGTTCCCTAAATGGCAGGAACAATCCCTGTTCTGTGCTGTACTCTGTGCCATGCAGCATGGACAGTTCAGCAGAACAGAGCATAAACTTTGAACTGCAGCTAATTCTGTCTGCCAGAATATATTTGAATTGATAATCTTATGTAAATTAAAGCCCTGTATTTCCTTCTATTTACAGAGATGATTAAGATAATTTAAACCAGGAAACAGGAGCCTCCAGAGAGTCAGAGATCTAATCCCCTCTTTACTGTACACAGAAACGTACACTGAGTTTTTGCCACATGCTCAAAGCATGCCACAGATGCTCTTGTTAAAAAGCATGATGTGAAATGATGACATAGACCTGAAAAAAAAAGATAAAGAATAAAAATATGCACATATTTTATATGTATCAAAACTTTTCATTCTCCTCTTCTCCAGGTTAGAAGACACCTTAAGGATCATCTGATCCAATCTTTCTTGGCAAAAGGACAGTCTAGACAAGAATGCCCAGCACCTTGTCAGCAGAATCTTAAAAGTGTCCAATGTTGGATAATCCAACACTTACCTGGGGATATTATCGCAATGGCTGATTGTTCTCATTGTGAACAATTTTCGTTTTGTGTCCAGTCGTAGTCTCCTCTGGAATAACTTGTAGCCACTGCCTCTCATCTTTTCTATCTAACTACTTGTAAAATAAGGGTCTCCATCTTCTTTGTAGCCACACTTTAAAAACTGAAACATGGTGATAAGCTCCCCCTAAGTCTTCTTTTCTCAAGGCTGAACAAACTTATTTCTCTCAGCTGTTCCTCATCTGACAATCTTCCCAGTCCTTTAATCATCTTTGTGGTCCTTCCCTGGACCCTCTCCAGCCTGTCCACATCCTTTTTGTATAGTGGACCAAAGCTGAACACAGTATTCCAGATGCAGCCTCTCAAGAAGTGGGATAATGATTTCTTTATCTCTGCTGCTGCCTGCCTTGTTGATGCAACCCAGCATTATGTTGAATTTGTCTGCCTCTGCAGCACACTGTTCTCTCATACTGAGCTGTCCAGCAGGACCCCTAGGTCCCTTTCCACAGAGCTGTTCTCCAGACAGGTAGATCCCAGTCTGTGCTGCACTCCTGGACTATGTTTTCCCAGGTGCAAGACCTTAGACTTGTCCTTGTTGAACATCATAATGTTCTTGTTAGTCCACTCTTTCAGACTTTCCAGGTCTTCCTGCATGGTGACTTTCTCTTCCAAAGTGTCCACTAACCTACTCTCTTATCTTCAGCAAAAGTTTTCAGGGTACACTTGATCCAATCATCCATATCACTTTTGAAGATATTAAACAATGTTGGACCCAATATCAGCCCTGTGGGACCCCACTTGTGACAGGTTGACAGTTTGAAAATAATCTATCACTATAACGGGACAAAAATTATCATGGGTTTATAAAGATTATAGCTGGCTATGACAATAATTATTCAATTTGTCAGCCTGCATCCCATTCAAGTATGCCTTTGGCACTTCCATTTGACCAGTTTTCAAAATCATCAAAATGTGGTTTCTTAATTTTATTTTTTTTAACATCCCTTTGGAAACAAGCTTCAGTATTCACTGTATCATTCATCTCCCTGTGTGCTCAAATTTTATATAATTTTGGATTATGTAACCATTTTAAACTTTGTCTTGGTTAAAAGGCTCAAAGACTATTAACTTCCTATAGCTTTGTGGAGACAAACTCCCTGGTGGCAAGAAAGACAGCTTGTTTAAAAGATCTGGCTGAAAAAAAAAAAAACCCTCAAATTTTAGTAGACATCAAAGAATATACAAAAGAGAGAAGAAACTCAAGTAGCATGCACTCCTTCTTAGGTGCACAAGCTTCATTAGTGCTTACAGAAGTCCTTAGAGTCAGGACTTTATTCAGAATTTAGTGTTCAAATGCCTTATTAAAGCCTGCCTGTAGGTACTTCTACAAAACAAGCAGTTGTAAGTCAGGCTTCTTTGAGGCGACCTGTATTCCATAAAATTATGTTACTGGTTGCAGTTACAGTATGATCCCTTAACTCTTTATCAAATGACTCCTTTATCTCCTTTTTCCTTCCTTTATCTGAAATGGTAACAAGCTTTAATTCATTATTTTTTGCCTGCTCTTTTTTAGAATAGTGACAGCAGTAGCTCTTTACCACTCTTTCAAAATTTACCAATTATTTTAAGATTTATGATGTAAGTATTTCCCCAAGAGTCCACAAAACTGCTCAGCCTACTTGCATGGAAGTCTGAGGCACAAGCTGCTCATTATTCCCAATTGGACAGACATTTTGCCTCTTCTTGGGATAGGCATTTTTCCTCTTCTTGAATTACAGATGCTCCAGAACAAGGTATGTCATCCTTACAGGACAGAAATATATTATCCTGATCATTTCAAAGAGAGAGCTGTGTTTTCTTCATCACTGGACTAAGGCTGATAAAGAAATTTCCATTGTTGATAACACATCAAATAAATATTCCCCTCAAATAATTATGAGCTGTTTATGGCAGCACAATCAGTGCTGCCAATCACTGATTTTTCCTTTCTGCTTCCAGTCTTCTAGGACACTCCTTTTCTCAGAAAAGGCTCCTACCTTGATCCTTTCAAGATACTTTGAAGAAGTTACTCCGCACTTGCTTCGTATTCTTGGCAGGTTATTCATAGTTTTCCTCTGATCTAAACCAAAATGCTGCATTTCTTGGTAGGATATTCTGAAAGTGTCTGGTGTTTCAGGTGAGCACTGTTAAACTCTCCACAAACTCTCCAGCCTTCTCAGTGAACCTTTTGCAGGAGGGGGCTGAGCTCAAGAAAAACACATTATTATCACTGACTGAAATGCAGTAGGTTGTAGCTCAGCACAGAACTTTTCCGTAGTGCTAACCTGACTGTACCAATCTGAAAACATGCTTATGTTTTCTTATGCTCTTAGAGCATGCTGCTACCATATGGGTAAGAGCACAGACTGTTCCTGAAGGCAGCCGTTCCTTATTTTTAAATTTTTGTCCAAATTTACTCAACTGCTAATTGAGTAGTACAAAATTAAAAGAAAATATACATCCATAGAAAAGTGCACAGCAACTATTTCCTGCTTCGCTTCTCAAAAGCCCATCTCCTCCTTTCTTGTTACAGAAAGAAAAGTCTGTGATATTTTCTGTAACAGAAAACATCATGAGCCTGGTCACAACTATCTGTTGCTTGCAGCAACATCTCTTTAAGGATTCTTTTACAATGCAAGTTTCTGTGAAACTGTTTGCCTGCTGATTGGCTACTGAAGTTTAGCAAAAGAACGAAATATGGAGAACAGACATTTTGTTGCACAACCCAGCATGTTTACTTCAATAAGACCCTAACAAAAAAGCAAAACTTTTTTTTTTTTTTTTCCCCTGTAAGTTCTTCCTTTAGTTACTAATTGTGGTAAAACTGACATCTGGATTAAACAAACACTGAGTATTCAGCTCTGATTTTTTTTGTAACATAAGAAACACAGCAATCTTCTTATTTTCCAGTTTAACCCACAATCAATCACAGAAATTAAAGTTAGAAGAAAAAAAAAATTCTTAAGAAGCACATCATTGTTATGACATATTGAATATCATAGATTTATGAAAAGCAAAGTTCCCCTGCTTATTCTTCTGCATCACTTTCTGTTTTGGAAATGATAGTAAAATATGTTGTGGACAAAATTTGAAACAGTTTTTGCTTGCTGATACAGGAGGTTGAAAAGAAGATGAAACTATTTTCAGAAGTGTAGTGTTATCTATCTATTACTTATTTCTGCTCTGTGAGAATTTGGACTACCTGCCATGAAAAGAGAGAAAAATTTGCTCATTTCCCGTTTCAAGGTTTTATAGCCATTGTGCGTTATTTGATATGTTTCTTAATGCTGCAGTTCCTGGAATCCAGTGACTGCATAAACATCTTAGGTTTTATAAAAAGCAAAAACCATGTAGCCTTTGCAGTGTCAAAGGAAGTTTGCAAACCTGCTCTAAAAGCTCTGCAAGCTAATGTAAGGGAAATGGCAAACAAATAATAATAATAAAAAAGAAATTAATCACTGATCTCAATTGCTATTTATATATTTTAAAATTCTCTAGATTGGCAATACTTGTATCATTTACAGATTTCTTTTATGCAGGTACATGACAATCTTTTCCTCCTTCCCTCAATTATATGATTGTGGAAGCCACAATCCAGGCCTGCTTCTTGTCTTGATGGTGAGATGCAGACATAGGCTGCTGTGTGAGCTGTGCAGCTCCTCATCCATCTCACATAACATGGAACAGATGGAATGGATGGCAAAAAGGCTGGTGTTAGTGAGAGGCTGCAGTACTCTCGTCCACATTCTACCCCCAGTATACCAGCCTATCCTTCCACTTTGGTTTCCTTCCTGTTATTCATCATTGGGATCAACTACTGCTTTCTTCATACAGACATATTTGAATATCACATGCACCCAAATTAGACACTAATTCAGCTCCTAGTGTTATCAGGCAATCCAACACCAGCAATACCAGCTGATCTGCTGCTGCCTGAAAGCCTGCAAAACAACCAGTTCAAACTACGTGACAAAGAGATAGTGGAAGCATTTAGCATTGGCAGAGCCCACAATAAGAAAAGGAATGGGAAAAATAACCATTTCCAAGCATTCTCCTACACAACCGGAAAGGAGGAGTTAGCTAACTCTCTTTGGGTGACAGTGACTTTTCTTGAAAGTGCATGTATATGCTGTCATGAGAGAAGTGCAG
>VWZY01012029.1:0-50638 GCA_013399075.1 Chloroceryle aenea
TGTATCAGCAACTAAACGTTCTGTATGACTGAGGTATTCATCCCCTCTTTCAACTGGACAATAGCCAGCAAACCAATGGGCATCTAACCCATTTCTGAGGTGGATCTTTCAAGACTGAATTAGGTTTGATGCTTGAAAACTAGTATTTCCTGGAGTTCAATTTTGCTATAAGTAATTCTGTAATAAAATCACTCATGTCATGAGTTACAAACGACTCTCTTGAAGACTTAAATGCATTTTCAAGCTATCCTCAAAATACTTGTTTTTAAACAAATTAAAAACTTTAAAACCTTACTGCTGTTGAAATGTTTATTTATCCAATAAAGAAGTTTTAGGGAATAACTGTTCTTGTAAAACCCAGGTAATTTCAAAAATCAAGATATTTTTAAGAATGGTTCCTTGAATAACTATTATAACTTTGTTAAAATCCCTGAAAAAAGTAAATACAAGCATGTGATTTATAATTGGTTGAACCCAGTAACTACGAACAACCGATCACACGCGCTCACATCACTTCACATTGTAACACAACGAAGCATTTTCCTTTGGGCCCAATTAGGTCTGTTATTTTTTGATGGCATGCAATGTTTAAATAGCTATATACTTTCAAGCAAAAGGCCTTCTCTCAATTAAAGTTCCTTTATTTCTAAAAGCAGCTTTTCATTGAGGACTCTGCTTTTGATATGATTGAATGTTCAGTTATAAATTACTGCATTTGTAATAACTTATACAATTTATCCTTGTTTACTCAAATCAAACCCCTTTGCATTGTAGTAGCCATGCTGAACTTTCTTCTGACTACAAGCTCCAGCTATGTTTTCTATCTCAAACTGGCAGAATATTTCAAAACCAGAAGACTAATTGTGTTTGCAACGTTGTAAATATTACAAACCTCTTTTAAACACACCTACCATTAGAAAAACCCTTGAAACCAATAAAAAATGCTGTACATAAAAACCTCAAAACCAGTGCTAATGTCACCTGATACTGAAAATGCTATTTGATGCTTTTTTAGACTGAATACGTCATTGAATAGTTACACCTGAAATTAAAAAAAATAATATTTTTACTTGACAATGGCTATAAATACAGTTGAAAAACCCCAGCTAAATAAGGATTATTTGTAATTGCTCACTCTGCAGAATCTCAGATGCAGAAGATGTATGTAAAATAATCTCTTTAGTATTATCTGTCACATTTCAGATAAAGCAGCAGAAGGGAACTCACACTTAGCGGTATCATTTAAGAAACAAACAAAAAAGTTCAACTATACATCATGGAATTCATTTTTCCCTCCGAGGAAGGGAACTAAAGCAGCATGTACCTCCCAAGGTAGCACTGCCAAAGTGGCTTGTTTTGAGATGCCAACTCCGAATCCTTTGCCCCAAACATTTTTGCTAGAAGTTTTACAACCTGCAGGCGCTCTTCATTATCATTGCTCTGGAAAATGAACACAGGATTTTAAAATTTAAAGCCCCATCCCCTCCCAAAAAACAACACACCACACAAACAACAAAAAACCCAACCCAGAGTTCTATTTTGTACAGCTTTTACACTAATACACACCTCTAGAAATATAGTAATACAGATTAATAGACCTTTGTTGAACACAAATATATCTCTCAAGACAAATCCCTTCTCTGTTTTTGGGAATGGACAAAATAATAAAGATAGTGAAAACAAAAAAAAACAACGTGAACAAAGCTTGGTGAAAATTACACAGACACATGCATGTTTTTAATCCTCATCCACAGGTTACTGATTGTGCTAGGAAATCTGATACGTGCCTGTACAAGCTTACACAAATTCAAGCACAACACGAAGTCCACAAAATTCACTTTACATTTGTCTGAATCTAAAGGTTTAGAGTTTTCTAGAATAGTGTTTAATTACAAAGATTTAGTTAAAAAGGCAAGAGTTTTTAGAAAAAAAAGTTTTAGAGAGCATCAGATTGAGTACCCCAAGATCTGAGATGCACAGGATCTAGTGCTGCATTTAAAGATGAGGAGTTACAACAAACACTTTTCATATTTAAAATTAGCACTAACAGAGACAAGATAAGGCCTCCTCCAGTATATTTTCACTAGCATTTGTTCTCATTACACTTGTTTAGTGCACCACAAAGCATTTGAGGTTGAACACGTACTTTGGAAATGTGTGCCAACAAATGCAGTTACCAGATATAGACTGTTCACCATTTTTGTTTCTTTTGCTTAATAAAGAGACAAGAACAACTGGCTGCAACACTTCTTTGAAAAGAGAGTAGCTAAAATTAGTTTGTATAAAGTAGATACTATTATTCACTCATTTCAGGTTGTTTGTTTTCTTTTTTTCTGGTAATTTAGAGAGTTTAAAATATGTTCTTTTCTACCATATTGGACGTTCTTAGTAGTCCCACATCACCTTTTGAATGCAAACAAGAAATAAGAGCACGATGTAGTTGTCAGAGTTCTCTAACATGACAGCACAAAGGCCAAATATTTCTCCTGAGTCAATACCATAAATGGGCTGAAAAGTTTGCCAGCATGTCCTTTTAATTCAGCTCCCTAAGAACAACAAAAGAATCCTTAAAGAAAGAGAGCAAGATGAGTCAAGGATAGGAAATCTAACACTGATACATCACTACATTACAGAAGCCTGTAATTCTTATGAAAACACTTGAGAATTAAGTATTACCAGCATTAATAGTAAATTCACTAATGTTTGTCTGCATTTGACTGAGTTTTCCAATTAAAACTCCTATCGACATTATCAAAAGCCACCTACAGCCTCCTCTTAATATGCAATATATGTTCTTTGTTTCCTGATGAGTTCCAGCTTCTAAGTGTCCACTACACTACAAATTCTTATGATGCCTGTGTTAGTCCAATCTCCATTACCTGCATCCAATTCACTCCTGCTCAAACCAACAAAATAAAGTATTAAGCACCTGTGAATTTCTCTAGGTAACCAATACAGATCCAACAGCAGGACACCCCAGAGGGTAGGAAGGGAGGGGTGTGGAGGTGTCCGGAGTGCACTAAACATTCAACTACTTCATGACATAGCCAGAAATATAGTAAAAGAAAAAAATATTAAGAGGCATAAAAAAATAAACCACAATATCCTTTTTGAATTAGCCTTCGCTATATTAGCAATTAATCCAATTATAAGACATCCCCACTCATGTTTCTAGAAACAATATTTGCAATTATGTACCAGAAGAACTGGGTACTTTTTAAGTTGTTGTGCACACACTGGTCTCCTTGAAACATTCTTAGAACACCTCCTAAAGGCAATAAAAATTGGACCTGCACTTGAATGAAGGCATCACTGCTACATTGTCTCTCCTTTATTCTACTTCTTTGCTGGGGGAGAGAGAGGGGGGTACTATCATAATTCTGAGAAAATCTTAATCCTTCTCCATTCTATGAAAGAGTGCGTACTTGGAAGAGTCACATCCTTCACCTCTTTACTTCAGCATGATCCAGCACTATTTGTGTTTAATACTTTCACAACAATTTGTCAGTAAAAACTGGCATTGGACGCTGATCAGTTCCCCATCCATGCCGCCAACAGATGGGCGGCTGCTCTTCTGCCTTGATACTGGGGTCTTTCACTAACTACAGCTGAATTGGTCAGACTGTTATCACTGCGAAGTCTGAAAGAATAAGCAGCACTGAGGATCTGGGGGATTTGGGAGTAGAGGTGAACACATGACCCAAAACTTTTAAGTAACGTATCCATCAGCAAAGGCAGCTCTACATTAACAGAGGTCAAGATGTTATTGATTTTGTTCATGCCATTATATTGGCTTAATTAAGATGGTAAACTAAACACCTAAACCCCATTTCCTAAATACTCTATTAATGAGCTTTTCATTCTCCTGAACATTAAAGTGGTATTCTCTTTCAGTAATGCAACTTTCTAAGATAAAAATATCAAATTTGAATGAAGGAGCATCAATTTCCTTTACAACCTGACCTACACAACAATACATTCTTACCTCTGTCCTCTCCTGTACCAATAATGCTTCTGTGTCAAAGCTAGATCTCTAAATGCACCACCTCAGAATGCCAAGATCAGGCACAAATGATAGACCCTCAGAGAAGAGGTTAAGTTAAATGAATTTCAGTGCACGATCTCCTGCTAATCCCACATGCTCCTATCCAAAATTAAATAAAAAAAATAATTACCAGTAAGAAACAACCAAGATTTGATACAGCTCTCACTATGTTAGAGTTTAACACCACTCCTCCTTTGCCACAGGGGAACACACAAGGTTTTTCTTTACAAAATAAAGGTGTGGTGGGTTGACCCTGGCTAAAAGCCAAACACCCACCCAAGCCTCTCACTCTCTTCTCCTGTACAGAGATAGGAAGGAGAAAAGAGAGAAGGCAGGTTAAAAGGCTCATGGATCAAGATAATGACAGTTTAATAGGTGAAGAAAAAGCTGCATGCACAAGGAAAGCAAAAAGAATACATTCACTACTTCCCTTTGATAGGCAGATGTCCCACCAGTTCCTGGAAAGCAAGGTCTCCCCACCCATGGCGCTTGCTTGGGAAGACAAACATAAGCACAAACATCTTCCCCTTCCTCCTCCCTTCTCGGTTTTTATTGCTGAGAGGGGCACATGTCCCCTCCTAACCTCCTGCCCCACCTCAGCCTGCTCCTGCTGGAGGGGGAAGCCTTTACCTGTGCAAGCATTGTTCTGCAACAGCCAACACTTCAGCACGCCTTCGACGCTGGTTTAGCCACAGAGCACAGTACCATAAGATACAGGCTGCTATGAAGAAAATTAACCCTACCCCAGCCAGACACAAAAGCATAACTAATTTGTCCAGTTCTGTTTGGTATGTGACATGGCACAGCACACACCTGACTGCATTTCAATTCTCTTCAAATGTACTTAAAAGACTCTTGGGATAGGGCAGAGAAAGCAACCAAGGGAGTAAAACACACAAAAGCTGCACAATCCGTAGAGGATCGATGACTGTCAGCAACCTTTCATTCTTCACCCGAGTCAACGTGTACCATTTTTACAGCAGGTTAAATTACCTGACAAATTGCAACCCAACGGTATGGGCATTGGCTGTACCAAAGAGGCAAGATGCTTGAACACTAGGTGGCCACAGTGTTTAGATCCAAAACTGAAAATACGCACAACAGTGTTCCTGAGGTACCTAAGCTCTCTCCCAAGTTCCATACTAACAGTTTAACTTCTCCATACAAGGTCAAAAATGTGTTTGGTCACCGACAGGAAAGCCCTTGGATTTTTCCCACTCGCAGAGACAGTCTAAAATTTCCTAAGACCTTTATCCCATGAAGATAAACCAAGACAGTTTCTGCCCCAAAGAATGCAAAAGAAGTTGAGGGAGATGTAGAGCAACAGATTTGGATATTGTCAGGTAATGAGTCACAGACACACAGATCTGTGTTCACGTCCTCAAACTCCTGTCAGCAACAGAGGCTGAGAACCAGGCAGCTCAATCCATTAGAAGGCAGTGGAGATTGCTCAGTGAAGCTCACATGGTTGCAGAAAAAAACCCACCACTTCATTTTCAAATGTGTCACAAAATCTTTAGAAGAAAAGAAAGACGACACCACATGAAAATTACGTTTCACGTCCAGACTACACACAAACTACACAACTCGTGGAACAGCTGGTACCAGGAAGAATCAGAGAAAAAGGATTGCTCTCAGAGAACCACCCAGCACCCATGGTCAGAATGAAACATATGAACAATCCCTGAAAGAACAAGTCAAGAATACAAAAAGCTTTCTATGTCCTCCAAAAGTAGAAGGTGGGCTTCAGAAAGATCAAGAGTGCCTTTTTTTGGGTTGTGGTTATTTTTGTTTTGGGCATTGTTTTGTTTGTTTGTGTTGTTCAGGGGGTGTGTGTCCCTTCACTTTAACTAGAATTTATGGAAGGGAGCACGGTAGCACTTGCAATCATGAAGCAGAAGTACAATCCACAGATTTTGTTGTGTCCCCACAGAACTCGGGAGTATCTCAGAAGCCCAGGCAGAACACAGATTCACCACAAGCCAAGCACATTAATGGAAGAAGCCTGGACATGTCCCACTAAGCAACGCTACAGCTCTTTCTGGATGATCAGTTGACGTGGCCAGCAGTTGGGAGACATTGGGGACATCAGCTACCAACAGCAGCACACTGTTGAAACTTCAACAGCTACCAACAAAGCAGGACTGAGACCCAGTTTCTGCAACACTGTGTGACTTCTAAGTGACTGCTGAGTTGTCCATCAGCACAGCCACAAAAATCTTCAAAAGATGGGCTCTCTGCTGGTTTTTAAGGCAGGAAGGAAAAAGCCCACCAGCATTGCTGAAGCATCTGTACTAAGACTGATTTTTTTTCCAACCATACACTGTATTCTATCTACAAATCTTTGTATTGGAAACTACTTGTTTAGCAACTTGATCCACTGAGTTACCAGAGTCTGTTTTCCAAGTACTAAGTGAACCTGAAATGTGCCATTTACCGCATACCAGAAACATACTGCTAAGCTCTCTCTCATGCAGAAATGTTTAAGAGGGTAGTAAATGGTGTACAGATAGTTTCCACTAGCACCTGATAATGGTGGTTATGTCTCTGTTGCATAAGAGAGACAGAGACCATAAACTTACATGAGCCAGGCTCAGGAAAGTCTAGAAGACTTGACAGCACAGCATGTCTAGGAAAAGCACCACACTTGCACATTCTCCCAGAAAAAAGGGGCACCAGTTTTGCAGCATGCCCTTAAAATTCCTGAAGAGTCATATACATTTCTAGACAATTCAGTCCACTTCCATCCCTTGCCCAAAAGGCAACAGGTTATCTAGAGATGATCTGTCACCAGAACACTTGCAGAAAAACTCTGTTTACCCCATCCAAAGGTATTAATGGCTGATGAAGCCTGGTAGTGGTAACATCAGACCACTAAGCTCAAGAAATGAATGATGTTAAGATAAGAACAAGGCAGCTGGTGTGACTCTTAAGCCTCTGGCACCTACTGTCCTTGGGATAAAGTATAGTGAAAAAACTCCCAGCAGTGCCAAACACAAGAAAACAGAAGAATCACAAGAGGAATGTGTGCACAGAAATATTTCTCTATTGGCATCAACTTCTTTTTATATTTAACTTGGTATTTCAAGTTGCTCCAGAGCACAACATGGTGGCAATGTACATCTCGGTCTCAGCAATATCATCCCAGATTAAGTGACTTGAATGAACTTTTTGGTTTGGGTGGAGGAAGTGGAGTTGGAAATGCTGCTCTCAGTGTAACTAGACTCATCCCATTCACCAAACAACATTTGCCACTAATCACATGGCTCTGGGACAAGAACACATCTCCTTGAGGCATCTCAAGTGAAAAAGAAAACCAAAGAAGGATGAATGAACTAAACTACATTTCTCTTTAAGCACTCAGTAGCAAGCAGCAAAATATATTTATGCCATTAGAATATACAAAGAGAGTCTCTGAAGGACAATCCTCCCAAGTTAACTATATTACCATTCCTCCAGGAATTCTGTCTCCTCTTGTTTGGCTAAATATTTCCCACTTTGCTGCCAAATGACACCGCAAAAAAAAAGGGAAAAAAAATTTTTCAGCTTGTTGGTAAGCAAATTCTGTAATATTTGCTTTGGAAATCCCACAACACATCATTCTTCTCTTATACAGTGGCCTAACTGTTATTTCCCAATTTATTTGAAGTCCTGTGCCCTACTGAGCTGACCTTCATTGTTCTTTGGTCTTTACAGGATAGGGCCAGTGATAAAAAAAAAAAAGAATTGTTAAACATCTGTGAAAGTAGCCATTTATCATTCTCAACTAGCAGAAAGACTTTTTAATGACAAAAAGCAAAACACAAAGAAAAGCTTTAAGAAATTTATTTATTTTAAATTACATTTGATTGAAATGATCACAATTCATGCAGAAATTGCCAATGCTGCACCTGAAATTGGGGTTTTTTTAGTTTTTTACAAAAATATCAACTTTAAACTGGGACAAAATATTTGATTTTTTTTTTTTCCCAGGTAAGTCTGCCATGAGCTTACTTCATCTGGCAATTTTTTTTTTTTTCACTCACTGCTTTTGAAGCCAATTATAAAGAAAATGCATGTTTTCAAAAACAGAGAACAATTACCTAATTTACCCAAACCATACCCCCACTTTCATGTGTTCAAGGCATGCAAGATGAAATCATCCCAACACATGCTCACTCCTCAAAACTGACAGCAGTTGAGACAGCCACAGTTTTCCTACAACACCATCAGGTTTAAGAGGAACAGAACCCTCTTGGATGCATTCCTCTGATCTCGGATCACAGTAACTGTCCTGCCACCCCATAAGCATCATTTGAGTATTTGCCCCTAGTATTTGCCTTCTATTATCACATCTGTATATATCCAAAGCTTCACCAAGCTGAAGGAATACCTCTGTCCAGCTTTTCCTTCAAAGCAGCAAAACAGTGGCTGCTTACTACTACAAGCACTCTTAATTTCATTGATATTGCACCCTCTTCTCACTCTTGTCAACACCCTGACATGCTATTTGCCCAGCCCTTAATTACAAATGCTTGCCACTGCCTGCTGCTGCTTAGAATAAAGTGACAGCTATTGCTGGAATGGAAATATTTAATCAATGCTGGCAGGTCTGAAAAAACACCAAACTTCTGTTCATCTCAAAAAACAAAGGCTAACCATATTTCATTAATATTTCAGAACATTCATCTTCAAAATACCCTTTCAACTGAAGAAGATCTTACAGACTTCTCAACTCATTCACAAACATAAAATGGTTTGGGTTGGAAAAGGCCTTTAAAAATGATCTAGTCCAACCCCCTTGCCACGTGTAGGAACATCTTTCACTAGATCAGGTTGCTCAAAGCCCTGACCTTGAACGCTTCTAATGATGAGGCATCCACAACTTCCCGGTGCAATCTGTTCCAGTGTCTCAGGATTCTCCTATTCCTATTTTTTGTTGTTGTTGTTTGTTTGTTTGATTTTTGTTTGTTTTTACTTTTAAAAGATGAATCAAACTACATCTGACAGTCAATAGGACAGAGCAGGCATTTGTTATTTGTCCTTATAACTTAGGGTATCCAAAAAACCACACCTGAAGCAACACAAGGATTCAAGCAGAAGCTGTACCAAGCTCTCAGAATAGCTACAAACTGTACTGAGCTCAGCAAAACATCCAGGACTGAGAGCAGTAAGAAATTAACTATAAAAATGTACATGTCTACTGGAAACACTGTTAAGCTGGATCCTACAAACACCAGACAGGAACCACTTTACCCTCTGAGGGTTCAGACCACAACAAAACTACACTATGGATCAAGAAAAGGAAATGCAACAAAATACATGTTGTTCTAAAGAGAGTATACTAAACAAAGAACATAAATACAAACATAAAAAAAAACCCAGAAATGTTAGGGCCAAAATCCCCAAGATGAATAAAGGAAACTGAAGTTGCTCAAGAAGGGTCAAGAAAAAAGTTTAACCATGTTGGGTTACTAAATTTGCTGATTCCACTAGTAAAATGGGATTTTATATATATATAAATAAAATCATAGTGAAATAATGGAATACCAGAGTCAATGAAGGAGGAGAAAGACAATTCAAGAACCTGCAGTTGTAAAGGACCTACAGGTAGAAAGGTTACTCCACAATTATGGCTATGAAAAGAAAAAGGATGTGGCAGCAGTTAAGATTAAGTATCTTGAATAAGAGCTTCAGCTGCAGAAGTACTGTTTTTCTTGGAGTAAGAATGAGAATTGTTTGCTATCTGTAGGAACAAGAATTAAAGGCTGAAAAAGGTCTACTTTTAAGACACAGCAAGCAGTAAAGTGAAGCCTACTTCTAAAATGTGAATGGAATGATAACATCATTTAAAAAATCCCAACACAAAACAACTCATCCAAAAAAACACAGTGTGCCTGTCTAGCAACATCAGTGAAAAAATAATAGGCATGAACGAGCCACTATGGTAACACTGCAATAAGAACAGGCCAAAGGTTCTACGAACCCAAGATCTGTCCTAGATGATAAGAATACACACAAATTTAAAAGTGGCTGGCTGAATATTAGCACTCAAGTTTACAAACAGGTTACTGTCAAACACAGAAATACAAAACTACTCCAATTCCCCACATCCACAGAAACCCCGTGCAATGATAAATAGAATAAAGGGAGTACCAGCTGTTACTGTGAATTCCCCAGCTGACGGGGACACTCGGCAATGGAGGGAAGTCAAAAAGGAAAATACCTAATAAAATAGATAGCCAACACCAGCTATCCTTCAGACCTAAGAAAAGCATAAGAAGTAAGACTGAAAAATATCCTAAGTCATTGCAGCAATGACTACAAGACATATTCATGGAGTTCAGTGCTGTTTCCACCCGTCACAGACCTTCTGTTTGGACAAAATTGCCACTACATCCATTTCCATTAACACAGAGCCAAACTTTTCCCTGTCAAAATTCACTATTCACACAGATGTAGCTTCTCTGCATAGCTAGCAGCACAAAGTACTTTCAGTATGTTAAAGCCCTTCATGATAAACACTGCAGTAAGAGACAGACCAAATAGGTCAGACTCTCAAGTCATCAAAAAAAAAAAAAAAATCAAGTTATTGCTTGAAAGATACAAGCCTAAAAAACCCTCCAACCAAAATCCAAAGATATGCACTGTAGGTTAATACATTTAAAGTTAAATTACTCTGAGGGCTTTGTAGGTTTTCCTTTAAACAATGCAAAGAAGATAAGTTTTACAAGGAAGTGCTAGCTTTATATGCCACCCAGTATGATTAATTTATCCGTATGAAAAAATCACCAGCAGTCAAAGCACACAAGTTTCATATACATAGAAAGGATAAGAAGTGTTTACCTTAAGTTTGAATTCAAGCTGTGGTAGAACAGAAAGCAAGAGGTGACTGTCAATGTTGTATAACTCCAGAATCAAGTCAAACACATGCTCTGACAGGTCACTAATTGATGTTTTACCAAGCATAAGGACCTGATTGAAGAACTGGAAGGTAAAACAGGGTATATACATCAGTGACAAGATTATATATACACACACTCTTCTAAATCCTCCTGTCTGTCACTAAATCTACTTTTTCATCCGACACAACGTTTATTTCACCACTATTCAAAAATAAGGGAAGGGTCATGCATGGATTAGAATTCTGTAGTAGAAATCTTCAAATATTATTTCCTTATATTCAATATTACACAAAGAAAACCAGATTACAATTGATATTTAGTTTACCACAGCAGGCCTACAAATAATTTGAGAAATGCAACTTCAGAGGAGTTCCCATGCCTCGGATCTTTTTTATCCTATGGCCATATTTGGAGTTATTCGCTATTGAGAACAATCACTTAAAGTCTTCTAACATTCAGTCAAAACAAGGCTGAAACAACTAGCTAATTGCTATACTACACAGTTGACAGGTTAAGGAGTTGTAAGTAAAAGCAGAGGAATTACTAAGTGACTGCTCCAGAACTCATAATTACAAGCAGCATAATGCAGCTGTAAAGCAATTATTCTTTCTTGATAAACGTGACAGTTTGGGGGGAAACTTCATACTCCTCATTAAAGAAAATATTTTCTAATATTAAATATGAATTCCACACTACTTTCAGCTCTATCTTCTCACATGGGTGAGAAGCAACTAAAGAGGACTATATTACTCCCTACTCAATAAGGGCGAGGATATTAACTGGAAAGTTTTTCTTCTCTTCAGGTTAAAACAATACACAAGTGTGGCTAAACAAATTACACTATTTCTGCCTGCCATTAAGGCCATACATCACACTTAACTGGAACTTCAGTTTCCAATGACTTTTTTTCCTCAGTCTTCACTGGCAACCTCTCACCCAACACCTCCCAAGTCAAAAAACCACAAGGCAGGAATGAAGGTGGTGAAATCACTCCCACCGTGTGTGATAAACCTGTTCATGACCTCCTGAGGAACCTGAACATACGTAAGTCTATGGGACTCAGTGAGATGCATCCCAGAGTTCTGAGTGAACTGGCAGATGAAGTCACCAAGCCACTCTCAATAATATTTGAGAAGTCCTGGCAGTCAGGTGAAGTCCCTAGGGAATGGAAGAAGGGACAGGTTACACCTGCCTTTAAAAAGGTAGAAAGGAGGAACTACCAACCCGTCAGCCTCCCCTCTGTGCCTGGGAAGATCATGGAGGAGATTCTCCCAGAAGGCCTGATCAGGCACATGGAAGACAGGGAGCTGATCCAGGACAGCCAGCCTGGCTTCACTAAGGGGAGATCCTGCCTGACAAACCCAGTGGCTTTCTACAACAGAGTGACTGCATCGGTGGACAAGGGATGACCTGTGGAGGTGATCTATCTGGACTGCTGCAAGGCCTTGGACAGGGTCCCCACAACATCCTACTCGCCAAGTTGGAGAGAGAGGGATTGGATGGGTGGACTGTTCAGTGGATAAGGAATTGGCTGGATGGCCACATCCGGAGGGTAGTGGGCAACGGCTCCAAGTCCAGATGGAGAGCNACAGCCACCTTCCAGTACCTGAAGGGAGCTACAAAAAGCCTGGGAAGGGCCTGGTTACAAAGGCCTGGAGTGAAAGGACGAGGGGCAGTGGGTTTAAATTAGAAAGGAGTGGATTTAGATGAGAAATAAGGAGGAAGTTCTTTACCAGGAGAGTGGTGGAGCACTGGAGCAGATTGCCCAGGGAGGTGGTTGAGGTCCCATCCCTGGAGACATTCAAGGTGGGGCTGACAGAGCTCTGAGCACCCTGCTCTAGTTGAGAATGTCCCAGACAGTTCTACGTTCTGTGTTACTGTGTTGTAAACTGAATCCCAACAAGTGATGCAATAGAAAAAAAGTCATCAGTTTCTAGTAATAAGGACTAGAAAAAGAACTGGTAGGTGCATTTCATTAGAAGCTAAAGACTCCATACTGTATTGCAGAAAAGGTTTCCTTTTCTGGATACAGAGTTGCCTGTAATGTATATATTCCTGGTTAGGAAACTCCTACTGTGTCTTTCAGATATTTTAAGAAAGCAAGCAACTTTCAAAACAAAGAAACCAGACAATGTAATAATTTCCACTTGTGGGAAACCAAGAACAGATGACTGCATGTACATATTTTCCATAGGAGGAAGATTCTTTTTGTACAGACTTCCTTAAAACCCACAAAATGTCAACCAGTTTGTAATCTAACCTTACAGATGAACAACATGAAAAATGCATTCCCATGTAGCAATACCTTCCCAAACAGCAGGCTTGACTAGCAGGTTTGAAGTAAGAGTTTGAAGGTTTAGTTTGTTTTTTTTTTAATCTCAGATGGTACCCACTTTCTGAGCACTGCAAGTGTTACAAGTCTGAAAGCAACAAAGCACATTGAAGATTTTCTATTGTTTTGAAGCTCCTGAGGTTTTGGATAACTGCTGTAAGGTCTGCTAAATCCTTAGCTACTTAAAAAAAGAAAGTATTTTATTTTTTTCCATATTGTGCAACTTAAGTTAGAGTATATTCTTGTCTGGTCTTTACTTCTTCTCATCCCCTCTTCTCTTGCAACGTCTATGATGTCTACACTCAACTTGGTTACAACCCTCAATCCAATTGTTGGTTTTCTTCCTTACTAGCTATTCTTAGATTCTGTTTCCTCTTCTTTTCCTGGGACAGATACACTAAAATTCTGTTCTGTCTTCACCTCTCTTAGCTTCTAAAGTTTCATCTTCCTCACTAGAAAAAGAATTTTGCCACAGGAACAATGCATTTATATTATTTTTATCAGAACAATAAAGACATCTGGTCTTCCAGTCACATTAAGGATTGAAGTGGAAGGTCCCCCAAGACAGCAGAAAGTAAACTATTCATTGCATTTTAGAAAGCAAAATTGTTACGTAGTAAATTCTTTTACAGTCCTATCTGACTATATGCAATTCATTCTTTTTATAACACAGCTCAGTTTAAAAACAACCTATTGATTTCTGCATTTGTTTGCAGCCTTCACTTACATTAGTAATGTACGGTTCAATTGCTTGCGCTGTCCTCTTTAGTAAAGCCTTTGCCAAATCATAGGCTTGCTTGTTTAAGTTCTGGGGAGGAAACAAACAAAAACAAACAGAAAACAGGAAAGTTAGAAGCACAGGCATTACTGCTAAAAATAAATACAAGAATTTAAAACTACTACGTACTGGTAAACACATTAAAGAAATAGTCTGTTCTTCCTATGCTTTCAGTAGTAAAGATAATGCAGTAAAAATAAACCTAGCTTAAACAGAGCTTTATAGTCTCCAATGACATTACTGAGAAAACTCTTTCCTGGCAAAATGAAGCTTTCTTTTCATTGCTCATCTAAGCCTGGCACTTCGAGAAGTCAGTTCCTGCATTTTACTGCTCCTCCTTATCAGCTTCCACAAAAATCAGGAAAGTGATATAAAGGAACATCAAGGCATTTACAGTCACGACAGAAGCAAGAGTCTGAAGGGGGCTGTGGTGGAAAGTACCCTTCTGTCCTCACATTATTTTTTTTTAGTTACATCTCACGTATAAAAAGCAAGAAAACTTCCTTTTAGCATAACAAGCAAATGCAGGACACATTGCCCCACCCAGGGTGGTACTTTGCCTGCATATGTTTAGTTCTTTGCAGCTATCTGAATGAGAACAAGATGATTTGCAAAGAGATGGAGAATGTTGCCTAATTTCAAAAGCTTTCTAGAACTATACACTTCTAGACAGCAGTGGAAACAGATTATATTTTTTTTTTTAGTAGAGAACAGAAGAAGTCTTTGACTTGCATACTGATGGAACTGTTAGGTGACTTCAGTCAAAAGACTCAAGACTGATGCCTGAAGTGACTGTTTTAGTCAAAGTCACTTACAGAAGAAAATCCCATTGCTAGAAAGATACCCAAATGCTTCCCTAAGATGGTAGCATCCTTGTAATTTCCTCTCCCCTTATCTAATCAAGGCAGAAGGGTCAACACTGGCAGTGTTTTTACCAAATTGTACAGCTGTTCTGTGTCCAAAGAAAGAGAAGCTTCTGCATGCTAGATTGCTCTTTAATGTGTGTGCGCCTTAATCATAAAGAAAAAAAAAAAAAAGGCATTTCCCCACACAGCATTGGTTTTCTGTTACTTAGCTGGAGTTCTGACTGTTGAGGAAATAAAAAGTATGAACAGCTGTAACAAGGAATGCATGCCACTTGCAATTGTTACTCTGATCCCTCTTGACTTCCACAGTTCACCTCCACCGCAACAAAGGTGACTACTTTCAACCGGGTAAGAGTGAGCTCTAGATGGTGAGCAAGATCTGATTCATGTGTGAAACAAGTCCAAACAGCAGACCTAACATAGCAGAGCTCCAACAGGCAGATCTACTTTGATTCACATTAATTACAGCTTCAGCTTGTATCTTTCACACAGCAGCTCACTTTAAAACCTCAGTATTTGCCAAGCTAAACGCCAGTAGCAGCTATTCACAATCCTGAGTAACGTTTCACATTACACTTCATTCTACCCAAAAAAAGCTGCAAAGAGGAAAAAAGTAGTTTAGATCACTGGTTAAGGAAAGTTAGCTACTTTTTTTTTTCAGGCCTTGTGTACTTGATTTAATTGTGCAGAAAGCCAGGGCCCTCAAATGTCTAGCAGCTGAACTTTACAAAAATAATGCCAAAGACGTCTTAAAAGTACCCAAAAAAGTTGGGATTTTTCCCCCCTCCCTTTTCCAGCTTTAGGATAAAAGCAGAAGCAAGAGAAAATGGCACTGCCATAGCCAAAATGAAAACAGGAGCAACCCAGGCCACTACCAAATAGGTTCAAAGATGTTTTACAAAACATCAAGCCTATCTTTCTGACTCATTTAATAGCCACAAAGATACTTTAAACTTTGCCTGAGGAGGAATTTTTTACAGGTAAGACCTAATTTAACTATGTTCATCGAAACTCTTATATCATTATCCTCTCTTCAATCTTTCTGTACATTAAAAAAACATACATGTATTTCAAGATCTTTTAATGATTTAGAAAGCCCTCATGATGGGCACAATCTTTATCATGATTCCTCTAAGAGCATGGAAGCACTTATGAAGGAGGGCAAAAGCTTTTGAGAGTCCTGAAATGGGTAGAAACTAAACCATCAGTTGGCAAGACTGTTTAAAGTAATCATTAGTGATTACTACAGTTTGAAGAAAAAAAAAGCAGAAAAAAGTATTGATGGAAAAGGATAAGCCAAAGAACAACCCATGAGAAAGCAGAACACAGATCTTCTGCAAGGTAATTGATAAGTTACAGTTAACATTTAAAACAGATGTATAAGATGCTGCAGATAGACCTTCCCACTGACCCCTAACCCCTCCTTTTTCTTTCAGAAATGAATATTTACATGTTTATTAACAAAGGAGAATAATTAATGGTGTTTCTTTCTGTGCTTAGAAAACCTCCAGCAATAACATCTGAAGACAGGCCATCATCATCAACTCTAAGTTCTCTCCTTTCTCTCGAATCCTACCATGATTTTTGTCTATCTATTGCTGGTATTTCAAGCTATTTACACTTCTAGAAGACATTAATTAATGAGTTCTGTCAGCTAATTTTTCATACCTCTTCTTCTCAGGAGTGTTTGACAAACTTCTGCTGCAGACACGAGAAGCAATGGCATCCTCTCTGACCCAGACATTTTGGGGCATGCAGGCAATGAATGGGCTGCAGGACAGTTTGCCACAGAGCCAAAAATCAATTGCACTGGTACAACAGGGTTGGCAGGTATGGAAATGCCTACCCACCGAATTTTGAGGGTATTTTTTCCAGTTGCCTCCCAATGTCCAATTTATCACAGCTGAGAGAAATTAAGAGTAAAATAATTTCTACTCCTACATAAAAAAAGACAAGAGAAACCAAATCCATGTTCCTTATTTTAGGGATTTAGTCCTTTTAGGTGTGACTAGCTAGCATCAATCCATTCCTTAACATTTGAATCACTGAATCAAGACTTAACATCTCCTTTTACTCCTGAAGTTAGAAATTTAAAGTCTGTTATATCTAGAGCAAATATTCTTATAAAATATACATTATTTTATTACACTTCAAAAAGGGTCTTCAGTTTTGTTCTTACTATTAACAGCAGAGCAGCAGAGCCTGTGTTCAAGAGCACTTGACAAAATAGTTCTAACAGCTACTTTAGTTCTGCTGAGGAGAGAAACAGGTCTTTTAGGGATGGCTGACAAAAAAGCAGCTCAGTTGAAGTGTTGCCAAGATAGATAACACTAATTATTAAGCAAGTTCCTAGTAGAGACAGTTAGGAATTTTATTGTCAATATCACGTTTCAGAAAAGATAAGCATGTAAAGCATGTGGGATGTGTAATGTGGGATTCTCTGGAGTACTCCTGAGGCTGAAAATGGAACACTCTGGCAAAACACTCAAGGAAATAAAGTACAATTTGCCTTCTGACACACTGAACAAACACAAAATTGTTTAAAAGTGCTGTCATAAAGGCTTTAGAATCTAAAAAGACAATTAAAAGGCAAAGGAAAACTATTCATTTTTCTTGCCTTTTCAAACTGACTACCTCTCCCTTGCTTCGAAGTCATAGTTCACTATTTATTTTGTTCCCTCTTATTATAATCTTATGAAAAGAATTTCAGTAGACTTCACAAAAATGTAGAGAAAGTACAAAGCAAAAAACAATTAAACTTCATATAACTTAAGAGTTGAAACATGGTCAGACAAGATATGGTTTTATTGATTTATCACAAAATGGTACATTAGACTATCAGATATTACTGCCAGCCACTTTCATGCAGGTTTCTGTCAGTATGGCTTTTATTCTGGCCAACTGAGATGGATGACAAACTCAAGTCTGCTCGAGCAGCTCAGATAACTTCAGTGGCTACTAATTAGAGTAGACAAGACTTTTGACAGTACACCATGTCCCCAGTATACACTCCTTATGCCTGAGCTCTTGCAGCTGCCCTGCTAGTACCATTGTTTATTAGATTCACTACTCAGAACCATGGACCATACCTGGCATTCCTCTGAGGAAAATTATTGACCTTGGTTTTAAGAGGTAACACCTGAGAATTAACCTCTGGCAAATTGTTCAACTAGTTACTACAACTTTTAAAAAACAGTCATCTAATTTTCTGTATTAATCTGTCTAAGGTTGAATTTCAACCATTGGACCTTTGCACCTGGGATCCAAAACTAAAGGAGCTGTTTGAACCTTCTGTTCCAAAGACACACTTAGACTGAACCCTTGATAAACTATCCAGATGAAGCTCCTCATGCCTTCAGCCCAGCACTACCCAACGCAACTGTTTATACCCCCGAAGTCAGGCTA
The DNA here is from genome assembly GCA_013399075.1 of Chloroceryle aenea. Classification (NCBI taxonomy): domain Eukaryota; kingdom Metazoa; phylum Chordata; class Aves; order Coraciiformes; family Cerylidae; genus Chloroceryle; species Chloroceryle aenea. Next base: position 18,311 of record VWZY01012029.1, read on the forward strand.
GCTCTGTCACTGCATTCTAGAATAGCCTTTCAGTTCCCAAGGGCAGGCCACATGACCTCACACGCACAGCTGTCCTTCACTTGCCTCCTGTCACGTGCTACAATCCTAGCTGTCATATCTACAACAATCTCTTACCTACAGATTTATGCTCCTTATGCTCTACCCAAAACTCCTTTTAGTCCCCAGTGAATCTGACTAGGCAAGGAATCTGACAAGATGAAAATACCCTAACTGACCATTACACCAACACCTTGGCCACCAAAAATGGCATAATGGCAAGTCTGATTTGTCACTTTCCCTTTCCCACAGCCTACACAGCTTAGCAGCTAGGTCAGTTAAGATACAGTCTCCCCTCTATCTTTAACCCCCCCTTGCAGTTTTGTGCTCAGTGGACACAAGGGGAAAAATTTAAGTTTTTAATTCATTACACTTTTCCAACATTAGTAGCCACAGAACGTGGTTAGATGACTATGTAAACTTCAAAATTTAAAATAAACTCTGTATGAAAATAGTGAGATAAAATAGAAAATTATTAGAAGCCTTGTTGCACTAGTATGAAAGAGAGTTTAAAAATGAAATCAAGGTAAAAGCATTCAGTTATGAAACTATTTCAGGCACAAAGCAAGCTATAAGCTAGCATCATATTCAAAGAACCAATCTGACAAACACAGAAGCAGAAGAAAATGCAAAGCCCCAAATACCTTATCCTATTAAAATCTTCAGTCAGCAACTGTAAATCCACTATAAACCAGAATTGTTTCAATGCTATGGCCAATCTAACGGGATGCAGTTTATTAAACATCAATCAACAGTCAACTCAAGTTGAATCGAGGTGACACAATAAAGCAACAGATGCTCCACAACTGAGAAAATACAAACTCACATACACTGGTTTTACAAGGCTTTACTTCATAAATCTGAGTTTTAGCCAAAGAAATTTCAGCCTGGTCCTCCTACAGAAGCACCAGACTCCTTGAAGGACACAGCTAAAACATTTCCAGCAGAACAAGAAACTGATCTATCCTAAGCATTTTGCCTTTCACCATCGATGGAAAAATAATTGACATGCTGTTACTGATTTTGATGGCTTGTGGCAAGGCACACTACTTTGCACCACTCAACAGTATTCTTAGGAGAGCACCCTGAACAACTTAACTTTATTGTAGTTTCTAAAAACTACAGGTAAAGTTAGCCCTTGCCTGGACTCACTCACAAAAAGATAAACCATTAGATGCCAGACAGAATTGTCCAAATTCCAGGTAAGTACACATTTCCTAGATAACTTCTCAGAAGTTGAGGGTTTTTGTCATACACAATGTAAGTTGTCCTCTATACTGTAGCCCAATAAACTGAAGTAGGACCCAGACAGTTTTGTGGGGGTTTTTTTGTTTGTTTCTTTTTTATTTTATTGCCTTGGAAATATTTAAGTGTCAGAACATATGCAAAGTTTGAAGTTTTTCTTCACTTCATCTCCAGGACATTTTTTTTTTTGACAAACATTACTTATTAATTAAAAGCTTTCCAAAGGATATACGTATCCCTTATATTTTCCACTGCTATTGACAGTATATGCAAAACCTGTATAAACACATATGGTGTTAAAGCTTTTAGATTACTAGGACCACTGATACTTTGGTTTATGACAAATGGATCAAAGCAATAAAAGGCTACTGAATTTTCTATTAAAAATTATATTTGCTAAAAAAATACAATAGGATCACATCTGCTACAGCCATTGCCTCCATGAAATCTAAATATCTGACTACATACATCCAACAAATCAGAATTACAGAAAGAAAATAAATCAGCCACTGTTAAAACTTACCTTGTGAGCTGGCACTAGATTAACTAACACTGTATCCAAAAGTTCCTGCGACACAGTATCTCCCTCACAAATGATAGAGCTCATTAGATCAACCATGTGCATGTGTACTTTTTGGTTATGACCGTTGCTGAAAATAAAAACAAGAATTCTTAGTGTACTGTTGTTGCAGAGTATAACTTCAGAGTACTGTGGCAATGCCAAACAACAAGGAATAGAATAATTGAATCACAAGTTTTCATAGAAGTCAAAATACTTCAGTTTCTTGGCTGTATATACCACTTTTCAAAATGTTCCTGAATTTCATGACCTCTTCATTTACTGCTGTAGTAACAGAGTAAGAAGATTGGCTCAGACCCTGCCAAGAAAAGATAGCATAAGACCATCCCTCCCCTGTACTCAGCACTGGTGAAATTTCATCTGGGTGCTGCATCCAGTTCTGGCTTCCGAGCAGCAGAGAGAGACGTGCACATCCCAGAGTCAGTCCAGCAAAGGGCCACAAAGATGATTAAGGCACTGGAGCAACTCTCATACAAGGACAGGCTAAGTGAGCAGACCCCTTTTTTTACCCTCAGGAACAGATGGCTTAGGTAAGAACTTATTATGTTTAAAAATCTGATGTTGTGAGTAAATAAGGCAGGGACAGACTCTTCTCTCTGGTGCCCAGTGGCAGGACAAGAGGTGATGGGCACAAGGTGAAATATAGAATACACTGTTTAAACATCAGAAAGAGAAACTTTAAATGTAAGGCTTCAGCAAAGCCTTTGACAGTGTCTCCTGTAACATCCTCATAGCTAAGTCGAGGAAGTGTGGGTTAGATGAGCAGACAGTGAGGTGATCAAGAACTGGCTGACAACAGAGCTTGGAGCTGGAACCAACAGCACTGTTTAGTTGGAAGCCTGTAGGCAGTGGTGCTCCCGGGGGTCAGTACAGGGTCCAGTCTTGTTCAACACATTCATTATTGATAGGAAAGAAGGAACAGAGTGTATCCTCAGCAAGTTTGCTGATGCTTCCTAACTGGATGGAGTGGCTGATACACCTGGGGGCTGTGCTGCCATTCAGTGAGACCTGGACAGTCTGGAGAGCTGGGCAGAGGAAAACTTAATGGATNTGCACATCCCAGAGTCAGTCCAGCAAAGGGCCACAAAGATGATTAAGGCACTGGAGCAACTCTCATACAAGGACAGGCTAAGTGAGCAGACCCCTTTTTTTACCCTCAGGAACAGATGGCTTAGGTAAGAACTTATTATGTTTAAAAATCTGATGTTGTGAGTAAATAAGGCAGGGACAGACTCTTCTCTCTGGTGCCCAGTGGCAGGACAAGAGGTGATGGGCACAAGGTGAAATATAGAATACACTGTTTAAACATCAGAAAGAGAAACTTTAAATGTAAGGCTTCAGCAAAGCCTTTGACAGTGTCTCCTGTAACATCCTCATAGCTAAGTCGAGGAAGTGTGGGTTAGATGAGCAGACAGTGAGGTGATCAAGAACTGGCTGACAACAGAGCTTGGAGCTGGAACCAACAGCACTGTTTAGTTGGAAGCCTGTAGGCAGTGGTGCTCCCGGGGGTCAGTACAGGGTCCAGTCTTGTTCAACACATTCATTATTGATAGGAAAGAAGGAACAGAGTGTATCCTCAGCAAGTTTGCTGATGCTTCCTAACTGGATGGAGTGGCTGATACACCTGGGGGCTGTGCTGCCATTCAGTGAGACCTGGACAGTCTGGAGAGCTGGGCAGAGGAAAACTTAATGGATTTCAACACAGGCAAATGGAGAGTCCTGCACCTGGGGAGGAGTAACAGGTTAGGGGCTGACCTGCTGGAAAGCAGTTCTGCTGACAAATACTTAGGACTCCTGGCGGACAACAGGTTAACCGCGAGTTAGCGATGTGCCCTGTGGCCAAGAAGGCAAATGGTATCTTGAGGTGCATTAGGAAGAGTGTGACCAGCAGGTTAAGAGCTCCCCCTCTACTCTACTCTGGCGAGGCCTCATCTGGAATACTGTGTCCAGTTCTGGGCTCCCCAGCAATGAGAGACAGGGAACTACTGAAGAGAGTCCAGTGAAGGGCTACAAAGATCATGAGAAGACTGGAACATCTCTCTTATGAAGAAAGGCAGGTAAAAACTCAGTCTGGTTAGCCTGGAGAAGAGATGACTGAGAGGGGACATTATCAGTGCTTATGATTGTCTAAGAGGATGGAGCCAAGAGTCTTTTTAGTGATGCCCAGTGACAGAACAAGGGGCAATGGACACAAACTAGAACATAGTAAGTGCTGGCTGAACATAAAGAAAAACTTCTTTACCTTGAGGGTGATGGAGCACTGGAACAGGCTGCCCACGGAGGTGGTGGAGTCTCCATCTCTGGGGACTTTCAGAAGCTGCCTGGACACATTCCTGTGCAACCTGCTCTAGGTGCTTTAGCAGAGGGGGTGGCTAGAGGATCTCCAGAGGCCCCTTCCAACCAACCCCTACCATTCTGTGATTCTGTAAGGGTAATTAGGCACTAGGAGGTTGCCCATAGAGGCCATGAAGTCTCCGCCCTTGGAGATGCTCAAAACCCAACCGGTTCCAGTCCTAGGCAATCTGCTTTACCTGACTCTGGTTTGATNTGACAAATACTTAGGACTCCTGGCGGACAACAGGTTAACCGCGAGTTAGCGATGTGCCCTGTGGCCAAGAAGGCAAATGGTATCTTGAGGTGCATTAGGAAGAGTGTGACCAGCAGGTTAAGAGCTCCCCCTCTACTCTACTCTGGCGAGGCCTCATCTGGAATACTGTGTCCAGTTCTGGGCTCCCCAGCAATGAGAGACAGGGAACTACTGAAGAGAGTCCAGTGAAGGGCTACAAAGATCATGAGAAGACTGGAACATCTCTCTTATGAAGAAAGGCAGGTAAAAACTCAGTCTGGTTAGCCTGGAGAAGAGATGACTGAGAGGGGACATTATCAGTGCTTATGATTGTCTAAGAGGATGGAGCCAAGAGTCTTTTTAGTGATGCCCAGTGACAGAACAAGGGGCAATGGACACAAACTAGAACATAGTAAGTGCTGGCTGAACATAAAGAAAAACTTCTTTACCTTGAGGGTGATGGAGCACTGGAACAGGCTGCCCACGGAGGTGGTGGAGTCTCCATCTCTGGGGACTTTCAGAAGCTGCCTGGACACATTCCTGTGCAACCTGCTCTAGGTGCTTTAGCAGAGGGGGTGGCTAGAGGATCTCCAGAGGCCCCTTCCAACCAACCCCTACCATTCTGTGATTCTGTAAGGGTAATTAGGCACTAGGAGGTTGCCCATAGAGGCCATGAAGTCTCCGCCCTTGGAGATGCTCAAAACCCAACCGGTTCCAGTCCTAGGCAATCTGCTTTACCTGACTCTGGTTTGATCAAGGTTGGCAAACTAGACAACCTCTAGAGGTACCTTGCAGTTGTGATTTTATAGCAATAGCTCTCCAGTTTCCTTAGAATTCCATACTGCACCATTCATTTTCAAATTCAAGAACAGAGTAAAATAAATGCAGTAAAAGACAAAGGAAGTTTATTAGGAAAAAAGAAAATTGCAGTGTGTCTTAATTAAAAAGGGCAAAACTGACAGCTTGTTTACATTGTTACTTTTAGTTAAACTGAATTACAAAACTAAGCTCGTTAATGCTCAGTCACACAACAGACTAAACACTTGGGTTAGAAACATCTCAGCCATGCAATAATACTGTAATTGGAGGTGACAATACTTACTTTATTACTGAAAACAGTGTCCTGTACAACTGCGTAAAAATCTCATTGCTGTCTTCTAATTCAAAGCATATATTGTAAGACTTGACCCAAGCAATGTTCTGTGTTGAACAGGAAAAATAAAAGGAGTAGTTAATACAAGGTTAAGTTGAAACATTACATTTAACAGTTACTCATAAGTTACGACGCTTACCTCGAGCAAATAAAAATATCGATTAAACTGAGGGCTTTTTGTATCTTCTAAACCCTTAAGTTGCCTTGTTATGAACATAAATATATCCTGAAAAGAAAGAAGTTACAGTTATTTAATCAACTGCATTTAAACTTTCAAAACAAAAATAATTACCTCTTAAAATTATGAGTATTGTTCATCAATACAAAATATGAAACAATAACAGACACACTGTTTCACTGTCCAAAAGATGACCTAAAAAACATCACAGAGAATGTCAATGAGTAATTTTTAAAATGCTGTATGTTTCTTTAGAGAGTTGAGAAAGGAACCTTTTCCTAAGGAAGAAAAAGTTTTTCTTTTCCAAAAAAACCCACTCAACTTGACAAACATGGCTGACGTGATGCATAAGTCAAAAGATTATTCAGGACACATTATACTGAAAGAGATTTCAACAGGAGAAGGAGAGGGGAAAAAAACTTTCCTGAGACTATTACTATATATTTACACAGTATTGTTTGTGCATTTCTTAATCATGCTACTGACACAGATCACATCTCCTGCAAAAACCGTAAACCATGCTTCTCCTGCCTCCTTGATCAACTCTGAGTATCAGCAGACTTCTTCAGGAAAAGTCTTACACAGAATGACTTCAAGGAGGTTATAAGGAACAATCAATTATGAACAGAAGGGAAACATGCAGAAAGACATCTTTTTACATTCAGATTTTTTTTACGTTCGGATAATGAACACCTAGAAATTCATAACTACTGTATTAAATCAAAAGATTCAGGAGACTCAGTTCACAACCTCAGCTGTATCTATAATGCTTCATCTAACAGTCTAGGTATAAATCAGATTCTAAAAGGTATAAAGCTGCCATAATGCAAGAAAGCCTTACAATGAGCCCTGAACAAAAACAACCTATCCTAGAAGTAGTCTAGGATAGTAGTCTTTCTGTTATATTTTCAGGGGACCATTTCCCTTCTGCCCCCCAAGAGATGGACAAAAGATTTGAGAATGGGGCTCTTTTTTTTTTCTAACGCTACAACTACAAAAATCCAGCTAAGCACTTATTGATGTTCTAGGTAAAAATAAGAATTAGATTACACATGACATTCTGTCCTGGTAAAACAATCTATCAAGCATGTTCTTCAGACACATTAGTGTTCAAATTTGAGTCAAGATTGTGCCTCTGAAGTGTGAAGTAAGGATAATCAGAAGAATCAGTTCGGTTCACACTTCAACTACAGAGCACACAAACTAGACCCTTTAGTTGAAACTAAACCAGAAGACAACTTGAAAGGACGCATCTCATGGACTCCAAACACTAAAGAGCATTCAGTCCACAGGCAAAAGCCAGTCTGAAGAATTCCCCCTTAAAAACTAGTGCCTGAATGACAAGCAGGCCACCCAAAATGAGTTCCATCCTCTGAAAAACTGGTACACCAGAAGGTGCTGTGAAGATTACTAAGTCTCAGTGAAGGATAAGATTCAATGAAAGAAGAAAGGCTGCATCTGAGAGAATGACCAACGACAAACATAAAAACTACTTCATCTTAGAACTCCTGCCCTAGGTATAATTATTTCTGGTAAACTTTACTTGTACAGATGAATCTTCATCAGTTCATTTAACAAAGTACCTTTACTTTTTATCCTACCACTCAGTATGCAAAATTTATCTACTGAATGTGATTCAAAAACCTTACTGAAAACCAATTTTCCTGATTTTTATAAACTACTCACTGCGTTATGTATGAATACACACATTAATAGCATTACATATACAATATGTATAGCATCTGAATGCTTCACAGATAATAATGGTGTAACTTGAAAACCTGTGTTTACTTCTATTACTGTTTCAAAGGAAACAGTGTGGCATGTCCTAGATGATCCTGCTTTGGCAAGAGGGTTGGACTCAATCTCTAGTTGCCCCTTCCAACCCCTACCATTCTGTGATTCTATAAAAGGAAGCAAGACATACTAAAATCAAAAGGCCTCACTAATTTTTAATATCCAGTGTAATATGACCCAAAGTTTTTCCCTTTTTTGAGCATACACTATTTGAACACGCAGTTATAAACAGAAAACGGAGCATAAAATAAACTTTGGGCATAGCTAAGAAACTGTAACACTTTCACAAACTGGACAATATAGTTTCACATCACACTCTGTAAAGCAAGTCTACATTAGAACCCAGACTCTACAACTGAAAGAGCTTACACTTCAACTTTAAGAACACTGGATGTTTTTGTGGATAGTTGCCTTGATACCCATGAGCCACGTAACATCAGTAAACATCAGGGCCATGGCTTTCACCACAGAATACATTCAGACAGCTGAAGTTCTGCTACCAGATACACCCTTAAACATCTCCCTATCAGCAGAGTCAGAGAAACGGACTGCCTGCCTAAGTGGTTTTATTTGATACATACTGGAGAGTAGAACATCTCACCCCCCACCCCCGAAATGAAAAAAATTAGATCTGGGCTCTAGGCTTTCCCCAGGACTGCTCGGAGAACTTAGAAGTTCCCAGATCCCAGAAGAGCAATCCTGCTCCAGTTCTGCTTTTAGCCTACTCATGGCACTTTCCATCCCTGTTGTCAAAGCTCTTTTAACTCAGTGAGGAATGTAAAATTTATACAGAGGGAAACATGAAATTCTGATCCCCTCTTCTCAGCATCTCACTTGCACAATACATAACTTACAAAGGATCCAGAGAGTCTGAAGTAAGGGCAAGAACTTAAATCTGAAGTTTTCCCCTCTCAAGAAATTATCCTTTTCAAGGCTTCCCTTTACTGTCTTTAACTTCAGTGCTAAACATATTAGAAGAGACTCAAAGCTGCAGTATGGAGAAGATATCAAACGCTGGATAGAAATAGTGCCAAGATATAACCCAAGAGGAAGCATTCTTCCTCTTACCTCTGTGTCATAAAGTGGAGGGAACTCTTCGACATTTGTATCGGAGCTTGTCCTGCAACCACAAAAGCTGTGTTCAGCGGAAACGGGTTTGCAAAAACCTACCTCAATAGTCCTAGGCAAAAGGTCTGCATTGGTTGCCCTTTCATCTACATGAAGAAATGGAATTCTGCAATCTGCACAGATTACAGAACCGAAGGCTGACAGTGGCAGTTCCTAGCCTGTTCATGGCTCTCTCCAAGGGCTAACAGTACACTAACGCTTCAGGTACGATCGGTCAACTTTCCAGTGTTATTTAAACTCAGTAGCATTTCATAGATGCAATTCTCTAAGGAGCAATAATATTATAATTTGGTAGCCCAACTCAGAAAGAGAGAAAAAAAACCTCTAAGCCTAACAAGCAAAGGAAAATGTATACCCAAAACTGAAGCAGAAATCAGCAGATGCATCAAAAACATACTTATAGCACTATAGAGAAAGCTAATGTCTGTCTCCAGTTGAAGATAGTATAGTCAATAACTTAAGCAAGTAGGTAGTGTATAATCAGAGATGCAGCAATTCAGAATTAAGAAAATACAGCTAGCAGAAACCCCTAGGTATCTCCAGTACTTGTGGCAACAGTGGAAGTACTACAGTTGAAACTGTGCTGTGTGCCCTACTTAGAGCACTTCTGGTGCAAGCTCTGGATCAGAAATGGAGTGACCTTCTCCTGAGTGATACGCTTTACACCATAACCACCTTTTTATTGTACTGTAAAAAACCCAAACAAACACACACACCAAAACCAAGCAAAATGCAGAACAAAGCAAAAAGCCCCCACAAACTCCGAAATCAGGAAGACAAAAAAAATTATGCATTTTTCAGTGTTCTTTTCCCCTGAAGTATTAAGACTCAGGTCATCACTCTAGATTCAGACCGCGTAAGGGAAATAGTTTGATTTTGTAACTTGGAAGGAAAGTTTGATTTCTATTTAAAAAAAAAAAGTAATAAAACCCCCTACAACACAATTTGAAATTTAATTTTTCTGAAACAAGTGGGGCAGATCTGTACTGCCTTTTCAAACCTGGCATTTCTCTATCAACCATCTCCATCTAGTGGGATCAGTGGTATTTGTAATTGCAGAATTCTCCAGTTTACATCAGAAATCATTAAACTCTGTACAAAAACACTTTCTCTCTGTTTCAAGAGAGCCTTCATACATCAAAATACAGTAATCATCTCTCAGTAGGTTAATCAGAAACAGCACAGGTATTTTCCCAATTGAAGGAATTTGTTGTCTTGAAAAAGATGATGATAAAAAGCTACAGACATCAGTATTTCCAAAGTAGCAGCCAACTATCTGCAAGTCCCAATGACAGCTCAATGAAACATTTCTTTTCAATATAAATCCAAAACTCTACAAGTTATTGAAAGATGTACTATATATTACTTGATCTTGTGGACATTTGAATTGCTCAAGCACTCCTATCCCGTAAGCAAGTGAAAACCTTGGATTGCTTATGCTGAAACAAAAGTAAAGGGAGGAAAAAAAGAAGTTATAATCATTTATATCAATCAAAGAGAGATTAATTCATTTTACCTTTAATTTATCCGGTGAAGTGTATGGAGCTTCAGGGGCATAAATTCTGAAAATATCAGCAAGGCAGCATGCTACCAACAAACGTACATCCTTATCGGGATGTTTGAGGAAAAAATCTGAAGCAAGATGTAAAGCAAGATTTAGGTAAAGCTCCTTTTCTTCTTCAGAGTCCTGGTCCATATCCATGAAAGTTTTTACAACCATCTAAAAAGAAAGACAGACATCAGTACATAAAATGAAGTACTCTGTGTAATAAAGCCCTTACTGAAAGTTCCTCTTCTGGTTTTGTGCAGCTAGCAGAAGTATCATTAGGAATGCAGCACTATTGATTTGAGTAACCAGTGTCCTATTGTTCAGGGCACAGGAAGGACCTGGTCGGATCCTGTCTCGGCTGTCCCCACACAGTCTCAGCAGAGCTACTGAAGGCTACCTGGAGTACTTCACATACATTTTGAGAGTCAAAAAAATGCAACAATACTCACAGCAATTCACTGAAACAAGTTAGAAGACAGCAAAGCCTTGTTCAAAGTATTTCTTACTCCCTAAAGCATTTTGGTTTATAAATCACTTCCTCTCTATTCTCTTTCAATTTCAGGTTTTTTCTCTACTGCTGCTCTAAGGACAAGTTTATCCCCTGTGCTGCTCAGAAGCAGAGCAAGTACTTCCAGCAGAAACATATATAAATCCACTGCAGCCCAGCAGCATGCACGTTGTCCAGCAGGGCTAAAACCTCCATCAGCATTATTAGGATCCAGTAGACTAAAGTTATAGAAGAGAAAAAAAATCTGGGACGCCAAATATTTAGCACCCTAAATAGAACAAAAAGCAAGGGAAGCTATAATTAGTAACTGCTAGTTGGTAAGAATTCTTATCTTTAAAAAAATCTGTTTGAAGGAGAAAAACCTATTGACAAAACAAAGCAATTTTGCTCTTCTCCAATTTCTTATTTGACTCACAAAGGCAAGGTTATTTTAATGAGTTCAACTCCTGTTAAAATTAACAAAGTGGAAATAAAGACTACATTACACAATCCTGAGAATGAAAGTCATCACCTATCTATTTCAGCAGTGCACAAACAAGAAGGAAGAAACCCACAAAATAAGACAACCAAAGCCCCACAACTCTGAAATGCTACAAAGTATTTCACTTTGCTATAGTGTGTTTTGATTTGTAAAATAGTTGAAAAAACAGAATTGCTCTCATGTCCATGGAAAACAGTTAGCTTTATGTAATTAACAAAGCAATGAATAAATAAATATTCAGGTGTCACAAGAGTTCTTGCAACAAGTGTTTTGGGGTTTTTTGGTGGGGTGGTTTTGTTTTATTTCTTGTCTACTCTAGAAATGAAGCTGCAGTTTCTCTTCCCCAACAACATGAACTTCCATACCAGTCTGGACAATAAAAATCAGTGATCTTGTCTCCAGGGCAATATATGACAGTGTTTAAGGAAGATCAAAGTAAAACAAGCTATTTCTTCTAGCACACATTTCTAGATTCCTGCAAATCTATAGGTTAGAGGATTCCTGATCCTGAAATCACATTCAGACCACCACGATTAATACTCTCTGAGCTTCATCCTCCATGTGTAGCCCATATTTCTTAAGTCATTCAATTTTTCCTACATCTTTCTGCAGTAATAAGCTCTGGAATTTAATTATGTAACTTATGGAAAAGTGTATTATTAGAGCACTGGTCTAAATGTAATATATTTCATTAGATGATTCCTTGGTTCTTATGTATGAAATGAAGAAAAAAAAAGTGGTGTTCTCACGCTATTCATCATTTCCAAGTGTTTATTACCTTCTTTCCATCTTCAGTGCTAGTTCATGACTCTGACCATTTAGTTTCTGTCTCCTTTCTAAAACTGCTATACCTTGGAGATAGTGTGGATCAGAAATGCATAAACTTTGAGTTAAGTTATGCTAATATAGAAAAATCACTATGCATATTTTCCATTTTATTATCAGCTATTCCAATAAGCTGTATTTACAGATGTATATATTAACAAACAGCAGACTATTTGCCTTTGTAAGTCAAAATAAAAGCCACAGGAAAAGTGCTTCTTCCTTAATATTTATATGAAGTTGGCAGTCAGGGGAATGAAGAGGCTAACAGTTCACTTATTTATCTAGGACTGTCCTTTAGCACCTGCAACTGTGTTCATACTATAGGTCTATACACTTGTGGTGTAGCCTAAATCATCCCATCCTTCGTAACAAGAGACATTGTGTGGTTTCCTCCATAGCTGTGTACTGAAGAATGCCATCCTGCACAGTACACCTCTCCTGCAAGACAGAGCAGGACGACAGAACAGCAGGGACTGAGTCTTCAAGATGAAAAGTAAAATCAGACTGTAAGAGGAAACCTATCAATACAAACCGTGTGCATTTCACACAAGCTGGAAAAATATGCAAGTGCTAACAAGTAATTTCTTGCATTACGAGTCATTCATAAACGAGGTTATAAATGTCTTCTACTTGGCATCATAGAACGTAGCAGACTGAAATCTATCAGTCCAGCTCCCAAGCACAAACAGGTTAGTAGGGTGAGGGGAGAAGGAATCCTTGTGTTTTGAGGTTATCAGTTTTTTGTTTGTTTACCAGTAGTTCCAGCTGACTTAAAACTGCTTTGTAAAAAAAACAAACTCCAAACTAAGCTGTTCCAGCTGTTAGAATACTTAAGGTTCCTCTCTCACATCTGTTCTCTCCAGTTTCACAGGGCAAGACCTAATTGCAGGCATTCCTTTTGCACAGTACTAACAGATCTGCCTTTCTGGGAGTACACATAGGGAGACAGACACAGTAACATGATTATCCCCCAACTCACAGCAATCATCCTGTAGAGTCAGGCCAAATAAAGTGGTCAAGAAATTCAGGAGACAGAAATACATAGTGCAATCAAAGACTACCTTAATTACAATACGGGCTAAAATGACGAGAATGAAGGGTTTTATAATCAACCTGAAGAGCATAGATGCACAAGGAGGAATGTAATCTGAAGCATTCATATTATTTCCCAAACTAGACTTTCTTTTTGGTGTTTTTCAGTACTTTCTTCTCTAGAAGTACTGACTTACAATAGGAGTTGAAATAAAATTTAAGTAGCACTTAAAATTAATATAGCTTATTTCCATTTGTGGTTTTTTAACTCATTTAAATGTTGCTCTGGGACAAGTCACTTCAAGGGAGAGGTAGGACAGAAGGCACTATAGCCAACAAGTTCCAACTTCTGAGTGCAGAAGAGGTAAAGCCCAAAGTTAAAACAAAAAAATCCTTTCAGATGGAAAATTCAGTAAGGGAATCACTGAATACATAAAACTTCAATTCACAAACAGTCACTGCTTACTAACCTTTAGCCTTCTCACCATCTCTTCTTTAGATATTTTATCAGATATTTCTTTCACTCCTGGAGGGTATGTGATTTTTCCATCGTTGGCTCTTGTCTTTGAATGAGCCATGATTTCACGGTTTTGAAACTGTGGAAAGAAATTAAGTTGTTAATGTTTTTTAGCTACATCTTATTTACAAATAAAATCCAACTAGAAATATACCAGTAAAACACAAAGAAACAAAGAAAAAAATAAAAAGACAAAAGATTTTATCTTCAGAATCACAGAATGGTAGGGGTTGGAAGGGACCTTTGAAGATCATCTAGTCCAACTCCTCTGCTAAAGCACCCAGAACGTGTCCAGGCAGGTTTTGAGAGTCTCCAGAGAAGGAGACTCCACCACCACCCAGCGCAGCCCAGCGCTCCGTCACCCTCAAGATAAAGAAGTTGCTCCTTATGTTCAGAGAGAACTTCCTGTGTTCTAGGCTGTGCCCGTTGCCCCTGTCCTGTCACTGGGCACCACTGAAAAAGTTCACGTTGACTTAAAGTTTTTGTAAGGAACACAAACAGCACAATATATCTGTATTTTAGGAAATGGGGAATCTCTGAGCAGAATACATGCAGGAAGAGGTCATTCAACAGGCATGACATAGAGTGCATTTCAATAGCTACAAGAAAGCCAGTTTCTGTCCTCTTCTCTGTACCTACATAAACACAGCAGTTAACAGAATACTCTGCCTTGCAGTTGCAGTAGAAACAGATGAAAAAGATGGGATGGAACAAAATTCATTGAGGTAACTTTTTCTAATAGTCCCAGGAAGATACTAATGCCACTTTTATCCCTGATAGACTTTTCAATGCACCACCATGACAATAAGCCTGGGACTCCCCAAAGATATAACCAAGTTTACTGGGCTTGCTGTTTGACATGGATACTCCATTCTAGCTTTCAGATGGGATCATGTTATGCATCATAGCTAAACTCATTTAACAGTCCATCACAGCAGAAGGGAGTCTTGCTCCCCTCAATCCAAGAATGTATAAAAGCATCAGATGCTTTGCTGGACCAACCAAACTCACCAACTCAGGAAAACAAGCCTAATTGTTTTTGAAATGCGTGTGACAAGCATCAAAGCTTCAAGCAAATGAACAGAATCTAAGGGAACTGGAGAACAGAACTCCTCTTTCCAGTGGTGGATACCTGTCAGATCAGATCAACTGCAGAGGAAAATTTATTAGAACAGGGTGATATAGTCCTATCTGGAGCACATTTCAAAGACTTAAACTCATATTGTGGTCAAGTGGAACTGTCCAGCCAATACGTTCAACTGACATACAACCAAGCTTTCAGGTCTGAGTGGCATCCATGGTCTGGGCTTGACACTGAACGGTTGTACTGTGTTCACATGGCACTGGTTTGGCAGCAGGGGAGGTTTCAGGGAAGCCTCTGTGGGAAGGGGCCAGCAGCTGCCCCCATGGCAGACAGAGACAGTTCCAACCATCTCCAAACCTGACTCACCTTCATCCGAAGTTGAGCCCATCGCTGACACTGGGTGTCCCTGTGATAACGTATTTAAGAAACAGTAAAAAAATCGCTGCACAGCAGCTGTAAGAGTGAGAAGTGAGAAAAATGCAAGCAAAGCAGCCCTGCAGACACCAAGGTCAGTGAAGAGGGGGAGGAGGTGCTCAAGGCACCTCCTGGTTCCCTGCAACCCACAGAGAAAGCCATGGTGACTCAGTCGTCCTCTTGCAGTCAGTGGAGGACTGTGGCATAGCAGATATCCACACTGCAGCCTGCAGAGAGAAGCCACACAGGAGCAGGCTCCTGGCAGGAGCTGTGACCCCACACAGGACCCACACTGGAGCACCCTGTTCCTGAAGGACTGCACCTCATGAGAGTGGCTCATGCTGGAGCAGTTCTTGAACTGCAGCCAATGGGAAGGACTCACACTGAAGACACAACATCCTTTGGTTAGGGCCCACATTGCAGCAGGGGCAAAAGTACAAGGAAGGAGTGGGAGAGATGAAGGGTTATGAACTGGCCACAAACCCTCTTCCTGATCTCCCCTGCACTGCTAAATGGGGAAGGTAGGAGAGTCAGAAATGAAGAAGTAAAGTTGATCCTGGAAAGAAGGGGGAGAAGGGAAAAAGGTGTCTTCAGTTTTGCCTGTTTCTCATCATCTGCTCTATTTTCAATTGACAATAATCTTCCCCAAGTCAAGTCTCTCTTGCACATGAGGATCATTACTAAGTGATAACCCTGTATTTATCTTGGTCCATGAGCTTTTTCATCTCCCACCCCACATTTTTTTGAACAAAGGGCGTGAGAGAGCAGCTGGGTGGGTGCCTAGCTGCCAGTTAAGGTTACGTACTAGGATACATAATAACTTACCCCTCTCAGAAGTATAGAAAACACTGTGTAGGAATTAATTTCCTATAGAATTAATATTTACTCTTATAAGACCAAATATTAATTTTATAAAGGTTCTATGAAATAGCCTATTACTTAGGCCGTAAGGGACAAAGAATAATAAACCTTTTAAACCTCCTATGCAATACAAATTTGTAGATCACTCCTGCAAGGGTTTTTTTTGTTGGTTGGTTTGTTTTTTTAAGATTAATGGTAAGCTTTACTGAAGAAAAAGCAATTCAAATGAAACAGTGAAACACCAAACCTATCATTCAACAGGAGAAAATTCAATGCTAAAATACCCCCTTGCAACAGTTATCACTTCAACCCAAATAAAAGTGATTTAGCTTGTTATATACCAGTCCAAGAAGTTTCTGTTCTTCTGCACTGCAGGACAGCTATGCATACCTAGTTCTGTCAGAATAACCCGTGTTGAAAGTTTAGTAGGATCTAAGAGTTGGTTGTGTTCTGGGTTGTTTTTTCTGGGGGTGTGGGGAGATTGTTTTTAACCTGCTTGTAGCCAACTTAAACTCTCTGTGATTTCACCTAACAGGTACATCAGCTGTTTCAGTTAACCTGTGTCAGGAGAAGTAAGACAGTGACAGCTAGTAACAGCAGCCTCAAAGCCAGCTGTACCTAGACCACACTTTAAGTATGAAAATCCATAAGCCACTGAGGTGATAGCCAGTGACTGGGTTTCAGAAAGCCTTTCAGATTTGCTTTGAAAGCTGCACTGTCTTCTTTTGGAATACACTGGAAGATAAGTATTTTGAAAAAGGGCAACTCTTTGAAAGTTTCTTTGAGATTCAACAACAGCCTCAGTTGACAGTTCTGTGGGTTTTTTAATTTTTAAAAACTGAAGTTCTCCAGAATGTTTTCAGAAATCCAGTACTATTATTCCATGTGCAAAATCAGAATGCAAAGAAAGATGCTCACGTGGATACCTTTAAGGCAAGACAACATTCCAGACACTCAAATGCTTTGCACCAGCTAGAATGTGAGCTTAGTAACTAATCAGGAAGTTGTGCACTGTTTCTGCTGCTATATGAAAACAAAACAAAACAATCAAAAAGGAGATAAATGTAACAAGAAACTTAAACTAATAGATAAAACCCAAATGCTAATCCTAATAAAAATGATTCAGCCAAGGCTTTGGTTATATTAAGCAGTACTACAAGCTAAGTCAAGTCTTCAGAAATGAAGAAAATAAACCTATCATGAGCTAATAGAGCATTTAAAATACAAATTCCACTCCTCCTACAGAATGGTACAGTAGGACTTCAGATCTAGGCACTGATGCTTTCAACACAGAAACATCAAATTTACCACTGCAACTATCACTTGAAAGACTCACAATTAGTAACCAAGAGCAAGCAGAAGTACATTGGAAAATTATATGTATTTAAAAAAAACTGATAAATTAAAAACTAAAGTGGGGGTGGGGGCAGGATATGGAAGAAACTACCATAAGAAAAGAAACAGAAGAGAGAGATAAGGGAGAGAAAACAGAATACATATTCTCCACACAATGGTAATGGGAAATTTAAAGCATGACAAAAGCAATGAAAGTGCAAGTTACATTAAAAAAGGATGGACTAAAGTAATCCACTTCCTGTGACAAAAGCCAAGTCAAAAGATCATATTTACTGTCAGATCATAGATGGGGAACAATTCATTACTCTAAACACAGTTCATTAGTAACAAGTACCATTGCCAAAATTTGGCCAAAGTCAACTAAATAAAATATCTATTAGTAGTTCTGTACCTAATTAGCAGGAACAATAGCTACTCAGTTCCAGCTAACTCTGCTGGCTGGGACAAGATTCCATATTCAGCTGGTCTCTACATAGTCCATAATTCTTCATGAGTACCCTACTTGCTCAATGGCGTAAGATCCACATTACACACATGCAAATAAAACATGGATTGATATCTTGCATATTAAGTACCTATGCAATATATTTAATAGGTCAATAAATATCATTAGAGGATGTTAAGTCAATGACCTAAAAGGAGGACTTAAACCACACTCCATTTAATTGTATTTTGTTTGGATGACAGTTCACATTGCCTACAGCGATTTAATTAACTGTGCTAATCATACACAAACTGTGCCTTAACATACATGGATCAACAGCACTTTTTCAGAGATCCACACTTTTTTTTTAAAACTTCAGAGAATTTTTATAGAAGTCTTTCCCAAAGGATGAAGCAAGCTTCAGTAAATCAATTCCTCTGTTGCTTGCAAGTCTGTCTCCAGCCTTACTACTGCCTCTTTAAAATCCAGAATCCTAATGAGGACATAGAAGATCACCAGAAGAAGTGCTCAACTTCACAAACTTCATTCTTATTTTTCAGCACTTTCTATGAACTATACATAACTATGTAGTTACACCTTCATATCAGGACCTTAAAATTACACACACAGTTCAAGAAAGCTTACACAAGTTTGACATATACAAATTTTTGTACGTTTAAACATATGCTTGCTAAACGTTTTCCAACAAGCTGCTGAGAATAACACTTCCTTCACATTCACAAAGCTATTAGAAGCCTAGGAGAGTTTACTAGATTGCTGGCATGGCAGAAAGTTGCAATGTGTATGGATTTAAATAGGTGTTTACACAGTTCCTATCACTCCAAACCCAAGAAAACAGCCAAGAAAAACAATTTGCAAGTATTCGTCAACCTGAGCTCAACAACCAAGCAGCATGACTGGTGGCTTCTCACTGACAAATGCCAGTCCCTCAAAAAAGACTCAGGAACATTGTCCCTAAATTGTTTCAGTGAATACTGTAAGAAAGTAAAAAACCATTTTCATCTCATGAGCTAAAATAGAGTTCAAAGTTCTGTTCCTCCGCCAACATGCTGTTTGTCATTCCTTCTTACTATTTCTATCCAGGTTTGGTTTTATTACGGTTTTTGTTTGGTTCATGGGTTTTTTGCACCCTCAGTAAGTAACATCCTTGGATAACATAAATAATTACAAACACTTTCAGAGCGCTAACTTTGCTTCAACAATGTAGCACATGGAAAAAAAAAAAGGTCAAGCTGCAACTTCCACAAAAGAGACAAGGTATTCTGAAGAAGTTACTCAGCAACTTAGATAAGTGGAAGAAGCAGTCCTCTTTCTACTTCAGCAGGATTATTAATAAAACACAAATAATTTCACGATTTAAGTCACTTAAAGAAAATTTTTACTGTCCTGGTTACTTCCTGCTGTGTACAGCTGATTGACAACAATTGATCAAGGGGAGAAGTGACTCAGGTGTTAAAGACTTCATCATGTAAGTGCCACTAAATTAAATCTATTTCCATAATAAATCTACTGTGAAGGAGTTGTAACTCTGCTACAAAAAGCCACTGCAAGCTAAAATGTGGCAGTTCATTTTCTGCTGTTGAGTAAAACAGAAAACTTCAGAGTGTTGGACCCAGCCCAGTGATGTAAACCCAAGTCACTTTCCATACCGACTCAAACATGGCTCGATGAATACTTCCCATTCTCTTTTAGAAATATTACTTGATACTGCTTAGTTAACTATTATTAAATCAAGATACTAGTAGTATTCATATCATCAAGAAAAGCTTAGCCTCCTATTCCCATAAGGCAGGGCTATGCATCCTAAGGACTGGTGCAGGAAGAATTTACAGAAACCACTAATTAGAGATCTTCTCAATGAAGAGTCACATTATAAGGCAGAAGTAACACTCTCAGCCTGGCAACTGACATGAAAAGTACTGGGTTTCACTACAGAAGCCTCCTTTAATGGTAATCTTTTGACAGTCACTGCATAATAATACCTATTTAAATTAGGAAACACTATTTTTCAACCTCCCATTAGAAAATACAGCAAAGTGCATTAAGTTTCTTTATTAACATGTTAAGTAAACACTGGAAAATTAAAATATGTGCAGGTGGTAACTGCAAGAGGAGATATTTCCTCAAGGGTTTGGGAGATTCAGGAAAAGAACTAACACATCAGACTAAAGAACAAAACATTAAGCCAAGGCACAATACTGAAGTGAGAATGTGGCTGCTATAAAATACTCATGCAGTGTACATAGACCATGGTACTCCCCCTTGCAGTCGGTTAGGAAATGATCCCAGGCAGGCCCCCAACTCTGCTGATAAGATTTTTCAAACTTCATTAGAGAAAGCCTCCCAAAGATTAAGCAAGTAGACAGTACTCAGGACCAACTTATCTCAGCACACAGCTCTCTCCAGTGGTGTTGCAGACACTTGCAGATTCCACGAGATACAAAAGAACCCAAGGGGTAAATTTCAGCATTTTTTCAGATGTGATTAAAAGCAAAAAATACAAGAATAAAATTGTTGTTTTGTTGTGAGCTTTTTTGCTATTTATGAAAGAGTATTTTCACTGAAATAAACCCACTTGAAAAAAAAAAGAGAAAATACGTAACAGAATTCACCACTAAACCAATCAACAACCTAAGGAAAACCAAAACTGCCCTGTTATGGGGGAATCTCAGCTTTCATACTTCTATCAGACACTAAGGAAAATAGACTGTAGGCATTACAATTAGAATTTCTTATTTCTGCACATGACTGCAGGAGAAAAAATGACAGAGATAAAAACTGGGAGACTACAGTAAAAGATTCTGACAGAAAGACAAAACACACAACTGACCAAAGAAACACCGCTTAAGTTTAAAAGTGTATTTATTTGTTTCATAAAGGGGAAAAGAGTGTAGGCTGACAAAATATGATGCTAGTGAAACAGACATCTGCAATATATTTGTCAGACACATACTAAGGAAAACATTCTACCTCACTGCCTGTTATGTGGTCATATTATACAAACACTATACAAATGCTTAAAACTCCCCAAGTGTCTAACAAGCAGATGTATGGCTTGGAGATAGAGGATTTTGTGGAAAGAACACTCGTCCGGCAAGAAGTAGTAAAGATGAAGAAGTAAAGAGAAAGGCAGGTGCAGAGAAGAGAAGTTGCAAGTCTGAGAAAAAGCCATTCAGGTTTTGACAATGACCTTTTCACCTTAATCTTCAAAGGATTAAACCACCTCACATATTAAAGGTCATTATCAAACACTCTGTAGTTTAGCTACATTAGAGAGAATGCTAGCACTGCTTGTTTTCTTGATAGTCTCCATTAAAAAGAAACAAAAACAAACCCACAAACCTCAGTCACTCCAGCTTTGAAAAGTTTGACATACTATGTAAGGGATCTTCAGTGGAATGCTAATGGCTCAATCATGTCCAAGAGTAAATCCAAAGATGAAGTAAACTAAACTCAATGTATCACAAATCTGACAGAGCTGTCTAAAAAAAATAAATCAAATGCTAGTTTCCCTATATAAATATCAATTTAGGATGAGGGTACTCTTTAGCAGAAACACAGAATGGTAGGGGTTGGAAGGGACCCCCAAAGATCACCGAGTCCAACCCCCCGCCAGAGCCAGACAAAATTCTGGCAGATCATGGAGAAATACACCCAGACATGTCCTGAAGGTCTCCAGAGGAGGAGACTCCACAACCTCTCCGGGGAGTATTCTAGCATGATTCTTTGCCCTCAAAACTTGCCCAAAAATCACACCTCCCCAAAACCAAACACACACACACCAACACAACAAAAAAACCACACAGAAAACACCCCACCTATGGAATCTACAATAAGGGCTAGTCTAACATGACTGAAATTAAAGTGTATATGTTGACCTAACTCTAGCTCCAGTTATCAGGCTTCTCCCATCCTTCTTACTAATGTTATGATTATAAACAAAAGAAAAAAGTGAACTCCGTTGCTCATCCAGAAAACTCAAACTACTCAGTACTAAACTGAAATGTGAGTGGTTTGTGTGAGGCACACTTCTTTGAAATAATACTGACAAGATCTGAGAATAAAGCATGGTAATTTAACTTATTATAAATGACCCTCAGGAAGAGTTATGCAAGATTGTGAAGATCACAAAAGCCCATGAAGTCCACCACTGGAGAATGAAAACTCATCTCACTCATCACTTCACCCTGACATATTCACCTGGTGTCTTCAGGGGATGCCTTTGAGACACCTGGTCCTTCCGGCGCTGTGAGAAGCCTGACATACTGGTGCTCAAAATACATTCGTAGGGGACAGGCTTGCAAGCCCATCTATACCTCCAGAAAAACAGCCTCAGTGAACCATCAGTGTCAGCTGAGACTTGAAGCATAGATGTTCTAGACATCTATCAGCATTTCACAAGAGAGTGAACCAGCCACACATGGCTAGTCACAGGGTAACTCTGCTTCCGTGCCACTACATGAAGATATCACACACACCAACATAAACCATGCAAGTGGCTTCCAAAAAAGCAATAAACATTCACAATAGTCTATCTGCATGTTTGAGCTACACAATACTGAAGAGAAGCAGGGAAAATTGTCCATATGAGCCTCATTATCTATTGCTGCAACTGGGAATACTGCTCTCAGCGCGAAACCTGGCACAGAAAACCCCTCTTCTGTCAAAAAAGCCACATGAAGACTTCTTTAACTAAAACTACTGCCTGTGTCACAGTCAGTCAGGATATAGGTTATTCTCCAGCCTAAGTACAGAAGTTTCACAAACAACATCACATAAATACGTAATCCCACAGGATACGATTTTGCCAACGTGCGGAGACAATGAATGTTGCCATTGAATTGACACAAGCAGTGCATAAATAAAGTCTGTTTGGAAAGGCACAAAATGAAAGCAGAAGTGATTTCAAGACACATACAACACAGTAGTCACAGGCAATGTCATGCCAATGGAACAAAACTGAGTTTTAAGACTGTTTGTACCCTTGATAGGGGTGCAAAGAAAATTCTCATGCTACCAAGTGAATTCAAATAACCACTTTCACAAAGTTGTTCCTAATCAGAGCCTTTAAGACAGGAGAGTTGCACCACAAAGACTGGGAAATACAGAAATAAAGAGTTGGAGCCAAACTGAGATGGCCATTGTAAACAAACACACACCACCACCACCACCCCCCCCCAAAAAAAAAAACAACAACCCAACACACAGCCTGCACCTCCATTGCTAAAGAACTAGTCCACTCCACAGTGATGATTTGGTACTAAGAAGATACTGAGATACTCTACAAAGTCAGTTGAATACCCATTTTGGAGGAACTAAAAGCAAAAACTTTATTCCTGTGGCAATTAGTAACAGGTATATTCAATCAGAAGTTACCGTGTCTACCTTCAGGAACTTCTCGTTTCCAAATCAAAGCAACTGCACAGACATCATCTGAGAAACCAGAACCAGTATGGTATGCAAAGCTTTGGAAAGGTGTTTAAAAATTATGGTGTAGTCCAAGAAAATAAAGGCAGCACTGTCACTAACCATGCAGAGCAAAAAAAGTACTACTGTCATTACAGCTGCATGAGTTTACCACCAGTGATATTTGAAGAGTTTAGAAAAAATCTGCATGTTAAGGTAAAAATTATAAATATAGGGATAAATATAAGATTTTCATATTACCATGGACAATTTGTTTAATCTTCATGTAATAAAACAACTTGCACTTTCCTTGCACTGAAAAACATTTATGTAAGCATTAGGCTCAAAATCACAGCTGGATGGATGCAGCAATGGATCAGATTGTCATTCAGTAAAGCGCTGAAAAGATCAGAGAAACAGAAATGTTTAAGGATAAAGACTGTATTTGAACCCCCAAACAAGAAATATATACATACAAGTCTGACAGTAAATGTAAGAGAAAAAACAAAGGGTAGAAGGAGGATCCTACACCTAAGTCCAGCAACAGAAAATCACCACAAGACTACAGCAGTGCTATGCAAGAATAGTTCTAGACAAGGTACTTCAAGATACAAACAAGAAAACCTAAAACCAAAACCTCAAGATCCAAGCCAGAGGGAGTAAGAGGAACGTTACAGAAAGCAGAAGATGAATGTAATAGACAGGCATTAGCTACAAATAAAGTTTCATCACTGTATTGCCCCTTGGGAACCAGTACTTGGTGGTATCCTAGTCTACAATTTATTGGGGAAAAAAACCTACCTTATTGAGTTTTAATTCTTAAAAAACAAACACCCCCCCAAACAAAGAATACCAGCACACTACCACAGAGGCAAAATGCTTTGTTGAACTTTGCAGATGGATAACCAAAAATGTTTTAGTAACAAGTCAGAATTTGTATCCAAAAACCAGACTCTTTTCCATTACTAACTTTGTAGATAATGTTAAAAAAAAACCCTCACACTCCATTGCAAACAATTAAATACAGAATTAATAAAGATTAAAAAAAACAAAAAAAGCTGGTGGCCAGGATTAAATTCTAAGACCTAAAAGAAAGTGTGAGCATTGCAGTGTCAAGTCGGGTGTGCTAAATAACACTGCATCCATCCCTAATCAATAGGCATTAAACACAAACATTTATATTAGGGCTGCATACAGAAACCTTAGTACCAAAACCCATTCAGCTGGGTGTTTTACAAATAGAAGTTGTCTACCCAGAGGCCTTATATGAGTTTAGCTTTTTTCCCCCACCTAATTAGAAGATTATTATTTGCTTTTCACAAAAATGACAGAAAACCATAGACTGAAAAAATAATTGTTTCCCTGAAGACATGGGGAGAACCCATAATGGCAACTACAAAAATCATAAATCAGATGAAGACTTGCTACAAACAGGTGGACTAAGTACATTAGTGGTAGGTTTTTAAGACCACAGGACTAGAATTAACTTCAAGTGACCATGTCTAGTCATCTGCTATCATACATGAGCCTATCTGTAAGATGACAAAGTTGAAGCTGAAGGCTCTTCTGATGTTTCAGTCTGCATAACTTACCTTAGTCATCTATTCCTATGCTCAACCAACATGTAAGCTCTCTTTGCCAAGAATTTATTCTTTTAATACAGTTATGCATCCCTCATAATTATTTAGCCCTCTGGGGCTGTGTTTCCACAGAATGACTGAGGTTGGAAGGGACCTCTGGAGATCCTCGAGTCCAATCGCCTGGCTCAAGAAGTGTTACCTAAAGCCAGTTTCCAAGGACTGCACCCAGATGTCTTTTGAGCGTCTCCACAAGGATGGAGACCCCACAGCTGCCCAGGGTGAGGTGTGCCTGTGCTTGGTCACACTCCCATTAAAAATTAGTTTCCTGATGTTCAGAGGGAATCCTCTACTGTTTCAGTTTCTGCCCACTGTCTCTGGCCCCGTCACTGGGCACCACTAAAGAGAGCTCATCACTTCCATTAGGACATGAGAAAATGGAACAAAGCAGCATCAGTTCAGCCTGGTCATTAGAAAAAGGTTCTTCACTGAGAGGGTAGCTGGTCACAGGCTCCCCAGCCTGTCAAGGTTCAAGGAGTGTCTGGACGACACTCTTAAATCGTATCATTTAGGTAACCCTGCAGGGAGTTGGACTTGGTGGTCCTTAGCAGTCCCCTTCAACTTGAGATGCTCTGTGATTCTACGACATATTCACTGCACAGTGACAGCCGAGCTCTTTGTATGCGTTAGTAAGTTATGCTTTCACTCCTGCTCAGAGCTGTGTGATAGGTAGGAAGGCCACACACCTCATTCTACTGACCCCTGTCACTTCCTTACAGCTCCCCAAAGAGGACAAAAACCTAGCCAGGAGAGAAATCCAAAGCACACACACACACACAAATACAAACAAACAAACAAACAAACACACACACAAAATAAAACAAACAAACAAATGAAAACCACACCAAAAAAAAAACACGCACACACAAAAAAAACAAAACCAAACACAAACCACAAAAACACACAAAGCCCACAACATTCTACACATCCTGCTTCTGGTCTATGTTCCACACACGGAAATGTTTAGGAAAATGACTAACACCTATTGGAAATAACAGTTAAAAAAAAAAACCAAACAACCACAACAGAACACAGAAATTAATCTTTACTCATTGTTAAAAGGCTGTTTGCAATTGAAAGGAGCAAGCTTTAAAGCATTTGAAGATATATAGCTCCTCCCACTATAACAGTAAACATTAAATCAAGCCAAGACAGTTCAGAGAGTTCCCACCCGAGGTACAAGAACTGCTCACGTGCACACTATAGGTTGCTGTGATTCCCCTGAAGTTCTAAGTTGAACATATCCAAACCTTGCAATTAACAAACATCTCTGAGCAGGTGGATTAGTGATGGATTCAGCTGTCAGCAGGGTTTACCACAGACAGATGTTGCTGCTCCTTTAGCAGAAAAGGCTGGAACTGTCCACATCTCAGCCAGATTCTCTGCTCAAGAGCAGCCTGTTTTAATTAAGTTTTTAAGACAAAAAGCTCAGCTTAGCAGGGAAACAGCGAAGGTATGCACACACTTCTACCAACTCCACTGCAGGGACCAACGAGCTGTGTCAGGCAGACGGAGTAGCAAGTCTAGAGGTTACAGAAAAGGCATGCAACTAAGAACCACAGTTAATGGGAGGTGAAGAACACCACCCACCCACAAAAAACAACCCACACCCAGAAAAAGAATCATGCATACTCAAATATCATGCATACTCCATACACCACAGATGAGGAAACTCAAGACTGGAAGTCTAAGAAGCGTTGAACAAAGTGAGAGAGGAAGTAGGATTTACTTGGACAATGAAGGACTGGAATCAGAGGCATGAAGACTCGTGAGCACCAAGCAGACAGAGAAGTCGCTAGAGAGACCAGAACAGAAAGCTCAGCTGCAGGGAGAGTAGAACACTTACCCAGCAGAACTCAGCCCTTCACATGAAATCATCACCTTACACTGCTGCTCTTCTACCAGTAACGACTCTTTGCAAGAACCCTCTGAGAAGCTCTTGTACCTCATCCTACTTAATGCTGGTTAAAAGAGAAAAACTTATTGCTACTAATAGCTTTCCATTAATTTAATTAGAAGTAGCTACATGTAGCTAAAGGTTACAACCTAATGACTCACAAGCACACATCCATACAGTGAATTTGTTCACTAAGTTTGCTTCAGAAAGAACAGCAAAAGCACGAAAATACTTGCAAAACCAGTTAAGAATTAGGAAACATCAGACCTACAATTTCTTATAAAGTACTAAAGAGAATACACACAAAGGAGCTGATTTACTTGATCATTCACTACATTTTTTCCACACCACAGGATTTTCTCACTCAATGCAAAGAAGCTACTCGACTTTTCTCCTCGTAATTTAATGTGTTCCTCATTACACCCTATTTAAACCAGATTAATTGCCTGCTGGGCTTCTGCACAGGACTCACCACTGCAGGATGTTGGCGTGACATAAAAATTAACTTGTTTTCACAATGCTTTCATAAAATCATTCATAAAAATGGGTATTCTTGCCATTTTATAGATTAATAACCTGAGTTACAGACTGCAGTTTAAGAACTATCCACCAGTTTTGCCTGCACACTTAGGAGAAATTTAGGGCACAACTTTTTAAGTACCCAGTGTTATCCAGCACTAACTCTGAAACTAAAGCTTCTGTTGAGCCCTACAGAAGAATTTGGGTTCTAGAGCTCATCTCCCAAAAAAATCAATTAAAAGTTTGGTTTAAATGGACTTATGCGAGATCACCATAAACTGATAGAGAAATCCAGTATGCCAAAGTGACATTCAATCCCCTAAAGCACCAGGTAATACCTTCCCTTCCCACAGTCCCCTGTCAAGTCTTTTCAAATTTTTCAGCTTTTTGGTAAGTATGTCAGCCAACTCTGATATGCAGCTCCAATTCCTCAATACAACAAGTTGAAGTAAAATTACACATAAACCCTAAATACATGTTCTGGTAGTCTTTAGTTATGAGGATGGAAATTAAAACTTTCATAATTTTTAAAAGAAACTGAAATTTGAATATTAAGGCATTTTTGTATGTAATATAGAAGATGAAGGGGGCAATAATCCATTATGAAAAAGAAAGTTACTTTAAATGTGCTCATATATAATACTCTATGAATGCCCCAGTGGAGATCTTACTACAGGCAATGTTTAGAACTTGGAGAAAGAAGCCTTTCAAAATGTTGAGTTCTCAAAGAGCAATGTACCAGTCATCAAAAATGAGCACAGAAATTTTCTTTCAAAAAATTGTGCATGCATGAAAAATCTGTTAATTCCTTCAGTTACAGAAATGCTTCCAAGAACTATGGACTGCATAAGCTAAACTGGGCAAATGGAAGGGAAATGCATCTTCTGCTCTCTGAAAGCCCCCGTCCCCCTTACACATCTTCTACAGATGTTATCATTTGACTTATTCATTCTTTCTTGATTTCCAAAAGCCATAAAAGGAAAATGATATAGCCTTATTCTGACTAGTTCATACACTCAGAGGAAGAAAATCCAATGTAAACTTAATTGTATACCATGAATTAGTGTCCACAATTTGTCTCTTAGACCTTTGAAAAGCCGAGTGGCACACTCTGAACAGCTCTGAGCGCCCATAGTCATCATCCCAGACAAAACCTTTCACAAACTGATGGCATAAGAAGCTACAGCCTCTTCTGCACACTTTGTTTCTGTGTACAGGAACACACTACACACAATGCTTCACACTCAACTGTCAAACAACAAAATAACTCCCAGAGACCTGACGGTAAACCACCTCTCTATGCTTTCTCCACAAAAACTCTTTCAAATTTTAAGTAGGTAGATCCAGGGGAGAAAAAAAAAAGAAAAAACAAAAGAAAATCCCAAAAGAAATTAAAAACTTTCCATGAAGTATATTCTGCTAACTTTGTGACAACGCATCTCAATTCCTTTTTTTAAGAACAGTAACCTAATAATATAGTGCCAAACAAAGATTTCCCAGAAATCCCGTTGTCTTCACTGAAACTCTACACCCAAGTATCAAAGCAGTACAAATAGATGTTGAACAGTCAAACCCAAGGTAGCTCAAAGATTACATAGAAAGAGTTGTGATGTAGATTTATTTTCAAGACTTCCTTGTGAGCAGTACATTTGCACTCGGTGTGGATAGCTGTTAATCCCCCCCCCCCAATAAAGTAGTTCNCCCAATAAAGTAGTTCTGGTTCTACTTCTTCCCCTCCCTCCTTTCTAAGACTTTCAGAATCCTGACTCTTGATGCTGAACTAAACTACAATGTGGACACACTGGAGATGTCTCGGAGAGAACCAGAGGCTTCTTTGGACAAAGTTTTGGACAACCAATTGGCATGCTTGCACAAAGCCTGGAAAACCTCCCTCAACAGTTATGTTCTAAGTGGTTAACAATTATACTCCAGCTGAATCTGGTCCTCTTTAAATGAGCTACAGAATGTAGTTTAGGTGACTATACAATGGAAGCAATTAAGACAATAGCACTTTTGACTGCTAACTTCAGGTCTTTTTTGTCCATTAAAAAGCGTGCAAGTGAAGCATCTCATTTCAGCAGAAGCATCCACTAGGATTTCTAATTAAGTCAGAGAAAAAGTACACACAGTATTGTCTGGAATCGATCTTTAAAGAACAGGGTCTAAATTGGAAAGCCCCAGATGGGGTCCTGATCCCTGGTTACAGTACCACCATATCAATGGTGACAGACACAAGATGATTAGTACAAACATGCCCATCTGTTCCTAATGAGGTACAGCACTTTTTTTTTTAGTTATTATTTCTTGAAGCACATTAATACCAAAGCAGTCATGAGCTGAAGATCAGGCAGTATAAAACAAGCAGAGTGTTTTTCCAGTGCTTGGGATGGGATGTGAAAGAGTAAATTTCACAGATGGGGACAGAGTAATGAAGGTCTTAATCCTCAGAACCTACTTCAAGGACTTCCTCACACTTTTTAGAAGGGTTGAAAGCAGTATATGCAGAGACAGACAGCAAGCATCTTTAAAAAGAGTGGATACATTAACATTTTGATTCTTCTAAATTATAATATTAGTTGTATTCCATAGATTTTTTTAATGTTAGATGTTACAGTAATTATTCAAATTAATAGCATTTTTATTGTGGAATCCAAAACGCTCCAGAGAGGTTTTGAAATAAACTATGAATTTGCTAAATAACAAAGTTTATTTTCATTAATACATTGCACTTTTGATACATTTTACCTAAGTATCAAAACTAAGCATGAAAAAACCCAAACAAACCTGTAAGTTTCTTATGAGACTACATTCAACTGAAGACCTGTGAATGGAAGGGCAATAGGTATGTCATTTACATACATGTACAGCCTTCACTTTTTGATGTTCAACCTCTAAGGACAAGGAGGGACACTGGTTTTTGGTTTTGTTTTGCTTTTTTTAAAAGAATATAATTTCTAATTCTTTAAAAGCCTGCACATGGTTCATCACAGGACCTGTCAGTGCTGTTCCAATGCTCCAGAGGATCTACAGATCTGCTAAATCAACACAACACTTCACCACCAAGGATCATCACACTAACACATCCTTGGAAAAAAAATTTAAAAAAAAAATTATCCTCCTTTTTCCCTTACCAGTTAGTTTCAAAACTGACTGAAAGCCTCCCATATCCTCTCAGTCTTTCCAAAAATTGTTTTCTGATTACAGTACTGACATTTTGTGTTAGGAGTAAAAAACCCTTTACTTCAGAAAGTTGTCAAAAGTAGTACGATACACCACAACTACTTTTTGGTTCCAATAAAGGAACTTGTCTGAAGGGGGGAGGGGGGCACTCTGTCAAGAAAGAGGAAGGTATGTATTCAGGCTAAGTAATATTAAGGGAAAGGGACATGAGACTGAAGCCAGTAGAGGAAAAATGATGAGCTGTACTACTGTATTTTCATCCCTTTCCCACTTTGCATGTTTTTACTGTTCAGCTTCACATTTTCTTATTCACTACTCCCATGAAAATTCTCCCTGTGCAACAAGTAACCTCTATCGCCTCTCCCCAACTCGGGCTTAATAAAAAGCCCCCAAAAAACAAAACACATTTCCTCCAAAAACTTTTCAGTTAAAATCCCTTACTAATACTCGTACACATACCAATTCTTACTCTTCTGTATGAAGATAAGCTGTGTGACTGAAGAAAGAGACAGGAAAGCACATAACCTGAGAGCCTGGTGGAGAGCAACAAACCCAAAAAGAAAATGCACCTCTTTTGATATACAGGAGATAGCAGAGTCTCCTATTCCAAAACCAAACATGGATAATGCGAGGTGATGCCCCTATTTCATTACTACGCTTTTCCAAATGCTAGTAACAACTCTTGTGTTTTATATTTTTAATTACAGCTTAATAATGACTTAGCTGACTTGAGGAATTGAAGTTGATAAGCAACCTTGCTAGATACAGTCTAAACCAAGTATTTAACTGGCACAAAGGAAAAAGAAAGGTATACAAGTCTTGTACGATTTTCCATTTTTATTTGATGTAGGTGTTTCATCAAAAACTGAACTACAGTTTATCATCCAGCTTGTGTAGTCACTAATAAAGGGAATGCAAGAGACCCATAGGCAAACACTACTGCATACAAACTATATTAAAAAAAACACCCACCCTCCACATCACACACACCCCCACCTCACAGGAATCAAGTACAACCTTGCTTGAAACACAGACACAGGATGTCATGCAAGCACTAAACTACTTTCTCCAGTAGGGCACACTTTCAAATGCCAGCGATGAACACGGCACACACACCTCTGCTCCCTTACCTGATTGTCTCTCTTCTTTTCAGGTAGTCTGAGCATACAGTCACCTATTTCACATCCTTCTGTGGTATTACTTCACACAAGTATATATATAATATGTAGAGCGTATCTATTACATACACACAAGACATACCAAGCAAAATTTCTATCAACTGAAAATAGAACAACTCCACTAGTTTGGAAGGGGAAAACCTGAAGGAGTGCACGTCATCTTATCTCCTTCCCCAAATCTGATTTGACACCCATTTTCAACTATAAAGCCATTCAAATTTTCAGCATCCCTTCTACTGCCTCTCCAGCAAAGATAAATCGGTTACAGCCAAAGCACAAAACAAAGACCAACACAAGAATACTTCAGCAGTTGTGTTAATGGGAAAACAGAACGCCTAACAAAATAACCATAAGCAACCGCGCAGAAAGCAAACGTCGAAGTCAGAATAAGGCTTGCACGACAAAATCCACCTCTACAGGAGCTGGTCCGCTGCAGTTTAATTTTCCAGGATTGTTCACCGTCATTAATTGTCGATTTGTTTTGAATAACAGATAGTGATTTATCTGCAGTGGGATGAAGTTATAGACCTAGAATCCTGACCAGAGGCTCTCAACGTAAACAATGTATAACCTATAAATTAACCATTCTCCATCTGGCAATTCATATGTAAAATTCCTAGTTTTTCATCTACCGGGCGGCGGCAACCACCAGCCCCCCCCTTCCTTTCCAAGCACTTCCTAACAGAGCCTGATGCAAAGTGGGAGGGAAAAAAAAAAGAAAGAAAAAGAAAGGGA
>VWZY01012029.1:62781-83638 GCA_013399075.1 Chloroceryle aenea
GGAGTCGGTGCTGGCGGCTCCTGGGGGCCGCGCCTTCGCCGCGGTCCCCCTCTCCCAACAGCGGCCCCGCCCCTGCCAGCCCGGTGCGGGAACAGCACCTGCTTCCCTCGACTCCGAGGTGGGGTCTGGCGCTGTGTGAGGGACTCTGGCCTACGTGCTTTGTCACCTCCGCACCCAGAAAGAGATGGTCACGCAAGCAAAGCCAGTCGGTTATCCCCATCTGTAAGCTCTGCCACACATGCCGCTTGTTTTTCCGTTTGGAAGTTTGTTGTGCAGGTGGAGTTTAATGCCTTGAGTCTTCGAGATACTATGATTATGGCAGGTTAAAGCAGTCATTTAGCGTTGCAAGCACAAGCCTAGTAAGTCACATATGCCAGCTGAGGTTCAACACAGGGGCTTTTTCCAGAAATACGACACACCTATGCCTGTCCCGTTCAGGAGAAAAGGCCATCACAGAGACTGTGCATTCTCTGTACATACTTATTCTGTCCTTTCCAAGAATGCAGGTGGAGATACTTTCACATGCAGCTTTACCGTCCCAAAGGACAGTCAGAGAAAGGCTGTTAAAAGATGAGCAAGGATGTTCCTGTGTGGAACAGACAAAGAGCAGCATCCTCTATCATTAGAGCTATTGCTGTGCAGCAAGTGTTCACATGCTCTCTCTTCTCATTCCACATCAGTATATGAGGACATAGAAGCTAAAAAAGGAACATTTTTTATTTTTTTCCCCCAATCCTATTTTAGAGTGGAGGGAGAGTAACATTTTGATAGATGGGGAATAGAGTCCACAATTCATATGTCATCGTTGCATTCTAATTTACAACAAAGTGGGAATCGAGAAGCTGCAAGCGTGCACAGGACGTTGTTTATCTTGAGAGGAGAGACAGTAGTACCAACAACATTGTTCCACCAGTTTTGAGGAAAAGGGGAATTGCATGGCTGTGTTTCTTCCCTTCCTGACATTAGTGCTGCCTATAATACTGAGGTCATTTGGAAACAGTAAAGTATATTTGGCTTAGACGTTCTGAGACTTAGAAGGGCAGATTCTTTTCATTTGCATAGTAGTGAGAAAATGTCTTGAGTAACAACTTTTCTGGTAACTTTGTCAAGTGAACATGAGTTGATAAACTTTACTTAAAATTTTCTTTAATACTTCCTACAGATTCTTTTCAGATAAAGGAAAAAAGCCCTTGTCTAGAATGAAGAGCATATGATATTAATATTTATTTCTAGAAAGTTGAAAAGTTCACAGCAGTAGAATAAACCCTCTAGTAGGAAAACATACTCTTTCTTGTTTGGTACTGCATTTGTTTAGGGGTGGGATTTGCTGAAATAAAGTACTTCCTGCTTGGTTTATAGTAAAATGCTTATTGCTTTTTATTGCATTCTGCCTAGACTTCTGGAATAAAAAGGGGAAATCCAACTAATTCTAATGGTTAGCTGGCTAATAGCGTGAGAGCATGTCACTGTGGTCAGTGCCATCTTACTTTGTTTTTAATTGCTCTTGTCTTTCTCAATTTTTCTGGAACTTACTGGCTCATTCTTAGAATGCAATCTCTGTGGGGCCAGGATTGCTTTTTTTGAGTTTCTTTTTAAGAAAACATGCGACCAAGTGGTCGTGGTCCCTAACAAAGGTCTTTAATTGTTCCAAAGCCAGAAACATAGTAACGGATTGCAGATTTTATTTTAAGCTTTACTAGACTAGTACTGAATTATAGATGCCACCTAGTGTCTGTTTAATTATCTTAAATTAATTAGTTGATCTCAGTTCGTGTGATGGAAAATAATCCATGTGCTGCTGCTCATATTAGTAGTGCTGTCTGCCATTAGCACATTGGAAATTGGCACATGTTCAGTGTGCAACCCTTGGCAGATTGACATAGGTCAGTAGAGATCAGAGGTTGATGTCATTCTTATTTCTCAAATAGTCACATTTAAAAAGCATTATTTGTAAATTCGGTGTATGATGACTGAGGACATTTCTTCTGATTTTTTTGTGACTTCAGTACATTTTAGTTGTTACCATGTAGGGTCTGAGGACACATAGCATAGGCATGGATAACTTGTTTATACTTTACTGTAAAATTGTGTATGCTGATAATGTATTCTTTTTTTCTAAGATGCTTCATGCTGAAAGTAGAGTAAGACTCTTGAAGTGTCAGAATGAAGTCTCAATTGAACCATGTTCTAAAAAAATGAAGTCAACAGAAGAGGTTTATGAGAAACTCTCTGGTGATGATAACCAAGGTATTCAGGAGGAGGTGGATGCCGAGAGGACATCACATAATTTGATACCAGCGTATGCCTCAGATAACCACGGACAACATGAAATGCAGAAGCAAGAGAGAATACCTACTGGTGTCTTGGAAACACTTAATGAAGTGCTCCCTGAAAATAATCTAATGCTTATTCAGTCAGCTGATTCAGAAACTCTGCAGAATGTAAATCCACCACTTGCATCAATAAATGGCACGGAAGTTGAAGAAAATAAAGGCCCTTTTATTACAAATAATGCTGGTGAAGATAATGCTCAAGATAGCAGTACATTACTCTCTGTAAATAGAAATGCATCAAGTGAAGAGTTTTTTACTAGCAAGGAATTTATTGGGCCGATTTACAAGCCTGCCAAAAGTAACAAACAAGATGAATCTGACAGTCACAATGAATATAGAAGCAGCAAGCGAGATCAGAATGAGCTGTGTGAACACAGAGGTAAAAGAAAGGAGGCAAAGAAGAAGGTGCAGACTGTTTCTTCTGCTGTACCAGAAATAGATGATGAACTGGACCAGTTCTATAAAGAAATTCACCAGCTGGAAAATGAAAATTTGGATACTAATTTCCAGGAAGAAGAAACTGAAACTTCTCAGGAACAATACTCTCCATATGACCGTAGTCAAACCTCACCAGAGGATTATCAACATGTATTGTTGGGCAGGTCACAACCACTGTATGAGAATGGACAGCATTTATTCGGGGAACAGAACAGTCAGAAAACAAGAAATGAGCAGCAGTTTCTTGTGGAAACAAGTGTCTGGAAAACTGAAAATAGCTTTAATGGACAAGTAGATTCTAAGTACTGGAACTACTCAGTGCCTGAATTCAGACCTTCTTGGCAATCAAGAGAGTCTTTCATAGTACCTCAGGGACCTCTTCCTCCTAGATTCAACCATCAATCAAATTTTCAGGTACCTAATTCCCCACCACGAAAACCAAATGCTCCACCTTCTCAGAATGGTGAACTTTTGTACAAAAATGATCATGGTTACCATGGAAATACTGATACCAACAGTCATGGTCCACTGCTTGATCAAAGTACTAAATATGCTGGTCATACTGGTATCCATACTACTCAGGTCTTCAGAAATGGACATGATGGACTCCAAAATAATGGTTTCTGTGAAACCAGAGGAGAGTGTTGGAAGGATCCAAAAGCTGACAGTACAGAAGCAGTGCACAGCTTTTCTTCCTTGCAGCTACCTGAAGAAAGGTTCAGTTGTTCAGAGAAATTTCTCCTAATCTTAAGAGGCCTGCCTGGTTCAGGGAAATCAACACTTTCTCGGTAAGTACAGGCTAAAGACTTGAGAACCTTATGGAAATCAAAATTTGTAAGAAATTAAAAATAAATAAAAATCTGTAAGCACTTTGCAGATGTTGGTATTGGGTTGTTAAAATACAGTAATTTTTACTTCATGAGGACAAATGACATTAAATACTAATGATATTTTTTGGCCTAGTTTAAAAAGCACTCAAGCTGACAGAGCACAGACAGTACCCTTATTAAGTGAAAATAGGTTTCTCTTGTATAAAAAAAAGCCCAACAAACAAAAACAACCCCCAAACAACTGTATCAGTACTTATTGACTGAGCTTCATCCAGAAACTTCTTCACAAATGGGATGTGTTCTGTGGTTTCCTGTGTTGTATGCTAAAAGCCTTATGAAATAAATAGTCCTCAAGTTTCTTGTTTGTTGTTGTTGTTTAAAGGAGCAACTTTCCTGTTTCTGTTTTCCTCATACTTGTAAGACCACGATCTCCATTGCATATAAAAATACCTGTTAGAAATTTCTAGCTTACATGTTTGTGTAATCTTAACTATGATATTTTCTAGATACTGATTGCTCTACCTTGCAAACCAGAATTTTTGAATCTATGTGCTCTTGTATGGGTATTATTGTAATAATTCCTTTAATATATAAAAGCAATGTAGAAAATGTTAAAAAAAATAACCCCATGGAAGAATTGTTGCCTCATTCAGTGCAGGAATTAGATAATACTTAATGTGAAGATACCAGATATTTTTGTTTCCATGTTTGGTGTGCTGAAATGTCTCTGAATCTATCCATATTATCCATAAGATTCTTAAATATCTTCAGGTTTTTACGAACACATTGTCATGCTTTTTTCATCTCTTGCTAGTGAGATACATTACTAATTTTATTTAGCAGATGGGAAAGTGGGCACTATGAGATCATGGTCAAGAATAGTCACCACAGTTGAGTGTGGAACCTGAACTGTGTGGGACTTGGTTTAGTTTGTATTCAATTATATGCATTTTCCTATGTTCAACAGTTGGTTGCAATTGAATTCCCATGAAATCACATCTCAGTGCCTTATATACATGGGGGGAAAATCCCAGAACTAATGGCTGCCTCTGGGGGAAATACATATATTATTAATTAAGTCTTACTCTTAATAAAGTTGAATGTGTTTTCCTATGTAACATGATAGAATTCTGCAGTGTAGACTGCGACAGAAAATAGAGTTTTCTGATGCTGTATTAGCACCCACAGGCATCTTCAAAGGCTTGGCATCTTTAGCACCTACAGACAAACCTCTACCTGCTAGCTAAATGACCTAATGAAAATCAGAAAATTGACGTCTGTGTGGATCAGCACTAGAAGAGAATGATCTTGCAAGTGGGTTTCCCAGATACTAAATGACAACAGAGCAGTAGGGAGACCCAGGAATCTTGAACACCTATCAGCATTTTGTGCAAAGTAGGGGTTTGTTACTACAGGCACTTCTCTTCCTGCTCCCAAACTTAACCTTTGTCTGTCCTGGATTCTTTCTCTGAAGTCTGTGTCTGACTGCACAAGAGGCAGGTAGAGCGTGGATGCTAACTTCCATTGCTCTACATTTTCTCTAATAAAGCCCAGCATGTGGTTTCCCTCCTACCTTTTTTTTTTATGTAATCCTCGTATCCTTTCCAGCAAGGATACTCAACTAGGTGCTTTCCCTCCTGTAAACCTGCTTGGGTTTTTTCCACCAGATGCAGATCTTTGTTCTTGTAGAGCTTCATGATAGTCTGTTCAGCCTAGGGCTCAAGTTTCCAGTGGCCTTCTGGATAGAAGCTCTGCTGTTCAGTATGTTTGGCATCATTAATAATTTGGTGTCATCCGCAAGCTCTCTCTACCTCATTCTCTGGGCTAGCAATGAAGATTCTGAAAAAAGTGGTCCTGCTCTCATCCCTCGGTATACTTTGCTTACTACTGACTGGGAGGTGATGTTGGAAGCCTTGATAAGTTCAAAGTATGCTACATTGATCAGTCTGTCCTCATCCACAAAGGCAGTTGTTGAATTAGTGCATTCTGGTCAATAGAGAATGATTTCTCTGTTGCAAACCCCATATTGACCTGGTTACCTTAATTTCCTTCATATGATTGGAAATAGATGGTGAGATGATGCACTCCACTGTCTTTCCGGAACTTGGGTACGGCTGAGCAGCTTTTAGTTCCTTGGGTCCTTGTCTTGCCTTGAATATGAATACACAACACCAGTGGTTTCATGGCCACTGGGGAGCTGCCCTCTACTCCTCGATTTTGTGTTCACCAGTCTAATTTCTCAGTTCCTTCTTTGCCACTCCCTTTCTTCACAGATTCATCTTGTCCCTGTTTCAGGCACTAGTGGTATTTCATTCCCAGTTTTGTTGTACCAGTTTCTTCCTTGTGCTTCACTCTTTGCCTTGCCCCTGTTTCATAGTTCTGCTGCCAGTACCAGCTTGCTTGTTCCAGTGTTTATAGCACTATGCTCCCCATATCCTTCCTGTTTTAGGCTAATTTTGTTCATTCTCTTGCCATTCTTAAGAATGTGTTTGGAGAAAAGTGTTTTTACAGTGTAATATTGTTACTGAATGAGCTTCCTGCCACTGCCAGAAAGCTCTGTTCAGGAATAGGTTTACTGCAGTGAGACTTTTCTGCTCTCCTTTTTATGTATTCTAAACCTCAAGGAATAATGACAAAATATCTCAAGAATAAACTTTGATGGGTTTGCAAGATTATTATGTTTCTTTATTGCTAGCAGTGCTGTCTGGAAAGATTGAATTTGAGTTAAGTGAATTATTCTTCAGAACACTGAGCAGTCAGTTCCTAGACATAAAAATGGGTGCCCCATTAGTCCCATTAATGTTGATGGATTAGTTCTTATCTATTCCTACAGAAACCTGGTGGTCAGGCTCCTGGGAGCTGTAGGAGTGTGTCTATCTGCTCAGCTAGGAGAAGAACCCCAGTTTTTATTTGCTGTCTCTTCTATGAAGGCAGATGGTCCTTCTTCCTCTTTAGGATGTCTGCATATGCATTCAGCACACAGAAAGTGAGTGTGGATGATGGATCCAGTTTTTCTAACACTGTTAATTGGCAGATGCAGCATACTGTAAATAAGAAAACTGGGCCATGTGTGAAATCATGGCCAAGTAACTTAAGGAAGAGAAATTCCTGTTAAATATCTTAGAGAGGAAAGAAACAGATATGAAAAAATGCTGTGGTGTGTGGTGTATAATTCACTGGTGCTCTTTTATCTAAGAACAAAAATAGGCAAATAGGCTTTTAATCCTTTTGTGCTTTCCAAAAGCAGTGTCATTTACCTCCTATCAAAAGATACAGGCTCTAACAAAAACAATTATTGAACAGTGTCTAAAAAACGTGGCTGTGCTTTTGTTATATCATGCTCTGCTTTCTGAAGTAGCATTGCTGTTTATCCAAAGGTAACTTTAATACTCTGGAAAAGGTAGGAAAAAGGAAGCTTATATGCAGCTTTGGTCATGTTACTTGTCAGCTGCATTCTTAGTAATTTCTTCTGGTCCTCAGTAATCTAAATTTTGTTACAGATCTCAGTATTCCAAAAGCTTCTAGATTTGACTGTGACATTTTGTGGCAACTTGAATACAGAATAATAGAAAAGCTTAATGGATTTTTGTGGTATTCTTACATCACCCATTACAAGAACTTCTCTAATAAACACATCAGTAAAATAAAATATTACAATATAGAGTAAAAATAAACAAGTTAACAGTGGAGATTGCAACTGTAACCCTTTGAGTTCCCCTTCTTATCCTCATTGGCTTCCCCACCGTGTCTTTTATTGTTTGCTAAAGTATGCTTACATTTCTGCTGTAATCTTTAATGTTTGCTGTGTGAGAAGCAGAATCTCATGCAACTTACTCTGACCTACTAATGAAGGAAACTTCTAGCCAGTAAAATATCCTAAATGGCTTTGGAATGGCAGGCCAAGAAGACTGGGTAAATGTGAAGTTTACATTGCAATCTTTTTCTCATTTTTATCTTTCTGTATTCCCATTTGAATGTGCATTTTATCCATTTGTTTACAAATCTGTTGTGATTTGTCTTGTTTGGTTCCCCTCATAGAAACTTACACTAATGTTGAGAGATTATTCTGTCAGATTTTGCTGAAATTGGTCTGCATGTCTAGAAGCCACAACAGAATGGCATTATTTTAGGAAGCTAAGCTAAAACACTCTAACCATGTGGTTTAAGGGATTTAAGAAGTTGTTTTCTCCTAATTTGAAGCAATACATGCAGGGAGAGTAAAATCCATGGCTTTCCTTTCACCTTCTTATCATTAAAGTATGAATGATAGGGAAAACCAATATCATTCCCTGATAGAAACTGAGATACAAAAATGTCCTGTCTTCAATTTCTTGTCATCTATTAGTCTGAAACTACAGTTGTACAAGATGTGGTGGTCTCTGTAGAAGCTCAGTGAGGGGTGGTCTCTGGTGATAGTTAGCCACTTTAAGGTATTGTCTTTGGGGGCCTTTTCTTGAATAAGCTCAATAGCTAAAGGTTCAGAAAAGTCATCCGCGGGGGGCTGGGGGGGAGGATTCCTTCTTCTGGGTAGTAAGTTCTAGTGGTTTACAGATTGAGTTGATGAGAAAATAGAGGCAAGTAGGACTATGTTGCTGGGCTTAGGGGAGAAGCCACAGAACTGGAATGGAAGGGTCTTGAAGGATTATGGACACTTTTCTGTAACCCTGACTTTCAGTAGTTGGACAGTCTTCAAAGTTTATTGTGTTCTTTTGCTTTTTCCTGAAAACAGGGAAGTTGCTGTAAACATCAGTAGTTTTCCTTTTGCTGTTCCTCTGCACTGTATGTGCAGAGAGCGTGGGCAAAGGGCAGAAGGGGGCATGGCGAGAGTTTAAGGTGCTGTAAAAGGATTTAAGCATCCAATTAATTTCTTGGCTGCATCCAAATGAGAATGAGAATTGCAATGGAAAATATTAGTAAATGCATTGAACTAGTTTGAGGTACTCTAGAATGTACTGCAATACATAACCATAAATTAGATGGGTACAAACATGCCTTGGGAGTGGAGGAGAAGAAACAATACCAAAACAGTAGAGAGGTGGATAATACATTGCTTTAACTAGGATTAGATATTGGCACTACATATGACTCTACTTTTATAAGCCTGTTTGAAGTTTACAAGAAGTTCAGAACTAGGGTATGGTTAAATTTATTTTAGCTACATAATTTTTTTTTCTGTGACATTTTTTCTCCCTATCTGAAAAATAAGAGGTAAAATGTTTCTGCATTTTCCTTTGTTTAACAGTATTCTGCTTGGTCAGAGTCGTGATGGCATTGTATTCAGCACCGATGATTATTTTCGCCAGCAAGATGGATATACATACAATGCTGCTCACCTTGGTGATGCCCATGACTGGAATCAGAAGAGAGGTTTGAATGCATAAGAAGAATCCTATTAAATTATGCTTATATTTAAAAAACAGAACCATAGGATACCATTTGCATGTGTTAAGTCTGTATGAAAAGGCGTTTGTGGGTGTGTATTTTAGTATAGGGGGTATAGAACTATATATAAAGTGGTCTTTACATTTTGATTAATACATTCTTTAAATTTTGAACTTGGGGATCAGGGTTAAAACCAGCAAATCTCTTGTTTGTGCTCTGGCCTGCTGCTTTGTTACATTTGATACTAGTATCTTAATGGCCAAGTTGAACCTCTTTAATGCTGGCAAGAGCAGAGGCTCCTACTTCTTCTGGTGTCTTTCCTGATCTGAGGTTCATCCAAAATTTATGAAAGAGTTTTTTTCCAGAAAGATTTTAGTGCACTTGTGTAGAGTAACAGATTTAGTAAGTTTTCTTTCTTAATACCTAGTAGTGTCCAGAGGTTGGGTTTAATTGGTAAGGAAGTAGATGCCTGGGGTAAGAAGGGTAGCAGACAAGAGTCTTGCTTTCTGTAGCAGTTTTCTGAGAATCTCGTTATATTATGGAAAAGGCAAAAATGGACTTCACAAATGAGTTCACAATTCTGGGGCTGGGAGTGAAGCTGGATTCTAGTAAGTATGAGAAAATAATAAGTTAGAAATGAGACCTATCAGAGAAAAAAAGTTAATTTATATTAAATGAACAGAATTTCAAACTCTCAAATGTGTATAAGACAGTGAATTACCCTTGATACTAAAACGAATGCACGTTTAATGTACTGACTGTAAATTCAGGTGCACGAATATCAGGAAATGCTAGAATTAATTGGCCACTGTGACTTGAATTGTGAGAACACTGTCACTCTTACAGGGTTTTAGGACCTTTAAGTTCACTTCTGTGGCTTTGTTATTGTAGTTCATCCTGCCACTTCCACGGGAGCTTTTGGCTGCCTTTGTGTTGTGACATTGTTGACGTAACAGGTCAGGTTGGGCTTTATCTGCTTTATA
Source organism: Chloroceryle aenea (assembly GCA_013399075.1). Taxonomy (NCBI): domain Eukaryota; kingdom Metazoa; phylum Chordata; class Aves; order Coraciiformes; family Cerylidae; genus Chloroceryle; species Chloroceryle aenea. The sequence goes on from VWZY01012029.1 coordinate 72,748, forward strand.
AACTCTGGTTTGGTATTGACAGTGATTAATAAAATAGTAACTATTTTACTTCTAAACAGAATTTTATCTAAGGTATTACATCTGCCCACTTAGCACTTAGTTAAAACAAAATGGTAGAATATATAAATGGGTTGTAGCTATATAGTAATATATGTAGCTATAAAATAATACTTCACAAGTTTCTGTAAATTAAGGATGGTCCCATTATCTTCATTAGAAAGTTGGCTGTTCTCTTGCTAACTTCATGTATATTTTCTGAAATGTGTCTTTTTTTTTTTTTTTCTGCTTGTTTCTGTCAGCCTACCAGTTTTCTTTTCTAGATTCAAGTTTCAGAAAGATCATTTGTGCCAGGCTAGTGAAGTCAGGGCAATAGATTTACACATGTATGTATTTCTTTTTATAGCTTTTCCCATCAATTCTTAGTTCTCTGTTGAAACATAATTTATATTTGCTTTTTTCCTCCCTTCCATCTACACAGTTACTTCCCAGCCTGTTAATTTCTTCCCATTGTATGTATTGATTTCCATCAATATAAATCCCTAGCTCTCTCCAGTAACTTGGTTTTTTTCTTCCTTCAGATCCCTGCTTTATTCAGTGTACAGATTGAATGCTCTTCACTGAATGGGCAGGTGTTCAACAGATGTATTTTTTAAAAAACTTGTACTTAGTTTAGTGGAATGTTATTGCCTCTTCCAGAAGCTCTTTTGTATGAATATTATTTTAGTATTTTGAGCTTCAGATATTTCAGTTCTCTCATTTAGATCATCAGTGCACAAACACATATTTAAGGACAGTATGGTAATAATTATTACACATGCAGCTTTAAGTCAGGTATTTCCTGAGGTTCAGACTTTTTCTTTGCAACAGTAATGCTTTTTTTTTTTCTTATTTTTTTCTATAATGGCCTTTCTATGCCTTTTAAAAGAAGGAAGGAATTTTTGCTCTTTTCCTTCAAGAATTTTAAAATACAAAATTCTTGATGTCTTTGTGCATAGTATTGCTTAGAATCTTGATGTGTTTGTGGCTAGTACTGCTTAGGACTAATGCATGTGGGGCTTTTTTCTTGGCTGCAATGTGGAGCATCAGAGCAACTGATTTTTTTAAATGGAATTAATTTTTACAATGGTTCTGTGAAATAGATAAGGAGTTATGTTTTTACTGATTAACTTGAGGAACAAAGAAGTTTGCAAGTAGATTTTCTAAAATCCTTACTTTGATCTGTAAAATGCTTTAGAGTAGTTGAAGGAGGAGTTGAGGAATCTTCAGGAATCTGATAAACTGGAAATCTGCTTCTCCATCTGGCTTAGTCTCAGGCTGGAAAAAGAACCTCCTTTGCTGATTCACACACAAAGTATTTATTTTCTAAAGATGTAGAAGCTGTGTCCCTTTCTGCAAAAAAAATGGCAGAGGTCTTGTTTTCAAAATTAAAAGGTGAAGGAAGTTGAAACAATTGAAAATGTAACTCATTTGTCCCCTCTCTGGGTACTCTCCTGTGCAAGAGTTCCTTCTGAACTAGTGGTAAAAATAGCTGAACTGCTGTCCTGGCTTCTGTAACATAGAGGTGGGTATCAAACTGGTAAGGGTATAGAACTTGAGTTTTTCTCCTTCCTGGAGTAAGTCTTGTGTGTAGCATTATGTAGAAGCTGAATGTCATAGTCAGTGCTCTCTTGGGCTTGAATAAGTGGCTTCCATTGTAAGTTAGGAGTCCTCTGAGATTGCTTTCTGGAGTAACTGTGTGTGGGATTTAAAAGAATGCCTGATCTCAAGGCTGACGTTAGGTTTAGCTATAAGATATTTGGTTAATTGATTTAGAAAGACTCAAGCAGTCTTGACCTTAGAAATAGATACCTTATTAGGTGTCAGGGTAATACTAAAATGTTTTCTGTGCTGCCGAGCAGATGAATCTCAGGTAGCCAGCAGGTTTGTACGTTTTGTTCCCTAAACTCTTCCAACTGATCTCAGTTCTGCACTATAATCTCTAGGATGCTTCTGCCAGGTAAGAAGCAAGTATACTCCTGCTGGTCCAAATTTAAAAGCACGCTACTGCATAAATGTCCAGCCAGACAAATCACATCATGCTTATGCTCTGCCTGTCTTTCCATCAATAAAGGTTCTAATTTGGATGTGCCTTTTTACCTGTTGCTGTTGTAGAAATTGGAAGCAGCTTATTACTTCTGAAGCTTCTGCCCTCTTGGATTTGATAGAAACTGGCCCATGCATTTAAATATTACTCAGGTGGAGGCAGCATGGTTGTAATTTTTTATTAGTGGATCTCAGAAATATTCTAGATACGTGATGTCATTCTGTGAAGATCACCAGTTTCTTAGCATTTTGTTGAGGAAGAACTGCAGTACTAACCACGGATCTCAGTCATGAATGCACCATGTATTATACAGCAGGGCTGGTAAAGCTGGAACCTGGATACGGTTTCATTACAGGGTCTCTCTACTCAGCAGAGCACAGACTGAGCAATTCTGTTATGTTCCTTTGATTTCTACACTTCCCATTTATCCCCTTGCATCAATTCACCACCACCTTTCACTTAATTTTTCTAACTTCCTTACGTCTTTCTATTCCCATCTCTACCTTTCAGTGCCATTATTCCTTTTCTTAAAACACTGTGCTACCATCAGACCAGATGAGTGCAAAAAGCATCTGGAACAGTTTATTTACCTTTACCATTTTATTTGAGTTCCGTAGTTGTTTACTAACTTGCGCTGGTTTTCATTGCAGCAAAGCAGGCAATGGAGCAGGGAAAATCTCCCGTTATAATCGACAACACTAATACTCAAGCCTGGGAAATGAAGCCATATGTGGAAGTGGTAGGTTTTGGTGTGTGATTGTAACATCTGTTCTGACTTTTCCAGACATACCTTCACATGTGATAAGTTGGTCTCTTTTGTCCAGAAACATTTCCCTTGCTCTAAAGAGAGAGTGCTTACTGTTAGATCAGTAATGGGTATGGCAATAGTTCAGACCAGTTGAAGGATGGATTTGATCTAATCTGCTTAGCCTGGAATGACAGCTCGGATGGGGTGGGGGTAGGTGGAATGCAGCATGCTACCACTGCAGAGTTAACTAAATCTGTTTGTTATGCTGCTCTATAAACTTTTTTGTTACATTTTATGTAATAATGATACACATACCGTGTGTTTTTCTTTGCTTGCTGCAGGCTCTAGAAAAGGGATACAGAGTGGAGTTCCATGAGCCAGATACTTGGTGGAAGTTTGAACCTGAAGAATTAGAAAAGTAAGGTTTATATTACAGAAATCATTGTACTGGATACATAGAGACAGATAAATACATATGTAGTACTTTGTATTTTATTCATCATCATATTTTTTTTTAAATACTTAACTGCTAGTATAATATGTATTTTAATTAAATTGGCATTTGGAGATATGTCTCGAAATGGAAGTGTTATGAATAAACCCTATGATAAATAAATAGAAGTCTTGTTGGCCCAAAAAATCAATACTAAAATTCTGTTGGATTGGAATAGAAAAAATATTGACCCCCGTACGAATCTCTGCAATTATAATGAATAATTAATTATTCTAATAAATTTGTAATACAAAGCACTTGACATCAAGAAATAGGTAGAAGACAAAAATAATTTGCACCTTTTCCAAGGAGTACATCAATATAAGTGCTTTTTTGGTCTGCTTTTACAGATGTCTCGGTGTTAAAAGAGCAACAGTCAGTTACTAGTCAGTGAAGGTTAAAAAGAAAGCTCATATTTTAGATTTTTTTTTTTAATGATTTTGTGAAATTGTCCCTGGCATTCAGAGGATCTGACTTAGAGTGCTGTTGGACATAGGTCATTGGACTTCTGGGTTGTGAGAGTGCCTGAGAAGCTGCTTATTGTTCCTGGTCAATCTCTTTTGTCTCAGATGCCTCTGCTTTGGGAATCAGTACAGTATTAAACCAATTCAGGAAAAATTCATTGTTTGACATGTGTTCAACTACAAGAATATTGCACTGCAGTTCTCTCACTGACTGTCATTTCATAAGCTTCTGACTGACCTGCCTTGTAATCATTTCAGCTTTGTAAAGTCACCCCTACAATGCATGAAATAGGTGTTTCTAATTCTTACATTACTGACTTGGTGTTAATAAAGGCTTTAAAGTTTTCACCTTTTGTTTTTAAGCTAGCACTAACACATTTTTAGAAATGGAGTCATCTCTTTGCAGGATGAATTCTAGTAAGTTTTTTTAGTCTGGCATGCAGCACTATCAAGTTACAAAGCTCTCATAGTGACCAGACATTTCTAAGATGTGCACTGTGACAATCCCATTACAGGATAAGTGAATTTTCCTGTAAAATGATTCTGATTTCACATGATCTGTTTTGTCCAGAAACACTTCCCTTGCTCAGGTTTCTAAAGGTAACAGGAAAAACAAATGTGAAATGTTGTTACTGTTGAATTTTATTGTCCAGTCATAAAATTTACTCCTACAGTAACTGTCTTCCCCAAAAGCAAAGGAAAATCCTTGAACTGTGAAGTGCTTGCTGCCAGTTCTTAGAAGCTTCCTAGAAATATTTTAGCAGTTCCAGTTGCTTTAAATATTTGAATGGAGGCCCATTGCCTGGAAAATTCCTTCTGTGCAAATGTAGGAAACAGTGATGTGAGGTTTCATTCTGGTTTTCAATTGTTTGGAGAGAGAGCTCAGATTTTTTTCTTCCATCTTTGTGTGTTTGGGAACTAGGTAATGATAGAGATGTCATTGTTGTTCTGGGATTCCCCTTATGAATTTTGAGCTCGACATTTTGTACAGTACCTGGGCCAATACTATGCTAATAATGCATTTGGGTTGTTTTATTAGTTGTCTGGAGTCATACATTCTGATTCCCTCCTCATTTAGGGATCATTTAAGACTTTCTGGTAGTTGGAATAAAAAATACCCTCCCTCCTACTTAATTAACAAAAGACTTTTCTAATATTTTCAAGACGTGGTCCTCATTTATATGTTTTTAGTGGTGCTGTATATTTTTAGTAAGTCTTGTCAAGTGATATAATATCTTGATAATCTGTAAGTCAGGTGTTTTTCTAGATACAGCTTTTATGGGATTCTTTCTGACACAACTTAGTGTGCTTAAGAAATCTGTGAAAAGGCTCTAGGTCACCAGTGGGTGAATTCTTGATGTCAGGAATGTGACATGTTTCAGTGGGGAATAGGTATCAGTGTCTCTTTCTTGCAGTGCTCCCCTGAGGTACAAATTGTTGAAGTCACTCGCATATTTTGCTTTTAGTCTGGTCTTGTGAGCATAACTTTTGTGACAACATCTTGACCCCACAGGGTAGTGCTCAAGACTTCCTGCATAGCATTTAGATGTTAATATATAAAGAATTTTGTACTTTGATACCATTTTTAGGAGATCTTGATCACTGCAGGTGAGAGGAAAAAAGTGGTAGAATCACTGGTTGAAGAGAAGGAATTATTTTATTGTTAGTATTTTCTTTTTTAAGTGCTTAATCAGAGTTAGATGAAAAAATTACCAATTACCTTCATCATGTTTGTGCACTTTCTGGGTAGCTGGTCACTCAGGAACTAGAACTTCCTTTTTTTTTTTTAAGTATACATCTGATTCAAGCTTTTGGGGAATAACAGGTATCCTGGGTACAATCTGTATTTTGGGACAGATGTTTTAATTTAAAAAGCACCCACTGTGTGAATTCACACAAGTGAAAAGCAAACATGTTTAATGCAATCCATTTTCATCCAGTATGATGATAAAGCTGCAATTTGGTATGGACTTCATTAAATTTGAGCTGATTCTTTTAAGTAGTCATGTCCTGTTCAGGATTACTTTACCAGTATGTTGGTATGTAAGATTCTTCTAGTGTAGAAGCATTTAAGAGTGACAGAACTTTACTATTATGGATAGATTCAGTGTTCCTCCGAGCAAAAGATGTGCCTGAAGAGGAGATCCCAGTATTAAATGACACTATACAGCAGATTTGTTTCCCTTTTGAAATTAATTTCTATGCTTTGTGTGATTTTGCTGTGGGTGATTTTATTGTCCTGCATTGTTCTTTAAAAAAAGTACTTGCTCATTTATGAGGAGATTATACCCAAGTAGACTCAGTTGTGGATGAGTGTGCACTTACTTGAGCTGTAATCTTTCTCTGAGTACTAAGGTATGGAAAATAGTGAATAACTTTGTGCCTCTGGCAATTGGCATAAAAGGTCCTAGACTTCCTCATCTCAGTTGTTCTGCCATGAGAGTCAAGTGCTTTGTAGAAGCCTCATATTTCTAGGGGATTGGCTTTTTTTCTATACCATTAACATTTTCATATTTGTGAATAAAATCAAAACTGTTAAGACTTGTTAACTGGTAAGTTTAACGTGCTGCTGCTCCTGGACTTTTTTAGCACAGTGTAGAAATTAGTAGCATTTAAAAAATGAGCTGCTTGTTATCATCACTCTAGCTTCTGATGTTGTCTCATGGAAGAGTATCTGTGAGATAAATACTTAAGCCTTTTCTTCTCAGAAAGAAAACTGATAAAATACACTTTAAGGAGACAGAATAATTCTGAATACTTCTGAGATCCTCAATTCTTCATGTTCCATTATGAATGTGAAACCAGGGTGCTACCTGCAGTATGCTTTGAACCCCCATCAACTTGATACATAACTACCTTGTTGTAATAATACGCACAAACTCCAGAGTTCGGGGGGAGGAACTCAATCTTTTACAGTATTTCTGTATAGAACATTACCTTTCCAGTATAGCCTGCTCATTCCCAGTACTCATGTCTCCTCTAAAGAACTCAGCAAGTTTGTAACAAGGCCCATGCCTCTTCTGTCCCTGGCAGAATGCTCAAAGATACAGGCATGTATTCCTGTTGGTATGACTTGGAAATAATTCAGCTTGGATGAAGTTCCTTGGTGATAAGAATCTGTAGGGTTATATTAAATGCTTGGCTACCCTAACTAAACATTTTGGACCTTTTATATCTGTTCTTTTAGATTCACTTCTGTTACAGTGCTGGCAGTTCTCTTTAGACATTCAATTTATGTATAAGGCTTGTGGTTTTCATTTTGGGAGAGACCAAAATTTGCTGTTAATGTGGATTTAAAGATGCTGTTCCGTAGATTCTAAGGAGATGGATACATTCTATTGTAATGTTTAATGTCTCAGGTTCTTAGCAGGGAAATTCCTCCCAGAAAGTAGCTGTTCACTAAACACTGCAAGAATAGGCCAGCACTTTTGGCCTCTCTTCCCTTACTTGCGTTTGGGTACATTTCTATATTTACAGCAAGCATCAGTAAGAGCTAGGAGATGAAGGTGTCTTGTGCATCCTGTTCTGGTTCAAAACTAAAATTGCTTCTTATTTTATTTAGAGAACTATTAATGAGAAAATACTCTTGTCATTGAGTCTTGAAACCATGTTGTTTCATTTTTTTATCTGTGTTTGAACATTGCTTTCCTAAGTAGCATGTGTAACATTATTCATCCCTCTGCTCATTAGTTAGCATGCCAGTTTGTCATGACCTGATAGCTGAGCTACCCAGGGTAGTCCTGAGAGTTGTGTGAGATTTGAAAGGGAAAGGAGGAGGGAGGAAAAGAGAGGGAGAAAGGGACTAAGATATCACTACTCTTGGATCCAGCAGTGTCTCGGAGGACAGGTTGAAATCTTGAGTTCCTCGGTGATTAAGTTCTTCAATCAATACCCTACTTTCTGTTTATAGACTTGGGATATGGGTGACATTGCCCAGCTTCCATAGGAAGCTTGGAGAGGTGGTGCAGATTTACATGAGAAGCATGGGGGGGCAGTAACCCCTGTTTCTCCCATGTGCAAGCGTGAGAGGAGTAGCATTGTCCCTTTCTACCAGTTGAGTTGGGGGTCGTAGACACCTGTATTTAAATACCTCTGGATGACCCCCTGGTAAGGGACATTGCCAGTTCCTCAGCACAGTAGTCATGGTTGATCAGCAAAGAAAGGGACACCATCCAGCCTACAAAGAACTGAAGTCAGTTCCCTGATCTGTGAGGGGCAGGCCTCGGCTTGAGCAGGAGAGCAAGGCTGTTGCTGCATTCCACACCTCCCCTTTCTCATTCTCCCTTTCAGGATGTATTTTACTACCACGTGAGGTTTGAGACCTTAACCCTTTTAGGAGTAGCTGGCCTCCTACGCAAGTAGTCTGATGAATAAATAAAAATCAGAGTCCTTCTAGGGTACCTAGTCCTGGTGAATAACATCACATTTCTGTATGAAGAAGAATGACTGTGTTGTTATTTAATATATGTAGTGGTGAAAATTGTTAAATTACTTTTTTTGGAATTGTTAAACTTTAACCTAAGTTGAATAAGGAGACAGTGAGAATGCAGATCTGAAAAGCAGGAAGGAAAATTGTGAATTTAGATTTTTTTTTTTTCCCCCTTTAAAGATTGTAACCATATAAACATGCCAGACAATTTATTTACATTTTTATTTTTTTAGGAGGAATAAACATGGGGTCACCCGTGAGAAGATTGCTCAGATGTTGGAACGATATGAACCTCAAATATCCATACCTATTGTCATGAATTCAGTGGCACCTCCCCACAAAAACACGCCAAGGCCACCTCTGCAGCGAAGACATAGGTGGGGAGGCAATACAGACTCATGGAATTCTTTCAGTATTTCCAGTAGCCGATAACACAGTTGCAGTCAGTTAATAAAAATCTGCCCTTCTAAAATATGTCATCACCTCCCATAAAGTAGTAGATGATCTGTGTTTTAAATAGGCCTGTTTCAAGACCATTTTCTTCTGGAGGTTGTTCCTTTAACGGACTTGCATGTAAATAAAATTGTACTTTAAATGGTTTTTAAACGATATTTATTATGGTTGTAATAACTTTCATTTTAGTAAAGTATTTCATATAGTATGACATACAGCAGAGTCTTCCTTCATAAACCTAAGACAATGATGTTGTCATATAGCAAGTAACTGTTGAGCAGTTTCTTTTTAGAAAAGGTCATACTAGATATCTTCTAAAAGAGAATTAAAGCCCCAGAAGAAGAGGTTATTTATGTGATAACCAGTTTTAGTGACTGTCATTATGGTTTAGGAGATTTAAAAAAAATGTCTTGGGCTGTCCTTTTGTTCTATTTGACATATATGGCCAAGTGGCAAAATTTTGGCATGTATTCTTGGTTTTCAGTTGTGATATTTGGGGTTTTTCTTGTCTCGGCAGCTCATCTGGCAGCTGCAGCAACATCCGGCCACTACAGTACTCACCTCCTTAAATTGTGCAATCTGAATTATCTTCTGGTTCTTCTCACTGGTAGCACATAAACCATGATGCTGGCTGCACGGCACCAGCTTTTTTGTGCTGTATAAAAAAAAAAAGTACATTTTAGTGATAAACCCAAAAAATTTCACTTCTATGTCTAAGTCAATTTTTTAAATTTACAATTAAAAAATGAAGTATTAAAACATTAGTCTTGTCAAGTCTCAGCCCACAGTTGGGATGCATCAGTTGAACACAAACAGTGGATGGAATTCTGTAAAACCACACTGCATTCCTAATTTTGGCACAGCCAATATAATTTGTTTAGTCCATAACAAAAAATGAGCCAGCATGGAGACTGACTAATCTATTGCCCTTTTTCTCTCACAAAATTCTGCCTTTGTAAGTGTTCACTTTGCTTTCTAACAGCTTGTATTTGTTTTGTGTTGTGGCAGTAGTTCAGTGCAACAGTTTCCAAGTTTCCATTCTTTTCGAGCTTGTAGCTTTACACAGATGAGCAGTATTCCAAATCTGCTAGCTGAAATAACCTGTCTTCAGCTGTAACTACAGCTGATTTCTTTATACACTGAATGAGCAAATCCTGAATAGGAAGTCTTGTCAAGAACGTGAGTACATAGCTAAAAGAATGTTTCTTGTTTTCTCTTTCGGATTTGGTGGAACAGCCATCAGAATTTTGAAAATTCCAAAGCCAGCATAATTCTTTTTTACTTCAGACAATTTTTGAGTAGGCCCTAAAAATTGCTTCATCTTAAAGTCTGAATAAGATGTAAGTTGAACATCCAGGTATATAATGAAGTAACTTTCTGTGGTTTTCTATGCCTCTTGTGCCAGTCCGAATTTGTACAATGGAATGTTTATCTGCAATAACATTTTCATAAGAGATTCTATTAACTATAAAAGTTGAAGTGTGGAGTTTCACATTTTAGTAACTGTTTTAATTATCTGAAAAAGAATTTCAAGTGCTTCAGTAGTGCATGGATTGTTAATATATTGAATTATGTATATATATATAAAAAAGCTCTCCAACCATATTGTCTTCCCTTATTGTCTGTAAATCATACCAAGTTCTGTTAGTCTATTTTAGTTTCCTTTATTATCTTTTTCCACGCCTCAAAAGAATCATGGAAATCATTGTAAATGGTCAGTAATAGTTTCATTCTCTCAAAGTTTTTATATTTAAACGTGAAAGCATATTTCAGGTGGGAGAAAGATAAAAAGGTTTCAGACTCATATTACTTACTCTCTACTACTTTAAGCCATAATAAAGTGATAAAAGTGATTGAGGCTTTATGTAATACTCCCACAGCGTGCTGAGGTATGACAAAAAAGAGGTGGTTACTGAAAATTGTTGTTATTGTATCTTTCAGTACCTTCTATCTTCAGTTTTTAAAGGAATTGGATTTTTTAAGCAATATTTAAATTCCCTTTAACTGAAATTTGTATTTAAATAGATGTGACCACACTGTTTTAAAATTTTCCTGTGTTGTTAATAAATTATTGGTGAAAGGTGAGTATTTCTGATATGCAGAGCATGTTGCTCAGTAATAGGTTTGCAGTTTGCAAAGGACAACACATAACACTCTTGCAAGCTGCTTATTCTGTAAAGCTGTATTCCAGGGTAAGTACAGTGACATGGCAGGTGAGAAC
>VWZY01012029.1:87888-107354 GCA_013399075.1 Chloroceryle aenea
GAACTACCCCTTTCTCATCTATCTGGTCTGAGTCCTGTATGTTCAGTTACTACAGCTGTCATCTTCATAACGCTGGATCCACTCTCCCTTCCCTTTTCTACCCTGAACTATAAGCCACACCTTATTCTGTACATTTTTTAATGTCTCAGATCAAACTGATGCTGATTTGAAAACTGACTATATTTATTTCCCCTCCTCCTCAGCTGTCCTTTTGATTTTTTTTTCCTTGTTCTGCTAAAAGTAGTATTTTCTGTCATACAGTATCTTTTTCTTCGTTCCTTTTCTTACTAGCCTCACAGAATTTGCAGCATCTTCTTCTGTCTCGTGTTTGTTCCCAGAACTATGGTCTGTGCTTTGGTGTGTATCTAATTATATATCTTTGCTACAATTTTGCTGATTTAAGCTATTTTAAATGCAGCTAAACTCTGTCATCTTTCGATGAAAGTTCCTAATAGAAAATAGCTTATTAGACACCTCTGAGTATTTAATTCTGCTCTCATTGTACCTCTGCTGCTTCCTTATACTCCAATCCATGTATTTCCTCAGCTTTGATTTGCCTGTGTCTCACCTCAAACTTGTTTGTGTCTTATCTCAAACTTCATTTTACATTTGGTTTGTGTGTGAACATGTTTTGGCAAGACAGGCCAACGCTTCACGCTGTAAATCTAATTTTGACTTTTAAAAGCTTTTTGTTGTACTTATAGATGACAGCCATCAAAATAGACTATAGAGATGTGTTCAAGCAATAGGATGATGGATCAGGATACGTGATAGGCTTTATTTGCTGGCTAAAATAACAATTGATTGTTTGACATTGAAAGAGTGAGAGTTGGTGCAGAAGAAATAGTAGTAGTGTAGAGTAGTAGAAATACACAATCAAGATATTATTTAGGAATTCTGATCTGTCTTATTTGTGGACCACATTTTAGGACGTGATTTATTTCTCAACCTCATAAGAGCCTCTGTAAATGTGCCCTTTCCAGTTAGAAGAGAGCTTCTCTCTTGCAAGTGGAATTTCATAAGCTGGAGAGCAGTAGATTGTAAGGGAGAGGAACCAAAAAACAGATTGTGAGAACTCACAGAATATAGTTCTTGAATGCAGATCTTATTTCTCCTAAACCAAGGATCCACTGAGATTCAATGCTGCCTTGTACTTGGTTAGATTATATATACATCATACACTATGTTATAGCTGTAACAGCAACGCTGTTTTTCATTAGGAAAGAAAAAGATTGATACTTTTAAGGTAATTATTACAGTTTACATGTTTTTTCAGAAGCTGTGAATTAGGCTTTGTGTCTACAGTGGATAATGTCATTTGTTTGGTCAATTGCAGTCTTCATCAGTGGGTTTCATGGTTGTCAACCTGGATCACCAGCTTTGTAAGATGATGTGTGTCAAGTGTGCTCTGGTGTTTCTGAGAGGAGGGTGCTTAGGATTTACTGTGAACTGGTTGCTTCATAGAACTGGAGAATCTGTTAGGTTGGAAAAGACATTTAAGCCCTACCATTAACCCAGCACTGCCAAGTCCACCACTAAACCATGTCCATAAGCACCACGTCTGCATGTGCAGCCTCTTGCATAGCTCCAGGCATGGTGGCTTATATCCACATATGCACTAGTGCTATAGTTTGTCCAGGAGTGCTATAGTTTGTCCAGGAGTTAATGAAAAATCCAGACTGATCATTCTCTGGGAAGGTGGAATTTTTCCATCCTCTTACAGATTTTTGAAGATGTTCCTTAAAATCTCACAGAGAAATGTCTTTATATGAATAGAAAGTGAAGGAGCACTGCTGCATGGTGGATTACACCAGACTTTATTAACTAGTGCTGTTTCTCCAAACTACTTCTCAACACAGCATATTTCTTGTCTAGCCTGGCTTAATTTCAACCAAACTTTCTTCATGCCTGAGCTGGTATTATCCAAGTAACAAAACTCATGTCCTCAAACTTGACAAGATGATTCATACCGTATTCCAGTGCATAACACTGGCATCTGTATCCATGTTCTCTTCAAAGGACTGAACGTTGACAGGGAGAATGGAAATGAAAATTGATTCTGTGAGTCTTCGTGGGTGAGAAGGCTGATGATAATCATCTGCAGTTTCTTCTCTGTGTTGCAAGTACCTCCTCTTCAGATAGATTCGGATCATTTGTAGCATTTCACTTTGTCCTTTTTTTTCTCCATCTTAACCTGCTTTTTAACACTGAGCCATACTTAATGGTGCAGAGAAATCCAGTCAAACAAAAAATGCTGTCTCTATCAGCATCCATCAGTGCCTCAATTGCTGATTTTTTTTTTTTTCAGGTTAGAATTTTGAATTGTGTCAGGTAAGAGATTTGTGGCAGCTAAATGAGGTTGAAAGCAGCTTTTGAGTTGTTTCATTTGTCCAGGAATTAGATGTTTGATATTAGGCACAAGTATATTCAGTGTGTATGTACATGTATATCAATCAGCATATTCAGGATGGATCTCCTTAATGCTGATCAACATATTCTATGACTAATGAGCCAAAATAAGAGATTGGCTCTTCCAGCCAGAAGACATTTATGACTTTCATTAACTAGGCAGGATCAGTCAGATCACCCCACCTGAAACTTCTTGTGGAATGAATGGGTTGTTGTTTGAAACTGAATTTCCTCAGGAGAGGCTCTGAGGCAACATAAGATGTTGCTGCTGAAAGCAGTCACCACCTTGCTCCCACCAACCACTTCCTTTGTCTTAGACACATTTTACTTCTTCCTTTGGCAAGTTAAATCAGCTTGACAACAAAGCAAGTATTTGTTTTTGAGGTAAATCTGCCCATAAGGAGGACGGATCTAGAGACAGGGTAGTGGAAGTGAAAGGGCAACATCTGGAACCAAGCAGGAAATGGTGACTAAGAGATGTAACAAAAAAGGCTGGTACCATTACTTTTTTTGTATACCAAAATTATTACTTCAATTTCTGTGGGGTTTTTTTGTTTGTTTGTTTTGTTTTTCTGAAGTAAATTCAAGTCACAAGGAATTCAGAAATTACTTGGACTTACCAGGTGGAGAAGGTGAAGTGTATCCAAGTGAATGAAATTTTATGTAAGCACCTCTACTATAATTTTGATGTTGAAAACCCACTCCACAGACTTTGGAGATTAATGATAGCATACATTTCTGGAAGAGCATGTACCTCATTGCTAGATGTTGTATAGAATCTCTTTTCAGAATGTACTGATTCCTCTATTTCATTCCAGCAATGACTGCAGGCGGAGTTTTTATCTCGAGCAAGCATCAGCTTCGATGTGTGCTAGAGCTGAAGTTTGTACACTTGCAACTAACTCATTTTTTTCTGGTTTTGCCATTTTCCAGCAATATGTGACTAACTTCTTTAGATTATTTACTTTGCATGTTCTACCTTGGCAATCGTGAAGGTTCATTTGTTTCTCCAGTGAAGAGCATCCTCTGAGCACTGACTCTCAAATGAACTGGACAGTGCAAACTTGAGCAGTAGGTTGCAACCTTTAAGCCAAGTGTAACAGAGTTACAGCAAAAAGCTTGTAATATTGTCTAAACAGTAGGCTGAAAAATGGCAAAATGTTGTTACAGAAAGGGAATTCCTGCTTCAACAAAGATGCTACTACATTTTTGCAGTGCTGTTTATTACTAACCAGTTTTTTTAAATGCATAATGTATAGCAAAAGTTAAATATCAACTGGACCAGCACCTTTTTCGTTTCCCTTTTTCACATGTTGTATATGTTTAAAAACAACTTGCAAGCAGATGCCCCTGTAAAGAAGAGAAGTCTGTCTCCATGCTGGTTCTTGAATTTTCTCAGTGTTTGTATGCCCTGTGGTTTCACAAGAAACAACTCAAAAGGCATGTAGTTGGACTAAAAGAGGAGGAATTAAGGTAAAGCTGAATAAAACTAGACAACAATGTGCAGGCAAATGTAAAGGCAAAAAGCTTTGCATGAGACTGGGTATACCCCAGATGGGAAGCTTTTAGATATGCCATTGTGGTATATGCATTAGAGTGTTTCCTTGGAGCAGTATTTTCTTAACATCAGATGAAAACCAGAAGTTGCATGGGAAAATGAAGAATGATAAATTTTTATTACTCTGCATTTAGTAGCTCAGCACTTTCCTTTTGGCTTCAGGAAACTGAAACCTTTAGAAAACCAATCTTGCGGAACTGCTATAAAGCCCCATGTTGCCAGAGCTTAGAAATGACACGTGTTGCATTTATTATGAACTGCTGAATGTCACTTTGAAGGTCATATCCAGGTATGCTAAATCATCAACTTGGACAGACACTTTCATTTGTTATTGTTTTGACATGGATCATTTTCCATGCAACAATAGCTGTTAATCTCTCTGGATCGTCTGGGTTCTTCTCCCATTATTTGGTGGATGTATTTCTCCTGTTCTTGCAGTCTAACATGAATCCTGTCCAGTGTGGTTGTCCTTCCTGATTCAGAATTAATTGTAAGGAGAGAAAATAGATGTGCTGCCCTCTGAGACTTTCCTTTCTGCAAAGTTCTACCATACCTTTTGGTGTGGCTTCCTAGCCTAAGAAAATTCCCATTAGTGTTGTCCTGAAAGTGTTGTCAGATATGTCAGGAGTTGGGCACCAGAAACGTGCCTGAATCAGTGCTGGATGTTCATGTCCATCAGCAGCAGTGCAAATTCCCATGTGGGAGAAGTGAGTGGTAACCAAGAGTTACAGCTGCAATAATACTAAGACTGGAGAAGTCCATTTCTTTCCTGTGCCACATTGTCAGCTGACATTGTCAATTGGGTTGTCGTTTCTGCAGAGTTGTGATGACAGCACAAGGGCCTTTAAGTACAATACTAAGTTCTTCTTGGAATTGGTTCACAGGTCAGATGATTTATTCCCCACTCCATTAAAAATGGGACATTTTTTTCTATTTCACTGCTAAGGGTTTTATGCTTCTGAAAACTCTTAAGTTCTAAACCCACTTTCAAGTCATGAGTTCTTATCACTGAAGAAGAAAGTTAATATCAGGATTTAAGATCTAATCTGTGATGAGTATACAAGTTCTGCAAATCTGGATCATATGTAGGTAACCAATCTCTCCAGCTATCCCTGTAGATGCTTCACTTTTTATATCATTTAATTCCACAGACAAATAGGATCTTTTCAACTTTTTTTTTTTTTTTTCTGGCATGCCATGTTTTGGTTGAGTTTTTTTAGAAGAGGAAGGAGACATGTTGCTGAGTAGAAAACAGTGAGGAGAATTTGGGGTGGATTTCATCTTGGCTATCTCCAAGCATCTGCAGTATAGACATATGTACCTATGCCAGAAGGTGCTGTATTGAGAATACTTTGATTTGAAAATGGGGAAGCCAGTTCTCATTGCTTGGAGGAAAGCACCATGTGAATTTAAATGCCAGCATTTGAAGGAAATCCCATTTCTTAGTAGGATGTCTTACTGGATGCTATTATAGGGCAATAAAATTCAAGTGCTTTTCAACAAGCTCTTTTCTAGTGCCCATTGCAGCAATATCAAGGCAGCAAGACTTTTGAATCCTGTTCCAGTCAAGTAACTTTGTGGCTATACTGAGGCCAAGAAGGCTGCTGAGGTGCTTTGCACTCAGGGAATTAGGAGGGTATGCTTTGTAGAGTTCAAATATAAAAATATATTGTTAGTCTTATATAAATTTCAAGAATGAATAAAGGGTAAGAACAGTTTTCCTTAGGTAACCTTTAGGTCCCAGGTCTTTCCCTCTGCATGCACAGTCCACCCTATTTATTTATTTATTTTCTGTTTCTATCTTAAGAATTTCAAAATACAGCACTTAAACCAGCTTATATTGTATATGAATGCCCAGAAAAGAAATAATTTTATCCTATAATTCTCCTAGCTACTGCTTTGTTTGCTTTACTGTTGTATGCGGAGAAGACAAGAATGACAGAAAAGGAGCAGACATTTGATACAAAGTTTTATCAGTCAAACTTAGCTCTGAAAATCTCATCTCTCACTGAAGAGTTGCTTAGGGAGAAGTTAGATTTCTGGATGAGTGTGGGTTTTTGGTGTTGCGTTGATTGTTGGGTTATGTTGGTTTGGTTTGGTTTTTTTGACACGTGCTCATTTCAGGGTTAGCTGGTTGATGAGCTAACAAAGATTTCAGACAAGTCACTGTTAGGACCTGTTAAACTGAATAAGAAAAGCAAACAAAAACCAGGCATTCTGAAAAGAGCTGCAAATGCCATTGTAAATAACCTCCTACATCTGTGTTAATTTTTCAGTACTGTATGTTGCTGATAAGGTAGTAAATAGTTTCAAATACGTATGCATCCACACATCATATAGTGAGCAGCAAAAGTCAGAGTTGCTGTAGTCAGTGTACCACTACATTATTCAGATTTTTGGTTACTATATTTTTGAGTCCAGCTTATCTAAGTATGGTCCATTTAACAATAATGGATACAATTTTCTTACTGTGTCGTCCGCTTTGTACCTTTCTGCTCAGCGTGACATTTAATGAAATTGAGGAGAGCAGCAGCTCTGTAGTATCTGTTATTCAAATGCCATTTAGAGAGACATTTTGTTTGGTCTTGCAATGATTTGTAATACTTTTTTAAAGCCAAGTTCGTGAGGTGGAAAAGGTTTATTTAAGTGGGTTTCAAATGTTCAGGATTGTTCTGGATTGCAAGAATTGCAATTGAATTGATTGCTCTAAATTGTGTTCAAGGCGCAGTTGGATGAGGCCTTGAGCAGCCTAGTCTAGTTGAGTGGTGTCCCTGCCCATGGTGGGGAGGTTGGATGAGATGATCTCTAAGGTCCCTTCCAGCCTAAGCCACTCCATGACTCTGTGAAGGTGTGTGTTTGTTTAAGCAGTAAAAGGTTTTATATGAGATTTTATCCATTTAAAAAAGCAGGTGATCTGCGTTTGGGCATCATATTAACATGAAGTACCTATTCTTCAAACTGAATACCACAAACTGATTTTTCTTTTAACTTTTTGTTTTTCTTATTTTCACGTAGGGAGGCAATTTCAAAGGAGAACACTGGGTGCCTGTTGAGAAAAGCAAAGCAAAGGAAGAAGCGAAAAAGAAGCCGAAAATTAAAAGGCAATCATGCAGAAATTATGAATAAAATGTTAGGTGAAGCAGCTCATCATCCAGTACCAGAAGACCAGGACACATCGGAAAGTGAAGAGGATGATTCAGAAGAAAACAGCAAATCATTGTGTACGTTGAGTGACAGTCCAGAGGATGCAGTAACACTTTATGAAGAGCAGCCTCATGGTAATGATGAAAGCCTAAAAGAAGCTGCATTTGTTTCAAGAGAAAGGTTTGCTGTTGCTGTGTCTGAGGTCTCAACAATGTCAAACAGTACGCTGAAAACTGAATTGCCTGTAGAAAGTGACAGTTCATTTCTGATAGATGTAAAACCTTTTGCTACTGAAAACCAAACCAAAAGTGCATTTAATGATGAGGAAACAACTCAAGGGCACAAGCAAAAACTTTGCAGAAGCAGTTCCTTGAGAATAAGCAATGATAAAAATTCTGTGCAGGAAACAGAAGGCATCTTTGGAGATTCTAACATGCCACTGTTAAGCACAGAAAACAAACTGGGATCCTATCAAATTGCATGCCAAGCTGACATGGAAGCTAAGCTGTTAAGTTTAAATGGTGAAGAAAAAAAAATCTCTCCGTGTTACAGTTCAAGCGTACATGGTAAAGTGCCTGATAACACAGAGGACAAAGGTGCATTAAAAGCAGAAGAGAATAGATCTAATGCCTGGGCTTTTTTTCCAGTTAATTTACGTACTGAGGAATTGCAGCTGGGCTTTGATACACAAGTTTCTCTCTCTTCTTGGTCTGAGGATAAATTCAGAGGTGAACAAAGAGCCCCAAAAATGAGGAAACCTGAACAGATTTATATGAATAATTCAACACAGTTAAATTGTTGTTGGTCAAATCAAGGATTGCTAAAGGCAAACCATGAGGTAGCAGTAACTGAGGAGGCTGGCAATATAATAAGCAGTGGTCTGTTGGCTTCTCGAGCTGGTGAGATGCACTTCAATACCCTTGCAGAAGCCAGGGCCACCTTCATCCAGTGTTCAAGTGAAGTAAATGTTCTGGGGAATGATGCTGCACCAGTTACATCGAAGAGTAAAAGATACAGAAGAATTGTCAAGTTGGCACCAAAGTTTAATCTACCAAGACAGATTGCTGGTAGTACTGATGGAGGGAAGGAAATACCCAAAAAAGATGATGTTCCCCAAAAAAGTGGTTTGGAAGTGAGCCAGAAGAGCTTTGTAAGCAAGGACTGTGGAGAGGAATGTGAACAGGACTGTGCATTGCAGGAGTTTTCTGCCCCTTACAGAGGCACCGAGGCACCCTGTTCCTTGCTCACCCCACACACTGATGCTCTGTTACATGGTATTTCTCCTGTTCATTTGGGACAGTCTTCTCCTGTGCCAAAATATTCCTTCAGGGTTTGTTTAGTTTCCAGGACAAACGAGGAACAAACTACAACTCTTAAGCAACAACAGGTAGTTGATAACAAAGAGGATGAGAGTGAACACATTTCTTCAGAAGTTACAAATAGGCAACCAGATATTTTGTCTTCTGTTAAAGTTGTTTCTGAATATGCAGAAGATTCTAGTACATTGGCAAGGTGTGATGAAAATACGCGTGAAGCAGGTGACCCTGAGCCAGCAAAGGCCTCACAACTTGAAGATAATCAAGACATGAATATGAAATGGAGTTTTCTAGGACTTCCCTTATCATTAAGATTTGCTTTTCAACTTGTGCAGCTCTTTGGTTCTCCAGGTATTCCACTGGGTAATAATAATATTTTTACTACTTCGTAAAATAAATTAAAAACAAACAAACAAAAAACCCAAACAAAGCTCAAACACCAAAAAAAAAAACAAACCCCAAAACCAAAACCAATTGAAAACCGAAACACTGCCCCAAAACCAGACAAAAAGCCCCCAGAAGCTCTACACTTAAATACTCAGTTTTATTGCAAGTGCTAATTAATCAAAGATTAATCCCATTGAAGGAAATCACTGCTACTTTGGTGGCTTGTGGGTTTTGTTTTAATTTTGTTTCAGTTTTGTTTTGTTCTTTTGGGGTTTTTTTGCAGGGTTTTTTGTTTGTTTGTTTGGGTGGGTGGGTTGGTTGGTTGTTTTCTTCTGAAATCATCTCCAGTCTCCGTTAAATGTGCCACTAAGGCAGAAACTATTGCCTATTTGCTGTCTTTAACTGAAACTTAGCTTCAAATCCAAAGCATGAAGCTCTTCTTCATGTTTTAATACAAGACTTTATTGTGTTGATTACAAAACTAAGTGAAAACATGGTACAAAATGTGTTCTCTTATATAAAAATTACCTTTTCTGTTACTCAGTAAGGATTTTTTACCCCCTGTAGCTTAAATTCTGTTGAAAATCTTTCCCAAAATCTAATTTAATTTGATATTGAATGCCAAGCTTATAAGTTGCATTTATCTGATAGAGAATATCACCTTTTTAATCATGCATGATTAAGAAGTGTCCCAATGTCGTGCATGGACCTCTACACCTGTTTGGTTCAGTAGAATTTAAAGTTAAGCATGTATTTTCAAATGCAAATTTTAAGATGACAGCTGAGGAGCTGCTGATGTCTGCTTATCAGCCCAAACTGACCTCGAGATTTCTCTGGTTTTTATTGGGAATGTCAATGATAATGTTTCCTACCAGAAGAGTCATGCAGAGCCCTGGCAGCATTAAACGCCCTGGTCACCAAAGGACCTGCAGCGCTGCTTTATCTAAATCTGGCACCACACATCAAAGAACTTAGGGCTGAAACACAGCAGAGAACTACTGCTGACGTCCTCAACTATTAAATAGAAAACATTTTTCTTCTCCAAGCTTTGAGTCTTCATATCTATGATCTTAAATTTCGTCATCCTAGAGAGAGTTGGCCATGCACAATCCTCCAGGAAAAAAATAAACCCGGGGATTCAGAACCTCTCAGTAGGTTAGTGAACCAAATGTCGCCCTTCTCTGAGTCAGTAACGGGTGAAATTTGCTGGTGTTTAGATAAGTTTATTTTGTACAAAACTTTTAAGGGTTTCTCTCTGATGTCTGTCAGATGTCTGTCAGCTCTTCTGTCAGCTTGTGATAGCCGTTTGGTGGGGGATTTCCGTCAGTCCTGAGACCATGTTCGTATTTGACTGTAATTTTCCTACAGTTTCCAAAATTATTCTGCTTTTTTTATCCTCTGTTATATATTGATAGTCTACTATTTATTAATCTACACATTTGGGCTGTAGTAACTTCAAACACTGGCAATTGCAGTCAGTTTTTATTTGGGGCAGGAATTTTTGGTATATTAATGTCTCAGGTAGTTTATAAATAAAAGATTTAGTTGACTGACTTACTCTGTGCTTACATGAGAAACATGCAAACGTGTTTTAGACTGGTTTCTACAAAGAATCTGTTTGCAGCTCAGAGCTAAACATTTTAGAAAGTAATTTCTTTGAAATAGCACCAACCCCTATAATTAAACATTTTAAAATATAATGGTTGTTACTTACATTGCATTTTGTTTAATATGGGGGCTGAAAGCTTTCTGGTTTTCTTGTTTGAGCCTAGTTTTGGGAAGGTATGTGGGGAAAATGAAAGTATGGTAGGAAAGCATTTTCCTGAAAGAAGAAACCAAAACCAGATCTCCCTCTGCTTTAGATCTAGAAAACCTAAATCCTGACTTTGTTGCTGGCTCGTTTAAATATCAGCTGATCTTTTTTTTTTAAGTCTTTACAGATAACGTGAGCAAGAATTGTAGTTCAGTGATATATTGTGGGCATGGAGAGATGGATCACTCAATTGCAACAAATATTTTATTCTGCAGAATCCTTGTTGCCAGATGATTATATAGTTCCTCTTGACTGGAAAGTTTCCAGGATGATCTATTTACTGTGGAAGAGCTCTGTGGAGGTATGAACTTTAAGGGATTTCAGAAGCCTTTCCAATACTCCAGGTGTAAAGACGAATTCTTCGGTTCATAAGCAAAATTATGCTCTTCCTAATAATTTTGCTTTGTGTGTTTGTTTGGTTGTTTTTTTTTTTTTGGTGGTGGTGGGTTTGGTTTTTTTTGTCCATTAAGTACAGCCTACCATCATCCTTTCTTATGGTTTTCTCTCATTATCTGAGCAAATTTCATTCTCCACTAGTGTAGCTTCTTCAGGGCTGCTTCTACAAAGAGTTCTAGCAGAGAAGTCACTCTGAGTGACTGATAGCAAATTAATTCTCCCTCTTTAGTTAGAAACTGTTAACATACAAATGACATCTTTTCCCACTGTTGCTTTGTGAAGACTTGTTTCTATGTAAGGAGCACTAAAGTGTCCAGTAGTGGAAATGAGGAAAATTCTATAAATACAATGAATAAGTGATTATAAAATAGAGCATGGACTTTGTTCTTTCCCAATATAACAGAATCTCTTGTCACATACTTTCTTCACTCTGGACTGTTATCTATTTTAGGAAAAACAGAAAACAAATGGATTGCCCAATGAAAACGCCTTGAGTGGTAAGTGTATTCTGTGATACAAAAACATGTATGACATGCTGCTCAAAGGAGAAAGCAGACAATGCTGAAGTGTGTCAGAAGTTTTCAGCACAAATGAGTGATAACACTCCTGTGTGCAAAAAGCACAGGGATGTGGTAAATAAATCCATGCCTTTGTTGACTGCGTATGTAACACGGTCAAGCTGTGGTTGCCATGAATCAACACTTTGTTTCCTGATGCAAGTGCTGAAATTCCTTGCCTTGTAAAGTCTCCCATATGGAAGTAATCCAACATTAAGCTCTAGTTTCCCATTCTAGATCAGAAGGATGTTTAGCATGAAGAATTCTTTCTTAGATTGTATTTCTTGGAGAGTTTGAGCATCTTCAACTTAATTAAACATAACAATCATTAAAATTTGCCATCATAATAGGTCACACACTTGAAGAGAGAGAGATACCGGGGTCTATGGGCAGATCTGGACTTGGGCATGCACTCATTCCTGCAGCGTGGAGGTTATGGGATAAGGTTACTGATTGTCTTTTTTCATTATTTCCATATTGGTTTAGTGTAACTTCAAAAATTCCATAATTAGAGATTAAAAATACACAATATTAGCTCCCTGGAAGCTGATAGGATTTTCTGTGTAAAATAGTACAGGAGTATAAATGACAGACTACATAAGCTAATTTCAGGTGTCTTTGGCTTCAGTTTGTATTTATCTTTTAGATGATATTACTAGACTGGAAGATCTAAATAAAAGTAGCCAAGAGAATCAAGACTACTCTGCAACACTTCCAGAAAAGGAGCTGTTTCAAGGGGTGTTAGAGGAGAACATCATGACCTACACTAGTGCTGGCTGTCGGGATGCTGCATTTCATCAGTCATGACTGACCATCTTAAATTCTGCATGCAGGAAAAGATAATCAGTCACTCCTGTGAAATTGTTGCATTCTTGTATTATATTTTACCAAGCATCTAAAGAACATTGTTATAATATTTAAGGTGCATTTATTATCTCCTAAATTAATTGATTTATTTTTTTTCCTTCAGGTTAGAGTTGAGAGTTGTTTTGGGATTTATTTTTTTTAAGCCTGAATAGGGAAAAGAAAAGGCAGCATTTTGTTATAAAGCCATATGATTTTATTTTCCTTTTTTTCCTCTGAAGTCTAAAACTTGCCTAGTAAAGTGAAAGCAGTGGTCTAGCGTGCCTAAGAGCTGGATTTCATTTCCAGTTTGGTTACTGTGGTGATCTGCTGTGAGTCATGTCATTTCAGTCCTATTTTCCTTGTGTCTTCAGCACGAAGAGCAGTGCTGATGCCAGTAAGGCATCTAATTATGAAGCAATAGAACAGATTTCACCAAGTTATGAAAAAGTAATAGTTCTGCTTTTCAGTAAAAAATCAGCATCAGGAGGTCACAATAGGACTCCATGTACTTAAGGGTGAATTTTTCATGCATGTTTTCCTTTTGCATGACAACGTGTGCTGCTGGGTATTAGAAGGTATGCTATCATGTTCATGCTTGTCTTGGGAATTTTTGAACCCTTTGGTAACTTGGCAAAGTTTCTGCAGTTTGCTTAGGAGAGAGATTCTAGGTAGATTGTGATAAGGAAGGAAGAAGTTTTGGATCCAGCTGGAAAGTGCTAGCTTAACTTCTGTATCACTTTCCATCTGTTCTTTCCCAAGTGGAAAATGGATTAATCTGTAGTTTTAAAACAAGTACACTGAGGTACATGGAAATAGAATAACTTGTACCATGGACAAATTGAGCCAGAAAAAAAAAATATTCCAGATCCTGAGGCTTAAATTATTCCCTCTGAGACATCACAAGACTGCTGGATGTGGTCGGGAATCTGTGTCACCTGGTGTCCTGTGCCTGATGTCTGGTGGAAGAGGCAGAGGTGTGGACGTGTGCTCTGCTGGGACACTTACAAAAGCAGAAGTTGACATTTTAGAAGGTTTCTCAATTTTCACACTGGAGGTTCATGACAGAAATAAAGTAGTTGGATAGTTTGGGTTGGAGTTGAGGCCTTTTGAATGGGGGTTGATTTGGTTATATGCATTTTTATCTCATTGATAACAAAATGACATTGCTGGTCACTCGCTGATTAGCCTGTACCAACTACTGATGTAGGAGTGTGAGAGGCATCTCTCTGAACCCTGTAGTACAGTCAGCACTGATCTTGCAAGGTGCTGTCAGCACAGGATAGTAATAACATTGTGAAAATCTGGTAGCAGTATTGTCCTTTTATGTAACCAAATATTTGGTAAGCAAATAAAATATTTGGTAAGCAAATAAAGTATTTTTACCAAATACTTACCCCTACATTGGCCATAATTTTTCAGCAGTTATTTCTAACAGTGCAAATGTTAACACTCCACAGGAAAGATTTTTGCTTCTTATACTGACTGGCTGTCTCAGTGTGGATTTGTAACCTCATCTGCTACCTAGAGATGTCCAGATTTATTGATTGAAGTCTTTTTATGCTAAAGAAACAAATTTGGAAAGCTCTGTTCTCTTCTCTGAAGAAAACTCTGTTAACCTGGGAATTTTTATTTTACTAGCTTTTTCTGTCTGCCATACTACTCCCAAAATTGGTTTGGACTTCCTCTCCTCCTGGTTGTTGCCCTCTGTGCTTGTAAGCCAGCCACTGACTGCTGGTCTGAAACAAAACATCACTAGAGCCCAGTTTGTATCAGACTGTTTGTGGTAGTCTAATATGCTGCTGTGCTGGCTGATGTTAGGTCTACAGACTATGGAATTAAAGCAGAGTGTACTTGGCCCCAAAAGATGACTTCCAGACAGTGTTTGGCTTAAAAAAACCCAAAAGACATTGAATGCACAGAAGGACTTGGTTAGGAAGGTCTGTGCTGAGGTGCTGTGGTTAGGCTGGAGATCCCTGCTGGCAGATGAAGCCTATGCAGTGGTTGATTGCCCTGGTCCTGGCCACATAGTCCCATCCTCCTTGCAGCAGCTTTGGAGCTCAGCAGTCTTTGACTGGGGAATGCCAGGCTGTTACATTGCCAGGGCTCTACATTGGGAGTTCAGTGTTTTGCTTTGGGTTTTGGGTTTTTTTTTGTTTAGTTCAACATCTGTGGTGAGTCTGGGAATGTCCTGATGGCTGTTGAAGGGAGAGGATGAGACACCAAAGGTCAGATGGGTTTAGGCTGTTCTGGAGCTGTGGCCTGCTGCCTTGGGACAAGCTGGTGTGATGGCTCACTGCTGCCAAAAGTGGGAAGTGCCCTTCTCCCAGCTCTGCTCCGATTATCAGCTCCAGCAGTTGCTGGCTGACATGAAGTCTATAATGTAATTTTCTACCCAACAAAAAAGTAATGGATAGTTTTCTGCTGGGCTGACAAATTTAAATAAGCTTGTGTAAGGTCCAAATTGGTGCCAAAGCTAGGGCCCTGGAGCGGACAGGGCTGTGCTGCTGCAGATGCAAGGACATGCAGGCCTTCCTGCTTGGGTGGCAGTTGGCTCTGATAGTGGGGACCACACATTGTGCAACCACACCTTCAGATGAAAGACTGCCTTTAAGCCTATAGAAATGTTAGGATGTTAAATATGTATATGTTTTGTTTGGTTTTGGGTTTTTTTTTGTTTTTTTTTTAATATGTGAAAAGCAAAAAGCATCCCATTATTTTCAGTGGAATTGGACTCAGTCAGGCACAGGAGACCAGGTAATGCAGATGCGGGGCCAGACCCCATGTTGTTATTCTAGCAGCCCTCTGAGGCCTGCATGTGTAAGTGCTGTAAAAGGCAGGTGAGTTTTTCTGTTTGATGGTGCCCTGGTTTTGAGGGATAAGATTGACTTTCCTCACTACGAAATCATTCTCTTCTGTCTGCTGATTAAAGTAGACTTGCCAAGAATGGGCATAGAATCATAGAATGGTCTGAGCTGGAAGGGACCTTAAAGATCTTCTGGTTCCAACCCCCCTGCCATGGGCAGGGACACCTCCCACTAGAGCAGGTTGCTCAGAGCCTTATCCAGCCTGGTCTTAAACACTTCAGGGATCAGGCATCTACTAGTTCTCTGGGCAACCCCTTCCAGTGTCTCACCACCCTCATAGTAAGGAATTCCTTCCTAATGTCCAATCTAAATCTACCTTCCTCTAGTTTAAAACCATTGTCGCTTGTCCTGTCACCACATGCCCTTATAAAAAGGTAGGAAAACTGATGCATTCCTACTGAAAGCTTTTTAAATCATAGAAAATAAGTTGAGAGCTTCTATGATAATTTTAGTTCCTTTAGATTAGAAAGTAAACTAAGCATTGCTGCCAAGTGCCATTTCATCCGTTAGTCAGATGATCACACTTCTGTACTCATGCTCTGTAGAGGTGTGTTCTGTTCAAATGGGAGAGCAAACAGTGGTGGCTTTCCTCTGTGAAACAGTGTTAATCTCCAGTTGTTGAGAGAGCACCTTATTGCAGTACTGGCAGCACACCAGTGTTTGTTCTGGAGATTAAGCAAGAGTTCCTGGTTTAAAAAAATGCTGAGATCAGTGAAAACAGCATTATTTTGGTGCCTAGTTCTCCTCAGACCAGGACTCACGAGTGCCAGATGCTACGGAACAAGACAGCAAAACCCAGTGTCAGTTTAAGCATTCATCTGCAGAAATACTGCAAAATAAAAGATGGTGTGTTTCTTTTTGGAGCATAGCGGGCAGTAAATCCCTGCAGGAAGAATTCCTCCATTACAGCCCAGTAGGGTCATGGTTTTGATGAGGTAAATCTCTTAATGACATGTTATTGCTCTTCCTTTTCCTGGCTGGGCTATTATTGTCACTTCTCTGCTGCATGCGATGCTTCCGCAGCCAGAGTGAGCAGTTTGGCTCTATCATCAAATGCATGAAGACATCCAAATTCCATCCACATTCCAGTCTGGACCATCAAGCTGAACCCAACTGTCCCAGAGCCATGTGATCAGCAAGGCTGATTGGGCAAAGGAGGAGGAACATGGCACTTGGAGAGGCAGGACAGTCTCTTGGCTAGCATGAAAAAAATAATCTAGAAGATACAAAGCAGACTAAAGCAGTCTTCCAGTGTTGCCACAGAAAGTATCACCCCATGGCCAAATCTCTTCCAGTTGCTCCTTTGAGCCAATGATAATAAAAAAAATATGTATTTTCTCTAGCCTTTGGCATTTAACCACTGATTTCAAACAAAATGAAGCATTAAGAAGTGTACAGAATTACGACTGGAAAACCTCACCTGCCTTTTGTAGTGCTTACTAAGAAAACCTGGCCTAAAATTTGCTTAAGCAGAGAGTATCATTATCAGGGGGAATAAGAGCTGCCCAAAAGAGTGAACTCCGTAGCTTGAGGGCCTGTGGGATCCTGAGTGAATGTAACGGGAGGAAAAAAATGCAGCACTACAAAAACATTATGGGATATACCTATGCTATAGTTGTACTGGTTGAATGGCTATTCATTATATAGTGCTTGCAACGTGTAGAGAAATAAAACGTGTTAGTCATTATTTTTCAACCTTCAGATTGCCAAGTCCTTACAGTTTCTAGTTTTGCCATCTGGGTTTTCTTCTCTTCCTTTTCCATTCCCCTTGAATTTTTTATTTTTTCAATTGTTTTCCATCATCTGCTTACTCTCTGTTCTTTTCAACCAACATAACCAACAAAATAACCAACAGCTGAGTATGAGAAGGCAAGAAGCTTTTAAAAATACCAGACTGAGAAGAGCTCGCTTGTCTGAGGGTTAGGTTTGCAACTAACTGTTGAAGACTTGATACAGTTTGTGCTGTTGTGGTATTTCAGCAGATTTTTTATTTATTTTTTTATTATTTCAGAAACTTCCCACTTCGATTCCACCATGGAAGAACTTCAGTTGGCTGCCAAGGATTTTAAATGTGAGGAATAACGTGGAAGAAAGTAACTGCTGTAGATTTTTGGTGTGAATCTTTGGCCATCTCCCCCACTCCCCACCCCAGCCCTCCGATATCAACCTCTCTGTCCAAGTAATAAAAATGAAAATTGAGATGACTTTGTTGTGTGTGGCAAAAGGTCACTTTCTGAAGCCATTTGGGAAGTATACCTTCTCTGTAGGTCCTTGAGTGCTATCGCTCTCTTTGTACCACAGAGGCCAGTAAACAGAAAAGAACTGTCTGTTGGCATGAGGTGTTTCAGGCTCTTGTATTTAATTAATTTGTATCAGGATCCAAGATGAATTTGTATCAGGATCCAAGATGTTGCCAGTATATGAACTGGTAGTGATGCCTACCTGCAGAGAGAGGTACCTTTGTCTTATTCTACTTCTGCCTTTCATCCTGTCAGTTGTAATTAATCCCTGTCTGTTGCTTTCATCCAAAGGTGTACAACTTATTTTCTTTTCTCCTGAAACTGGCCTTAATGCTTCTCTTCAACTAGAATTATTTGGCACTGTAGAATTAGGGAGGAAATTTCACAATGGACCTGTTTCAGACACACTCGGGGAAAGATACTTATGGTTTGTGGTATACTGATAAGACCTGTAACTGGGACAGGTAGCCAGTGATTTGAGGTTTCTGTTGGTGGTGTTCCCATTGCCATTTTTTACTTCAAATAGTTATGCTGTGAAGAGAAATTTAAGCTAAAAGACATAGTGTTTTGGTTTTTTTTTTCCCTTTTTAAATAGTGATGTTTTCCTTCAAAATTAAGTATGGTGTTTATTCCTCCACTAGAACAGTAACCTTACTGGGAGTGATTCCGTTACTGAGGAAATTGTCCCTATCACATGAGTGGAGTATTGTTTTCAAAGGGGAGATGAGCAGCAGAAGGTAATGAAGCCTTGAGAGTAAAATCTGAGAAGCACATACCTGCTCTGATGTATTGCTGTGGTCCATAAAATGTTGTGACATACTCTGTGCATCTGTCTTTGAAGTGGTGCTTGTGATGCCCGGGAATGGAGTGCTGAGGCTTCATCAGTTCATGATGCCAAGGTGGCTGGCACTTTCACCTGCAGAAGGACATGAGTTGTAACCACAAGCAGGAGGATGTAAGCAGAAAGCAAGAGGTGTGGTGGGATAGACCAAAAAGAGAAGGGGCTTGTGGGGGCAGGGGAGGATCGTGAAGGAGAGATTTTTCTGGGAAAAGAGATCATGAGCGCTTGCTGAAATAGTGAATAATGAAGGTGAGGCAGGCAATAGAGAATGGGGGTAGGTGAAAGGACAAATAAACTGACATCTAATGAACTTAATAATGAGAAAATTGAGCAGGAAGAGCAACCATTGTCAATTATGAGACACGAATAAGGCTGGAAGTGTCTGTAGCTAGAAGGGGAGCAACAGAAGAGACAAATATTGCCTCAGGTATGGTGAAAAGGGTGAGAAAAGAGAGAAGTAAGAACTCTTAGGTTGCGTGTATTTGTCAGAAGTAATATTTGCCCCTTCCACACCTTCCAGATGCAGAATATTTTGTCCATGTATTCACTCATCTCCTCTTCCTCATCTTGTGCATCAGCTGAAGAGCCAGCGCCTGACCACAGTCAAGCTGAAGCTGCACCGTGGTCTACGTGACTGGTGTGACCCTGCTCTCCACTTACAACACTGTGTAGACACGTAAGCAGCTGAAGATTTATGTACTTCTAAATTAGTGTTGTACCACTGGCAGAATTTACCGGCTGCATTTTTTTTTGTGCATTTCTCGCGTTGTTTTTGTTTTCACTCCTCTGCTGTGGTTTGATGATTCCCTTCCTTGTTTGCCCTGTAGTTCACAGTATTTATAGGCAGCAAAAGGAGCTTAATGTTTTCATCACTGGTTGTGTGTTCTCAGCTGTTTGGTACTTTGGAGATTAATCTTGGTTTTAAATAATTAAAGGTGATTTCTCGGGCTAACGGTCCAGGTGGAAAGCTAGTAATGGAACCATTTCACTGTATGAGCCTTAAATGTCCTTTTTTTCTTTTTTCTGCGTATTTCTCCTTAAGGCACCTTTTCATTTTTCACAGCGGGGAGCCTCTCGGAAAGTGAGGATCCCAAC